>VXAA01005066.1:104743-314413 GCA_013399115.1 Anseranas semipalmata | reverse complement strand
CTCCGCTCCCGCCGCCGGGGCGCGCCGGGGCTCAGTGCTCCCGGCTCGGGGAAGGGGGGCGGCCGGGGCGCCTGGGGAGCACCTGCGCCGGTGCGCGGGGACTTCAGCCCGTGAGGGACGGGAGGCTCCCGGCTGTGGGGCGGCTGGCGGTGGCCGGGCAGTTCGGGGTGCAGGCAGGAGCCGCGGGGCGGGCGGCACCTGCCCCGTTCCCGGTGAGCAGGGTCGGGGTCCTGCCGCGGGCGGTCGGGCTGAGGGCTGGGCACGGAGGCGGCCCCGCTTCGGGGGCACCTCCTGAGCATCACCAGGGGTCGGCTGCGGCTCCGGAGATCAGCCTCACCTGCTCGTGCCATCGGTTCTCTGAGTCCCTGGCAGGTTCAGGTTGGTTCCTCGTGGGGTTTGCGTGTGGGGAGGACCGTAAGTCCCGAAGAAAAACGGTCTGCTTCATTTCAGGCGCTGTTACAGCTTTAGGTCACCCAACTGCTCTTGAGACTCAGGCTCCTGTCCCCAGGTGGAATGCAGAAGGACAGAGCAGGTGCTCCAGGAGGTCGAGCCACTCTTAGAGCACTCCTCCAGCAGCAGCGCTTTCGCCTTAACAAATACGGCTAATTTGTATTTGTAAAACGCTTCATAAATGAGAAGATTTAGAGGGTGCGCACAAGTGCGAGGTAGAGTTACTGTACTGGAAAGCACTACATCAAGATTTATGAGCAGAATCGTGTATAATGAAGGGTAGTTTGCAAAGATGGATTCCTCTGCCACATCCCACAGCATTGTTAGGAGTTTGGTGACCTTGCCCGGGGCACTGTGACATGGTGGTATTGTATAATACGTAAGTGAACAGTGTGTGCTATAGGTGTCTACACTGTGTCTACGGCACAGTAGTTCATATGTATATACAATTAAAATAACGGACATAAATTACGTAGTAATTTTTGGAAAACAAAGCTAAAGTGGTGGCTTCAATAATGAATTACTAAACCAGCTAATTCTGTAGTGTTATGGCTACCCAAAATATTAATCTGTCTTTGCATGTGATCTGCTTATTTCTGTATTAAAAGCAAATGCCAGCAGACATTCAGCAATGACACTGTTGGCTATTTTTTTTCTTTTTTGGTCAAAGACAACTATTGCTTGATTGAGCAAAGGACCTGGGCAGGCTGCCATGAAGCTGTAGCCAACTTCTTAAAGACACTGTGTATTAAAATTGATGGAGTCAGACTTTTTGGTTAAGGTGGATAGAATACTAACGTGCTGGGTTTATGCGCTGCCATAATTTAAGTGCTGTTCATAATATGCTGGTGAGACTGTGATACACATGTCCTTTAATTAAATGAATTATCTGACAGCATAACAAAATGTGTACAAATAACATCTGTTGATTCCAAGTATGCTCCTTATGTCTCAGGGATTTTTGTCCTTGTTTCTATATTTGTTTGTCACTCTGGCCCCTGTCTCCTTCCAACTTTCATTAATGGGAAGGTGGGGAATTTAAGCTGATCTAAATGTGTTATTACTCACTGGTTGCCAGAGCAGCTTCTTCTCCATTGCAATAGATCCAGATCCAATCCCACTCAGGTAGGTAGTTGTACCAGTTCTCTCTTTTTCCCAAAGTTGACATCCGTGGTTCAGCCCTGACAGTCAGGGCAGCAGTGTAACTGGTAGCTAGTGTTTAAGAACAACGACCAAAATAAAAAGCGGTTTTAACCATCAGTGTGCTGTCCTGTGCCAGCCATCAAGATGAAGAAAGGCTTGCAATTAAGTCATCGTTGTGATAACAGCTTTGCCAGCACTTATATAATTACTCTTATGGCCTCCTTTACTTTTTTATCTATTTGTTAAAGTTTCAGATGCCAGTTGCCCAACATATACCCACAAAGAAAATAAATGCAGGACAGCTACTGCTTCTTTTACAAAAATTCTATCATCACAGAGGTTGGAAGAGACCCGGGAGGTCTCCAGTCCTCCAGGTGGGATCAGCACTGGGACCAGGGCAGGTTGCTCAGGGCTTTCTGCAGTGTTCCTCGGGAAGATCCTCTGCAGCGATGTCCCATGGGCTGGAGCAGAGAGCAGCAGTCCACAGCTGGGCAGCAGGAGCAAGGAGCTGAGCCTTGCCTAGAGCAAGGAGAGAGCTGAACCTTGGCTCTGCCGCTCTCAGAGAGGCAGACAGCTGTGGTGCCCAGCAGCTCCCAGTCGCTCTTTCCCATTCACTGACCTGGATTTGTTTTTTAAACAATGGGGGTACCCACTGCATTGATACAAATGCCAGCCTTAGGTTTTCTGTGCTTTTCGTAATTTTTGCAGAGGTAGTTCACACACTGGTTATATTCCTGCTCTGCTTACATTTTGAGTTAGGATTCACAAACTCATTCCTTCCCTAGTATGCTTGTTTTTATGTCAGTTCAAGATGGGAAAAATGATTTAAGCTGATAAAAGGTATCTTATACACTAATTCCCAGTTTACTACATTTCTAAAGAAATCTGGAGTGAAATAGGTTTTTCTGTTTTGTGTTTTTGTTGCTAGCAGAACAGGGTAGCTTAGGCCATAATGAGGCACACGCTCTCTGCCCATTGATTGGGAAATGAACCAGGATTTAACTCCCTTGTTGGAGTGGGGCTCTATTGGTCTGAAAACTCATATTAAATACTCTGTTTTACTGTTAGGGAAATTCTGGACCACTATGCTATTATGGAAAGCCATTGCTTTAGGAATTTGACTTAAGTATTTAACAGACTCTTTAAAAATAATGACCCCAAGGTGTTTCTGAGATCACTGCTCAAATCGCGATCACCTGTTACAGTAAAACACAACAAGCCCTAGTTACTACATCCATTGTGTGTGGCTGAAAAGTGTCACCCTTTAGCTGGCATTCTTTCAGTTACTATACGCTAAAAAAATTCAGAACAAATATATTTATGTTTTGAAGTTCAGGGCTTCACAGTCAGGAAACGCCAGAGGTAAGGTTGCCTGTTGCTGCCTTGTTGTCCAGCCTCCTTACAGAGTAGGACTGTTTTTTAATGACATGATTGCATCCCCTTTTTTTGCACAGAACCTTTCTCTCTCATTCAGTGTACTTGGTAACAATCCCCGTTGCTGAGGGTATTATTCTAGAGCCTGATGCAAATTAGATTTCCTCACTGAGTCTTGCATACTGCATGCCATTAACATTTTAACTGTGTTCCTAGAAGTTGTAAGGTGGTGTTCCCATTTACAGATAGGAGCCAGAGGCACAATGAGATTAAACTCAACAGTATCAATAACTCTGAGTGCTAGGACTTAAATTTTCAGTTTTTTTTTTTTCCCTGTATAATACCTCAAGACTTTCCCTGTATAATACCTCAAGACAAATTATGGCTCTCGGTGACTCCTATTGCACCCATGCAAATCAGCTTCCAGGATCTAATTGTGCTAAACCCAGGGAATGAGTACGTTGCAATTCCTGCCCATCTGGACAAATTTTGTTTCAAGTGACTTGCTGCAAATCAGACACGGACAACTCAGGGGCACTATTTACTTGGCGTAGTCTTAGAAACACCATTTTTTTCCTGCATGTTGTCTCTCACCCTTTCCTGCATGCCTTCCAGCATCGGCAGGAGCTGTAGCAGGAGTCCTGCAGCAACTGGCTTAATTAGCTACAGGACTCTGATCATTGTTCATCATCAGCCAGGGAAATGTATGTGATGATGCAGGAGAGACTCTGCCTCAGTGAGGGTTGAGTTAGGATTAAATGGGTGACTTTAATTCTGAGACTGTCTGGTGTTTGAAGGCTTGATTGACTGCAGCGTAGATAGACCTCAGCCTTTTTGCCAGATCTCTTCTCACTTGAGCTTCTTGTCCCAGAATACTTGGTACATTCTGTCTTCTCACAGAGATTATGTCCCATTTGATTTCCTCCAGCTGTTCAGGTACAACTCTTCTTACCTCTCTCCTGCCTGAGCTGGCAGTAGCCCAGGACCGAATACCCCTCCCAGCTCTGAGCTCCAGAGCTCTCTGAAGACACTGCCTGGTGTGATTTTGGGCAAAGATCTCAGCTGCTCCCACTCAGTCTTGGGCTTGGCCATACCCAGTGCAAATGGAACTTGGGGCAAGTTTTCCCCAGGCCTTCAGTGGTTTGCTCAGACTGAGATTTCAAAGGTTTATAAATCAGCCAGGTTTGGACAGATTTTTCAGAGACTGATATTAGAATGACTCCTTGAGCCTTCGCTGTGATGGATGAAGCACTAGTTTCTCAATCAAGCAGCGTGAAAATGTACAGTGGGTTAACATACCATGGCCTGAAATTATCTTGGAAGTGGATGACCTGCAGCATCAAATATTTTAACAGGAACATGAAGCAGGCTCATGACTTAAAGCAAATTTTACTCTGAACAAGCCAAAATTAAGGTCTTCAAATTGAAGGGTTTAGAAAACCTACTCTTTGGGCATCCTTAAGCAGTCAGGAAGATCTTATAGACTGATATGCAGCTACAGGTGTCTCCTCAAATGTGACTGAAATGCATTTATGTCAGAGATGAAACTGAACAGTAGCTGAAGTAGGATAGAAAATGGAGGGATAACTTGTCCAGCTGAAAATGCGGGAAGGCATTGGAAGGCAGAAGGTAATTACCACATCCAGAATTCGTCACAGACATCAAGGCAATTCCCCCTCTCCTCCAAAAAGTACCTTGTGGTTGGTTTGTGGGTTATTGGGTTTTTATTGGGTGCAAGTGATCAGGCGTGAGTTTGTGATCTTGTGAGTTTGTGCTGCCTGGCACCAGCGAAGCTGTTGGTCCTGGGGACTGTGGAAGAGCAAAGTGGCTCTTCAAAACTGGTGGTCGCAACTGGAGCGAAATGAATTTTAGCACAGATTTCTGTCGTGCCAGTGTGGAGCCAAGACCTGCCTTATTTCTGAAGCCTAATTAAAGAAGCATCAAATCTATAGCTGCCTCATGGTTTTTAGTTTTCAGTTAAAATGAAACATCTTTATGAACTTCGTTAGGCAACTCTTGCAAGTTTGTCCCCTACGAAGCTGAACTCATTATTTCTGGTGTGATGCATCCTGAGCTCAGTGCTGGGAAGGCCCAGAGGGAACACGTGTACCAGGCTGCCAGGTCCTCGGAGACCCCTGAAACCTGCCTTGGGGCCAACCTTAAGACTGCTGCATCTTGATGTTATATTATCGCTATTTCTTCTTGCAGCAAGTTAGTCTGGTTAAAGCAGTTCCATAGAATGGTGATTTTTTTCTTTTTATAAAATAATTTTGCCCGGTCAGTTTTCTTTATGGAGTGTGGGAGGTGTGTATGTGAAAAATCTGGTGTTTGTTGGGGCCAGTTTGGTGTGCAAACGTCCATGTTCCATTTTAAAGTTATACGCGTGTTTTCAGAAAGCAAAGCAGGGATGTTCCCTGCCAGTGCGCCGGAGAGCACAAGATGCTGATTCTCATGTATGTTGATAAGATGTATGAGTGTAAACTCCTCCCCAGCCCTACCCCATCAATGGGAAAAGACTGTCCTTTGTCAAGGAGAAAAGTTATGAAAGATGTTCTTTATTTGGGAGTGAGTGCTTCAGGGAAGAAAGAAGATGACTTATGAGCGATTCTTTTGGTTTGGCATGCCAGGAAATTTTCTGTGGTTGCATCAGTCCTGCAAAGAATATGATAGCCAAAGAAGCAATCGTTAATCTCCTAAATTATATTAATCGTTCTATATGTGCAATATTAATGTTAGGAGGGCTTTTTAGGTGAATTTCTGCAAAATACGTAGATGCTTCTCGTTGCGTGCAGGCAGTGCCAGTACTCTGTGATTTCCTTGTCCTTCCCTAGACGCTCCCTGAAGACCAGCGGCTTGACTCGGACAGGGGCGGCGGTGGCAGAATACCACCATTGTTAGTGCTGCCGCCGGCTTCCCATGACCCGCAGCAACCAGAAGCTAATGCCAGAAATACAATTACAAAAGTACCAATATGCTCGACACGCCAACTATTTCTCTGTCAGCAGGAGACTGTGGCGGGAGCCGATGGAGCGCTCCCCGCTGTCCCAAAATTCAAAGGAAGATGGGATTTTTTCATACCCACTCGCGTGGCTCTGCTGCCGTTCACCGCGTGAGATCTGGAGTGAGTCTGGAGGAGCAGCAGAGGTTCCAAGAGTGACAAGAAAATTAATCTTCTGGTTTTACATTTAATACATAAATTCTGTATTTGAATGAGTTCTGCTTCCATCAAAGAGAGCTATATCACAGATTATTTTCCTAAAGGAAATTCAAATTCAAATTTGATTATTTAATTTCCTAACATTATGAAGCACAAGGCTCCGCTGATAAAATGGCGAAGCACTGCTGATGGTACGGATGGATACCATTTGAATCGGTCAGTTATGACTTGGTAGCTAAAGAGAAAAGATTCTTGATGAATCTCATTCTGTCAGGAGTGTGGGTGTTCACTGATTTTAATGATACATCAATCTTTAGGATATACCTGTATATTTTTCAAGAAAGTTATGAGGTCAGTCCTGTTTCTACTACAACTTACGTGTTTATTTTTATTTTTGCTACGGCCTTTGTGTGCTTCCTTAAGCATCCACCAGGTTCTTTCACTTCTCAGGAGACAAATATTTCTCCGCACATACAGCTGGCCCCGGTCCGTTCCACCCGTAGATGTTTCCTATGCGACCAGAAGAATGCTGGTAACTAGTCAGTATGCTGCACCATGCTTTTATGGAGGATTCCTGTTAGCATTGTAATTATTGCTGATGTCTGCAGACCATGGTACTTGAAACAAATCATAGTATTGTTTTTCCAGAAGCAGAATGTATAGTACAATATTGTTTAAGTTCCTATATGTTTAGATGGATGTGTTTACTGGAATATTTTTTATGATGTACAGGAGCTCATATAGATTGGTATAAATGTTTAACTTATTTGTCTGACTTTAATTTGTAATGATGTTTCTCCATCCCAAGATTGCTTCTTAGTACCAGTCATGGCATATGAAATTAGGCATCTTTCCAGTTACTTCCTACGAGGTGTGCTGTATTTATTCATATGAATGTAATTCTGCAGGCCACTTTTCATATCCCCACGCAAGCGACTTTATTTACAATAATAACTATGCCGGACCATTTATGTAGAACATTTATATCCACAACAGACTTGAAGCTGCTAAGTGAGCACCACGGTAATTTGCATCAATACAGCCTCGTTGATGGCTGGCCAGCAGATTCCTGAACATGGGAAGATCCTGGGGCTGCAGACTGGATTCCCACTCTGCTGCTTTCCAGTCACATCCGCAGCAGGACGTGATTTTCCGTTTCAGGAATCAGCAAAGGGTCAGTTCTGAGGTGAATTTTGTGTCCTCGCTTTCTGTTTGAGTGAAAAAAACTGCAAAAAATGTTCCCTATGTTAATGTTTTTCAAAGTAGTCACTTGTAAGGGTTCTGAGAACTTGGATGACTTCACGATTCGATTTCTGTAATACTTGCCAGCCGTACCAGAAAGGCCGTATTGCAGAGCAGTGGTTTGACGTACGTTTGTCTTTTCGTGTTTTGTATTTCTCGCATTTCTTTTGAGACAAATGTGCTGTCTTGTTCTTCCTATTTTCTTTTTTCTTTTTTCCTGTCATAGCATGGCCAATTCCTGCAATGTTATATGTCATAATTTCTTTAAAACATTATCAGCTTGAGTCACAAGTCATTGAGAAACCCAGCTTTCAAGTGAGAGTATATTTTACTTTCGATAAATGTGAAGTATATTTTAATCTTAAGTTTGAAAAGAAAAGCTTGAAATTGTGAACTTCAGAAAAGACAGAAAACAAACAAGAAAACCTGATGTATTTAGTAAAATGTCACAGTTTTAAGCCAGCCTTTTGATTTTAGAGAGGTGGTACCTGTCTTATGATTCTTAAAAAATTAGTTTAGGGAATATTATTTTCAATTATTTTCAATTTGGGTGATGGTTTCTTTTGATTACTACAGACTGAAAAGTAAGGCAGTGTAAGAGGCTTCTTGACTGGCATCGAGCATCCACAAGAGCACTGCACTTCATTGGCTCCTTGGCATGTCTTGTTTACAGCTCAAAAATGAAAATATTTTGACAATCACACCATTCTGGTGCAGCACATACTGCAAATAAGCAAAGATTAAATATATACAGAAATGAGCACAGTGAGTAACTGCACTTGGTACAAAAAGGGCTCAAGAACATTTGCAATCAAGTGTACTTGGTTCCAAAAAACCCCAAACTCCAAAAATTAATTGAATCAATTTAGGTAATAATTTAAATTAACGTGAAATACTCTGCCAGTTGTTCCAGTAGAGGGCAGTGATTTACATACAGTAATATCAAGTAGTATGGGTGCACAATATGCATTGAGGAACACTAGACACAGTAACCGGTTTTATTAAGACAGGGCCATATTCAAGACACACTAAGTCCCTCAGGTAGAGTGTGCCATGCTGAAGTTTTATTTTCTGTGCTTTTGCAGCAGGACTGAATCACATTTAATTACACCAGGATTTACGCAAGTCATACTCGGCTCACCTGAGTAAATCACCTCCACATGCCCCAGTGCTACATGCAGAGGTATCCAACATGTGCCCTCGATTTAATGCTATAAAACCCCCAGTCTGAGGGACTGTAACACAGCTCTTGCATTGTTTTGGGCACTTCATGCAAGAAAAAGATGCCAAAAAGTATGTGTTAGGATCCCAAGGTAAAGGCATGAGGTCTGAAACTGTGGATGTAGCCTCTGTCAGTGGCGGGGTGCTGCTGTCTGGAGCAGCGTGGACAAAGCAACTCCGCATCCCTTGGCCTGGAGTCCTGAGATTGCTTACAGACTGAGTGTATTTAGCAATGTTGAAGTAGTCCAAAACTCTTCAGAGTTTAAAAAAAAAAAAAAAACAAGACCAAAAACCAAACAACCAAACCTAAAACATACTCTGCTGTTTGTAGTTATCAGAGTGAATTGTATTTCAGCATATAGGTGTGTCACCTACCTTAGTGGCTATCCTGTAAATACTTTAAGAATCTGCCCCCAAAGATAAATTCACTGACTCAAAAACTGCTTTCTGAAGTCTGTCAACACTTTGCTAATTTCACGTGTTGCAGATCTGAGATAATGCAGGGATAATCAGTGTCTTCTGTTGGTTGAGCTAAATGAATTGCATTGGTCCCCCCCAGGAAGCTAAGCAGCCGGTTTTCGGGGCTGGAGGGACTCATGTCCCAGGCCACGATGAGACAAGACACTGACCCTTCACAGGTCATTCAGTACAGCAGCATTTTAATAGAAACAAAAAATGGAGTTTGGGGTTTGTTATAGAAAGAATTTGAAGGGCAAATACCTTCAGCACAGGAACATAGTTCAAACGTACCTTATACCATACGTAGATCTGTCTGAATCTGAGCTAAGAGTAGCTTGAAATGTCTTTGTGTTTGGTCTTCTGTCACAGCAGGTTTGGAAGAAGTTCAGGGTAACTGTCAGCTCCAAGAAGGGGATAGATTGAGGGAGTGTTGGAAGAGAGAGGTCAGGACAGTACTGTTACAAATGATACCGCTCTCCATCAGAATACTGAAGAATTATAGTTAGCATTGTAAAAGAGGGGTTCCTAAAGGTGTGGGAATCACCTGCAGTTGGTTCATAGCTTGGAGTTCCCCAAAGTGTTTTGCATACGTATTTAAAGTTTATTTTGGATTCTGTGCATGGAGACGTGAGACCTGAGCATCTATCCCCACACACTGCTTTTTGGTTATTTTCAATGTGAGTCTCATTCCTCTGGTAAAGACACCTCTTTTTCCCCGCACCACCCCCACCCATCCTGAACTGAATGACATGCTATTTAATAGCTTATCCAGAATAATGCTGTAGTAAATTACTTGAGACTGTGAGTCCTTTATGTGTCATTTTACTGCTGAAAGAATATGCGATTGGCATCTCATGGTTTTATTCATTTTAAGAGGTCTCTTTAACATAACGACAGATTTTATCCAAATAAATCAATTTTACAGGGAGATTTCAGCCACTGGATTTGTAGTAAGAAAGAACTTTTTATTTGTGACATTGGAGAGACCACAGCTGGGAATGCACCCTTTAATAGACTCAAACAGATGGATTCTGACAAGTCTGTGAACTATTCACACTCTTCTAGCAAATATTTTGCAGCAATCCCAACTTGCAAATGCTACTTCAGAAACAAATATGGAACTTTCTGTCTCAAGGTGCAAAACAAAAGAGTGACGAGTGACTTGAAAATACTGTGGACTGAATACGCCTATGATATTCCCATGAAATTTAGGAAGGAGTGCTTTTAATGGACAATAGTTATGCCTTGATACAATACATGTTTTGAATGGTAAATGAAAGTAATAGAAGGTGTGTATTTTTATAGATGTAATGAAGTTAGGATTTTCAGCAAAGGCTGGCAGCGCTTTTTTGGGGAAGCAGAAATATTTTCCATTTGTAGAAGTCACTGTCTGAAATAGAGTAAACACGTCTTCAGAATAGCTGCCTAAATAAAGTAGCAGAAATAGAAGAAAATGATACAATATGAGCAAGTACTAAAGGAGTTGGTAGTTAGGAGAAAACTGATGGGAGGGGGATTGCTGTGAAGTGGCGTAGCCAGTCACTCAGATCACGTACTTTCAGGTATAACCAGTGCATGGCACGCATTATTCCTCTTCAATTTTTAAACTTTAATTTGTAGTTTGAAAATCTTACTGAACATCACTGTGTTTCTCATATCATAGGAAGGTAAAAATGACAAGTGATTCTTCTTTTCTACATTATTTATTACTTCATCCACCTTTACCACATCTTCTATTACTTTTCTCAGTTGAGATTTTCGAAGCCCCATAATAGCCTTAAGCCCCTCAGCTGCCTTTGAACAGACTGGGAAATTATATAGCCAAAAAGATACAGTCAGCTTTCAAGAAGTCGGTAACCTTCATTAACATACATGATTGGACATACGTAGCCTGAACCTCTGGACCTGCACATGGTGAGATGTTTGGGGATTTGCCCAGTTTCTTTCCTGAAGAACTCTTACAGCTTCCTTATCAGTTAAAACGTTGAACCATATTTTTCTGCCAGTTACGCTAGCGAAAATATAGAGCAAGTTCTCCAAAACCAGCAGAAACACTCTGAAGTCTGTTGTAAGGATGGCTTTTATCATCCTGGCTGGACTCATTCCATCACTGTTGAAAACAAAGAAGCGCTAGTTCCTAGAGAGACAGAAACATGTAGTTTTACATCAGCTTGGCAAATGCCTATTTTGGTAATTGCAGTTGCTCTCTAAAAGTCCCTAAAAATTCCAAATGCTTTTATTTCAGAACAAATTTGATTCTGATTATTTGATTACGGCCTAATTCAGCAGAGCAGTTACTATGTAAAGTTAAACACAGAGTTAAGTGTTCACTTATCTGGACTCATCTGTTTTGTTACATTTAACCTCTAAACCAACAGCATATTCTTTTAAAAATAGTACATATGAAATCAGTGTGGTAGGATGTGAGTGTGCATCAGAAACTGGAAGGTAGCAGAACATCCATATGTCTGAGGTATAATAAAGTAGAGGCTACTGTACCTAATCTGATTCAAATGGAGATCAAATAAATTCCAGAATGTAGGTTAGAAAAGACACCACCAAATAAAATTGACTCTAAAACATCTGTTTTGTTTTATATAAAATCATAAAAATACGTAATTACAAAACTGCCTAAGCTGCTTCTTTTGAAGGCATCCTAAACAACAAGGACAGCGGGACAAGTGTTATCAAGCCAAGGCATATACATTAATTGTGGCATGGCAGCATTTTAAAGAAACAGTTTCATAGGGATTATAAAACAGCTGGGATGAATTGGAGGTAGGAACACAACAGAGCTGTTGTAAATCTCTGGATTCTAGGTCACGGCAGAGGCTACAACGCAGAGCACTCCTTCACCCTTTCTTGTTGCTTTCTCTCAAGGAAGGACCATGACTTTTAGAGGGCTGGAACAATTATCTCCTCTTTTATGGGAAGGATCGGTTGGTGCAATTGCTAGGTATCTTGAAACTGGGAAGACAGTTTATTGCTGTGACAGATCAGGCAACATATGGAAGGAAACAAGACTTTCTCCAGAGACAGATTAAGTTTTTGCCAAGGCATTTTATTGAAATTTTGGAAAATAAACAGGTCATTAATTGGGTCCAGATTTAGCTACTGCAAATAGTGTAAAGATGTTGCAAACCAGATGCTTTCCCCTATTTGTTTTTACAGCCCTTTCTATTTGTGGATGCTCTTATTTAATGACTTGTTTCTTTAATAGCGGGCATTGTTTTACACCGGACGTCTCGTCTCTCACTTATTTTTGCCAGTAGATGCCTGAGTAAAACATACATGTCCGCACAGTTTCAGGGGGAAAAAACAGTCAGCCGTAACTCAATAAGTAGGAAATAATCAGGAGGAAGGTGTGGAATACAGTAGTTTTTATAAAGTCAACGTCATTCTTTCCTGGATCCCTTAGCATGTAGTAGTTTTGAGTCTTTGTCTGCGCAGACCATGCTAGTGCAATGGCAGAAACAAAGACACCTATCCCTGGGGCAGCTTCCTGAGACTGGGCTCGCCAATGACGGTGTGACGACAGCCCACTCAGCATCTCACGGGCTTTTCTGAGGCATGCGGCACAGCCGCTGGTGTACCTCTAGCCCTGGAGAAGCGCGGTTTCCTAGCCAGACCTCCAGATCAAGGCTGGATCCCAAAATGGGAGAGCGGCAGCCACGTCAGCTACGCTGTACGGACTGGCAGGCATACTTGAGAGAAGCCGTCGTGCTTCCTTTTCCACTCAGTTTTCATTTCATCCCTGGAGCACAGGCATTATGTTATGCTCTATCCACCCAGCCGTGATTCATGTTATAAATAACATACAGGGTGAGAGTCGTCTGCCCTGACTTGAAAGCAGTGAGTACGGTGGGGATGCCTTCTGAAAGGACTGAGCTGTCGCACTGGGTCCTTTACAGTCAAGACAGAAATAGGGACCCCCCAGAGCAAGTCCTGTCGTCCTGAAATGGATGTCGGAGACGAGTGAGATGAATTGCCCTCCGGTAGTGCTGGTTTCCCTCCACAATCCCAGCCAAGTGACAGCACCAAAGACGCGTCTGCAGCAGTGACAAGCGGGGAAAAAGCCATCTCTTCACCTGCCACTGAGTGCATTTGATATGGAAATTGGTGAGGCACTAGCGTTGCAGAAGTTTAATTTTAGAGATTGTTACACATAGCATCTCTGGCTTCGTTTGGAGATACGTGCTCGAGTAAGAGAGGCAGCAGATCGCGCTGACAAGGCGCCTGGGACTTCAGTGGCACTTGAACGTGCACTTAAGGTTACGTGTGCCGACACGAAGCAGTCAGCGTATCTGAGCCTTGCATGAATGTATTTTTCCATTTCCAGATTGTGCATTACACGTATTTAGAACGCATACCGTATTTAATGTAATAAGAGCTGCGTGACTTTAGTTTTACTTGCTCCCTGAGTAGTTTATCTAAGCAACAATGGCAATAGCCATATGGATTTTTACAGATTTTCTACTGCATGTTTCAAGGTGCATTTTGAGGCTCAGGTTTCAAAGTATTGTTTAGTTATCCGATGTGTGAATATTTGTTGCACTTGGTCAGTGTGTACTCACAGCAAGAGTCTGTCAGCCTGAGGTATCCTGTCTTTCACAGGAGGTGCTAGTAGATAATTTGGAAAGAGTATAAGGCCATGACAAGTTTATGGTATGAGCTTGCAGGTTGCAGAAATAGTTCTCTGCTGATGTTGTTAACAAGGCTGCCAATTAGGAACAAAGTAAGAGGGAGGTTTACGATGTGACTGTGCACTTCCTAGCCGAGCTACACCTATGCTGGTGAGACACAGAGTCTGTTTCCCGTTTGTAATCTTTTGGAAGCGTGTAATCCCTCACATCACAATTACTATTTTTAAAAGTTATTTTCAAGTCATTCACAGGTACCTCCCTGTCAGACAGACTTTCACCAGTCTAAGCAAAGTACGAACAAAGTTTATTTTAAAAGCAATATGGTCTTATTAGTGCTTTCAAAGCAAAACGTTCTGAATGCCATTTGGTTTTAATTTATCGTACAACCTATTATCTTTGGTAATATATTATGAAACAGTGAATGTATTATTTGTCATAAGTTCCACAGGACATAAAAGGGGAAGAATAAAGACTGAAGTACCTGAATCGCTGGTTCATTCTTTTGCAATCCAAGTGTGCCTAACATAGAAAGACCTTTAAAGCCAGTTCTGACCTACACCAGTGCAAATCCTGAAAAACAATTTCTGGTTTGGTATAAAAGACCTCCGCAGCAGAATGGTCCTTCAGGTTCCAGTTTTGCCTTAATTTCATGTCCTCGTAGAGGAGAACAGCACTTACCTGTCAAGATCTAATTGAGTGAGAGAAAAAAAAACAGCAAACTTAAACAGGACCAACCTTTTTCAGAGGTCAGGTGCAACTTCAGTTCTGCAATTTTTAGTTGCCCAATTTGAGATACTTCAAAGAGGTCTTATGTTCTGACTCCCAGAAAGTCAGAGCTTTGCAAGTGTCATGGAAAATCAACCCAAGATGAGTAGTTCCTTTTGAAGGTTTTGGCCAAGGAATTTTTCCAGTAAAACTACATTCCATAAACATGGAGCAACACCTTAAGTAGACAACAACAAATGAGGAACACTGCGGGTTTGATTTGAAAGAGAGCTGTATATTCAAAAAGTGGGACAGGGAGGAAGCCTGGTAGAGTGACTTGATAGGGTGCCAGGACAAACAGAGGGTAGACTGCAATATTTTCATCACACTGGAATCGAGATAGTAGAAGAGAAGTTTGCTGCTGGTATGGAGCTTATCAACCAGCTCTCTTGGTCTGCCTATTTCGAACAGAGAGGGAATCAACAGAGGAGAAGTCGTCATGGTAAGTGGTTGCTGGAGGAGGGGGGAGGATGTGCAAGTAGGTGTAGGGTTAGAGAGGGGAGAGGTGGAGAAAGAGAACATGCTCCAAGGCAGTACAGCTGACACGGGGGACGGTGCGGGGGGAGAGGGAGGGAACGTCTGCTGGAGAGTAATTCATGCAATTTGCATTGCTGCAGCACGGCAGGTTCTGGGCATTCTCCAGTCCTTCCTACTCACCAAAAGCATTTTCCAGAGCCAGGCTGTGAGGAAGGAGAGGAGCAGGCTACGTGCTCTTTCTCAGGAGAGGCAGCGTGGTGGCTGGCAAGGGAGCTATGTGAAGCCCTTTCCTCTGCATGGCTCCAGCTATTTGGCAGGCTTCCACTCCGTAAAAAAAAAACACCTGCAGCTTGTTGGCCAAGATGACTTTATCCAGTTAGATAAATGAGCTCTACAGTGTCTATATAGTGCATTGCAAACTGTGAGTGGGGAAAAGAAGAGTGCAAGAAAGAAATACAGGTTCCAGAAATGGAAAGCTTGAGTTGTACGCAGCACAGTTGGCTGCAGGGAGACAGAAAATCCTGATGAGTTGACTTGTCCAGTTCATGAATATCTGTTTATATTGTAAACTGTTCCACTGCTGATTTATTGTGGAAAGACTGCCAGGGATTATTTTTTCTTTTTACCAAAAAAAAATACCTATAATTGTATGATACTCCTAAACCTTCTGATATTAAAAACAATCATTATTTGGGATTAAAAGCCAAGGGAAACATGAATTCTGTTTCAGACATACAGGGCAACTAATATACTGTAGAGAGCAATGGATGTAGATTAATTTCAAGCTTTGGGTAAGGGATAAGTGATATGTACATGTCCCCTATTTCCCTTAGCTCCAGTGTTTGTGAAGATGCTATTTAGGGCACCAGGATGGCAAAAATTCTGCAGCCAGCTAAATGTGTGAGTGTGTTGGTCGCAGTTGCAGTGTCGTGGTGGAGGACTGGTGACCAAATTCACTGCTCATCCCTATTATTTTCTGTGTAGGACCTTACCTCTGGTTCTGTGATGCCCAAGCTGGTAATCGGGGGGAGGGAGGAGAACATCACACGCACCCTGTTCTTCATGTCATGGTCAAACCCATGCCCAGAGGCCACGTGGACAGACCTCAGCTCTGTGCTGGATTCAGCGCCCTCACTCGCCCTTGTAGCAACAGCACGGGACTGCCACGCGTCAGGGCAGGCGGTCCTGCGCTGCACTGGGGTGGTGGCTGCCACAAGGCTGAATTCAGCTTGCTTCATTAGGGAGATGGGAAATGTGGAGGCAGAAGCAGTCGCTTCTGCTTCTGCAGAGGACCTCCCTCCCAGGAGTCCTTCCCACCCCACGTAGCCCGAACTCTCCCCACTCATCAGCCAAAACACCAGCTTTCCTGGGTCTCCACAGAAGCAACCAACGAAGTGATGGCTTTGCTGTACCTAGCGGCAGTCTCGGTGGTGATGGTTTGGAGACTGTAGGAAAAAAGGAGACATTTGAACTGGTGGTTAACAAAACACTCCATGTGCATTCTGCAGAGCACCTCCATGTGTGCCCAGCTGCCGTCCAGCAGTAGAGCCAAGACCCGACTTTTCGGTTAGCGCGTTTGCTTTGTAGAGCCACATGTACAAACACAACATCTTTGTTACGCAGTGTTTACAATATCCAACAGCATGCATTTAATAATATATTGGGAAATCTTTGTCATTCTGCAAGTTTAGGCAATAAGCGTCTCGTCTGAAGGAGCCCACTACAGGTGTAGGACCGTTTGGAAGGGTATTTCTTTTCTCCTTAGCTGATTCTAGTTTCACTAGAATTTAACCTGCCTCCAATGGACTGATATTGCTCATAAGGAGGATGAAACTGCCTACAAACTTGTATTTCCTTTTTTCGTTACAGATAGATACCAAAGTAGTTAAGCAAAGCAAAGACTACAGTTACCGGTTAGGAAGTTGGTACAGAGACAGGTTATATGACCTCCCTGAAGTCTTACAGCATATCATTGCCAGGTGGTCTGTGCCCTAACCATCAGATCAGTCTGCCTCATCGGACCTGAGAGTGAAGTCAGGTAATGAATATTAATTGTTTCAAAGAGCCTGGAGAATTTCTGGCAAAACAACCTTCGTGCTCCCATGCAGCAGTCTCATGCTGCTGAGTTTGAAATAGGGTTGCCAGGCACTGTTCTGTGTTGTGTTTTTGTTTTTTTGTGTGGTTTTGGTTTTGTTTTGTTTTATTGTTGGTTATTTTTTTGACAAAATCTAACTTTAGCATTCTCCCTCTAGCACAGAGAGATGAAAAAAAACCCTCTCTCGAAACCAGATCAAAATCTGAAACTCTTCTCTTTTTTCACCACCGTGGTCCTGGACTCCTGTTGAAAAGAAAATAAATAGCGAAGGCCTCACATGAAGCCTGCGCAGGCACGAGCCTTCTGCTGAGATAGGAATGTTTGCCCGTGGTTCAGGGACACCCGCAGTAGGTCTGTGTAGGGATTTACAACGTATTTGGGTAACAGAAGAAACTAAGTTTATCTAAACACTTTCTTACCTTATCACTGCGTTATCCAAACACTTTGTTAGTGAGACGGGGAGATTAGGATGTGTGTTAGCCCACCACTACTTAAATACGTTTACACAGCTCCTGTGGGTTTAGTTTTAGGAACTTGTTTTCAGATTTAGCAGATGGGGTTGCACTAAGGGTATGGAAACTACTAGCTCATTCCTCTGATAATGCTCTTTAAATGCTTTGGAGGAGTAGGTCTGTCACCTGAAATGTCTTCCTCTTTTCTGACCTCTATTTTGAACTCTCCTTATTATCCAGCTTCTTTTATTTTTAATTTACTGTTGAGAAACACCATCTTTAGGGACTTCACACTGCAGGATGCTGGCTATTCTTAGCTAGATTCGGACATAGGGTAGGCACATGAATAGTTCAGCTAAGGCCAGTGAAGCTTATATTCATATGCTGGCGTGGTTTGACTGAGAAAAAAATGTGATGTTTAAAAGTGAACAGGAATGAGACCACGGTGCCTAAATTAGCAGCCAGACACTGGACAAAACAACCAAGCAATTGCATGACCTGACCCACCGGCCAGGAGCCCTCCGACCCCCAGGAGAGCAGAGGGAACAGGAAGGCCACGTCCTCTGAGACCGCCTTCGTGGTCAACAGGCCAGCGGCTGGCACGGCACAAGCAAACGTGACGAGAGGGCACAAGAAGTGGTGGCCCAGAAGTGCTGGCTGTTCCGCAGGCTGCAGCCACAGACCACAGCAGCGGTTATTTTGGTGCATTTATGAACTGGCGACGTGGTTAGTGGGCAGTCACAACTATTTTGGGAAAGATGTAACACCAGGGTATGCATGAAGTGACACTGCGTACGTTGTATATCCTAGCCGTGTTCGTGTGGTTCAGGGACCTCCTGAGCCACCAGCCGGCATTTTGTGCGTAACAGCCCTTGCTGGCTTTTTCTTTCAGGAATTTACCTGATCTTTTTTTGAACTCTTCCAACTTCTGGCAGCCACAGCATCCTCTAGCAATGACTTCCAGAGTTCAGCTGTGCATAATATGAAGAAATACTGAAGAAGAATTCTTCAGTTCTTCAACAGAAAGAAATCCTGTTCATTTGTTTCAAACCTGCCCCGTGATCATTTCACTTAACGCTCCCTCCTTCACTGCGAGAAAAGACCCCAGCAGTACCCAGGGGTGGGCAGACCTTTATGATAGCACAGTGATGTTTGTTGTTTTGCTCTCAATTACTTTTTCTAAAAATTTTAAAATCCTCCTTGCTGTTTTGGTTCTTTCTGGGCACTTGTATTGGATTTTCCTATACCCATCCGAGATCTATTTCCTCAGTGATAATAGCTCCGTTAAATCCCATCATTGTGCACCGTGCATTGTGTACCTATAGGGTGTTTTTTCCCCAGTACATTTATCAGCACTTAAAAGCTACAGTTTTAATGCCTTTTCGATCAATATCATAAGAACCTTCAGTGTTTCCAGCCAATTTCTCTTTTGACTTGCAGGTCTAATTTAGTATCATCACTGCATTTTGCATTTTGCCACCTCAGTACTCAGTCCCTTTAAGAAATCCTGTATGGATAGTGGACAAAACAGGTTCCCTGCTTGTCTCCGGGGGTTTCTGCTGGCTCCCCTGTACCACTGTGACAGTGGAATATTTATTGCCACCTTTGTTCCCTGTCTTTAAGCAGCCATTAAGCCACAAGTGGCCTTTTCCTTTCTGTACCTGATGGCTGACCTTGTTTATGATCTCTTGGTAGTGGGTCTTGGTGGAGCCTTTTGCAAAATCCAAAGCTGTCATAACAACCATACGATCCCTTTAAAATCTCTTAACAGATTTTGGGCATGACTTACCACTACAAAAAGTGCTGATTTTTCCTCCTTGTATCAAATTATCCGCATTTGGTAATTCTGTTCTTTGATACAATTTCTTCCAGTTCTCCCACTGTAGACTACAGAATTTAGTTCCTTAAATTCCCTGTGAAGCCCTTTTTGAAAACCCTATTGCTACTTTCCACGTCTCTGATGAGAGGTGATCCTAAGCCATGGGCTAGACCTCACAGGTGACCGTGCGATCATTTTATATCCGAGCTCCTTTAGGACTCTGGTGCAGCCCGCTCAGTCCTGTGGGTTTGTTACCATTCATGTTATTGATGTGACATCCCTGAGCCCCTCTCAGGGAGTACCGATGTGAGGAACGAAGCCGTAGGTTGGACTAGGTGATCTTGGAGGTCTTTTCCAACCTAAATGATTCTGTGATTCTGTGAATTGCTTCAGCTTTCTTGCCATGACCCTCATCTTCTTGGCTTTTTATGTGTGTCCTTAATGCTGCAAAGTAGCTTTGGTGGTGGGTGGGGCAGTTGCCACCCTTTTCTCCTTGCCATCCTTTGCGCCTATAAACACATCCCTGTTGCGTGGAGCTCGCGTATGCCGTCTAATCTTCTGCTTGCATTAGAGCTGCCTTCGGTGGTTTGGCCAGGCCACTAATGCTTTTATAATCAGGAGATACGTTTTGTACTGGGACTATCCCCTAAACATGTGGGTCTTAAAATGCAAATGCGTAATCCTCTGGTGCTGGCATTGGGACGCTAGAGCTTAGGAAGAGGATGTAATGTACTATTCAGAAGCCTCTTTTCCTGATTTGAAGTTTATCAGGGGTGTCTGTAAGCCTGTCTTTCATGCATAAGGAACAGGCTTGCTTAGCGTTCATTTTTTAAAACTCACTATCAGGCCGTTCACACAGCAGCTGCCTTGCCTCCAAAACACTTCAGTATCAGGCTTTCCAATTAGACAGCTCTGTGTTGCAATGCTCTGCCGTTATTAGCTCTTTCCATCCTGCTTCCCAGCGATGTTGAAATCTTGCCTGAGCTATTTTCCTTTTGCCCCAGTCCAATTGCTGGCAGCCCCGGCGTGCCGCAGAGCCCCGGGAAGGCGTCCGGAGCGCTGCCGAGACCTCTGGCTGCAGGCTGCAGTAATCCCAGCTCTCAGACAAACGTCTGTATTCAAACATAAAACATTTTTTTTAAAAAACATTCAGGCAATGAAGTTCTGTTTTTAAATGTCCCGGTCACAGAGACGGGATTCAAAACACGTGAGAGGAGTGAAACCGTCACCATAAATGCAGCTTTGGAGTCCCCATGTATGACTTTTTGCTCTTCCCGGGTTTGAGAAAGGAGGAATTGCCTGCTGTTAATGCCTCCACTGCTGTGCAGGCATCTGTAAATGCAGCTGTAGGGAAGAAATTGTGTAGGATATTTGAGTTTTAGCCAAAACCCAGCAACTGAAATATTCTTCGACCTGCAGAATTATAGAAGGGAATTCAGAAATCAACAAGTTAACAGCAGATACTTGATTTTTTTTCTCTGTGACTTGGAAACAAGAGTTTCCGGCTTCTTATAACTACATGTCATTAATGTTAATAACACCTGTGCTGCTCCAGGATCGGGAAGCAGCGTTGTTCTCATAGTACTCATGCTTTCAAACGAAGAGAAGCCATCACGCTGCCATTTAATTTTAGATGTGCTATAACCAGATAAGTGCAACTAACAATAAAAGGGAAATGGGTCTCGGCAGCAAGATCAAGTGACTGATTACTGTGTGAGAGTGGCGGATTAAACCCAAGCCTGAGAAACTGCATTGTGTAGGACGTCAGGGACCTGTCTCGCAGTTCGTTAGGAGAGGTGAGCGGTCCTGTTGTGTACATGTGCGTGGGTACCAGGGGGAAGGTGCCATTCATCTCAATTCACACTCAGCTACCCCACTCTAGAGTTCCCTCATGTCCACATCAGCAATAATCTAAGGCCAGGGTGGAAACTGATGTAGAAATCTGCGCTGTCATTTTGCTCAGAAAAGCTGGGCGTAAGTCGAGCGTTCATTATGAGGTAGAATTTAGCATTTCTAGGGCACACTGCGCTCCTCTCCATCCGTAAGGGCAGCCCGCTCCTGGTGCAGTGGAAGCAGATCTCAGTGCCGCCTGCGATGCTTCGGTATATGCGAGTGGTCCTGGGGCAGGCTTTTCTGCGGGTTGTTTTTACTCTTTTGCCCTCGCACCAAATGCAATTTCAGTGAGAAAAAGAAGCAGAGAAACAAAAAAGTCAAATGAACAGAAAATCAAGTGTTGCAGTTCCGCCTATGAGTGCATACACAGAAGAGCACACATCCCTGAGCTTTGTCATTTATACTTAAATACTGTGCGGGTTTCAGGAACGCTGTGCTGTATTAATAAGCCTTTAAGTAAAGCTTCCTGATCTTCCAGAAAATTTCAGTATTAATCAAATTCGCGTTCGTCATGTTAGACATCCAGCTGTGACACGCAGTCACTATACTGTAGACCTAAATGCAGACATTTCTGATTCAGCTAAGAAAATCACTTGTTCCAGACATGTTTTTTTCTGAAGAAATCTCCATTCCCACACGGATCGGTTGTGACACGGGGACACGGGGCTCGGTTTCCATCCCAGGGGCTTCGCTGTTGGGGCCGGCAGCAATTTCGCGCGTGTGCTCCGGTTCCCCTCCAGCCTTGGTAAAATGTGCGAGGATGCTTTCATCTTTCAGTGCTTTCTGAGAGGTGCATTAGCATGAAGTTTGGTGTTGCTCTATTAAGTATTCCAGAAGCGGTCTGTAAACTGAAACTGAAATATTAATTAGCTTTCTTATATAACTCTTAACAGCTTGTGCTTCTGTAGTACTTTTCATCTAAAAGATTGATGGCCAGAGGTGTTTTCTCACTTGAATGACGTGCTTACGTCTTTTTGAAAATAAACAGTGAGTGACAGGGTAGTCACGGAACCAGGAGACGGTCGTTTTAAAGGAAACGAGGACTGCTTCTTTCCTCCGCCCTGCACAAACTGAAGCACAGGAGCTTTCAGATGAGCGCTGCGAGAGCAGCTAGCTCTTGTTGCTTCTTGTTTTATTTGACTGCTATGTAAGTGCTGGATTGCAGCCAAAGAATTCAGCCCCAGAGGAGGCAGCGCGGTGCCTGCAGCGGCCCTGCAGCTCCGGCGGTGGGGTTTTGACCCTGGTGTGCAGGAAGAAGGGAAATTCATCGCCCTGCTTCTAATTCTGCCCCTTGGGAGCACTGAGGGAGGGCAGCTCGGGGGTGCCCCTTTGCCTGCATGGGAGCGGGGTACTAGGGCCGGTGCATTGCTCTCTAATATGCCATATAAACGGGCTTGCTGGGGGCTCAGCCCTCGGTGCACTTGTTCCCCAGTCCGTACTGTACTCAGGCTCTTGCCCTGGCTTTTTTTTGCTTTGGTCTGGCTTTTGAAGCATTACATTTCTGTTAAACTGGTTGCGAGTCTCTGGAAGTATTGCAAGGAACAATGCAGAATCCCATTAGCTGAAAAAGTCTGCATTTTCTAGGAGAAAAAGAAATCCCTATGAAAATTTAAACAGAGCGCTATGAAATGTTAATAATCGCTTTTTCCACTAGCAATAGCATTTATAAGTAGAATTAGATCAGAGGGCTGTAGATTAATCAAATAAGAATTTCCCTGCATAGTGGCAGCGTCTCTTTGGATAAATACTGTGCATATCATTGACATTCAGGAGTCCCTGGGATATTTACTCTTCAAAAGACAGCGGAGGAGCGGCGGACAGGCTGACTTTTCCCGGGGTGCGGTGAGCTGGGTGGGAACAGTGACCATCCCTCCCCTGGCCTCTCGGGCTCCCTCTGCATGCACCTGAGCGGCTCTCCTGCCCCTCTGCCCTGCACACAGCAGCAGGGGTGAGAGGGGCGATTCCCAGCCTGTCCGGGATGCAGGCCTACGTCCCAACGCACAAGATGTTGTCTTGAGTTTGAAGTCCTCCCCCCCTGTGTCTCAGAGGGGGCTACACAGCCACGTCTGGAGCAGCAGACAGCAGATACAGGACTGGCAGGTGGATGCGGACAGTAATAACAGGTCCTGGAGGCTTTCAGTCTGGAGCATTCATTTTAAACATCTAGCACCTGCAATTACATCTCCCCATTTTCCTGCACATCAAAACCTCCGTGTCGATTAGGAACAAAATCCATAATGTGCGATGAAAATCCATATGAACCCAAATGTGCAACGATTGCATCGCAGAAAAACCCTGCCCGAAGTTTTTTTGCTTTTTTTTTTTCCATCCGGGCTGCTGAACCGCCTGACTGTCCCGTGCCTGCGGGCACATCCCGGCCGTGCCACCCCATGGCCCTGCCCTGCCTGGGGTGTGCGAAGGGACGCCGTGACGTCTTGTGGCCCTCACAGCAGGGCATCGGCGGTGTCATCGCAGGTGGGTCTGTGAATTCCATCTCCAGGGCTGTGAAATGGCTTCCCGTGTGTCAGTGGGGCTCATTTCAGACACCGTCTCCATCACAAGGCGCCCTGGCAAGATCTCTGCTCCGTTAGAAATCAGCTCAGGCTGGGTGTGTACTGAGCCATGACTCCGGTATTTTGAAATTTAATGGAAAATTAATCGACAGACATACTAGTAGGGCATTTTCGGTGTTACTGTGTATATTTTTACTCAGCTTGGCTCCCTGCATGTCGATAAAAATGGCAATGTTCTGCTTATGTTTGATTAACTGAAGAAATGTCATGTTTTGCAAACTCAGTGGTTGATATTTAAGACTGAATGAAAACAGATGCCCCTCTGTCTGTTCAAAAACAAAAGACGTTGCGCTGAGGAACCAGAAGAACCAAGCATCTCTCCCTCTCCTTCCCTTCTTCTGCGTTGTAACTGGTTCTCAGTAACACTGATATTGCAGATTTTGGGTTTTGTTTACTAACACTGCGTGCCTGCTGCTAAGGGTTTCCTGTTGTTTTGGCATGTTGGTTTTTTTTTTCATCGGAAGGGCTTCATTTGTTCCAGTGCTCGTTGTACTGTGTGGTTTTGGGGACTCAGACAGCCCAGCCCTAAACTGACTTTCCCTTGGCAAACACTGGTATGATTTTTATAAAGTGAGCGAGGGCATCATCTCAGGAGATGACTCGACAGCTGCGTGGCGTGGAGGAGGAAAAGGTTTTCCACAGCCCTGCATAATAAGGAGCTTTGCAGGCTAAAATAGGTATTCCCAAATGCCTCGAGCCTTTTTTAATTTGTTTTCCGAAGCTGCCCCGTGCAGCTCTGCCATGCTTCGTAAGTGCAGAGGCACGTCGTAGCCTGCGGGACGGCGCGGGGCTGTAAGTGCTGGGCTGACTTTCTGTCCCTCTCCAGCACGCTGCACTTCCACGGGCTGCTCTCGGAGCGATTGGCCCTTGCAGATCATGTGGGAGAAGCAGGAATCCTGAGTTGTAGCTTTTGGCACTCCTTTTTCTTTTAAAGCGCTTGCTCTTTTCAGCTCCCTAGGGCTTGTTGCCTCCCTCCTTTCATTACCCTGATTATAATCTGGAGTAGCCATACGGGAGACCAAAGGAGGGATTTTAAAGGAGCGGAGATGTTTAAGCAGGTGCCCAGGACGGCAGGCACAGGCTGTTACTATCTAAACCCGGTGTCACCTGAGGGCCAGGAGATGTACTTGCGATTTGACCAGACGGCGAGGCGCCCTCCCTACAGGATGAGCAGGATTCTCGCACGTCACCAGCTCCTGACGAAGATTCAGCAAGGTGAGTGTCTGGCAGGAGCCCTCCCTAGCCGGGTGCTGCGCAGGTCCCCGCTTTCGTAATAGAAGATGTTTTCATGCCTCTAATTCCAGCCTCTCTTCCTCTCGCTGTTCTGAACTAATCCGGCTTGGGTCGGAGTTCGAAACACTCATTCATAACTTGCTCTGTCTACACACTGCACGTATGCACATAAGCGTGGAGAACCGAGAGACAAATGCTAGTGCCTGTTTAGCTATTTAACTATATTGTCTTTTAATCATAAACTATGCAGGAGTTTTAGGTGCTGAAGTTCGCCTTTTCCGATTGACACAGCAGTTACTGGCATCAGTACCTCTGCTCCGAGTGCTGCAGGTAAAACCTGCCTGCTGTAATGGACAGACAGAGAAAAGGTGGTCAGCCAGGTAAAAGCAAAGGGTGAGTCCAGGGCGGCTGGAACTAAGCAGCTGGGATAACCCTCTCTGGAAACAAGCATGTGTCGCTGTCAGAGTATTAGGAAACTTGTCACATGTCCTTAAAAATAATTGCTGACTTGGCTTTCTGTGATTGCTTATGCATTTATCTAGACGGTCATTGCAGACGTATTGATTTTTTCCGAGTGCTGAAGCTAAATGCAGATTGGCCTCAAGACAAATCCTTTGGCCTGTACGTGCAATTTAAATTATCTTCAGAATGTTTAAAGAAAAGATAAAAAAATAAAAGCCAACTGAGCTACTTTTTCCAGATTAAAAAGCAAATCAATACACAGTAGCATCCTGTTTGAAGAATGCCAGTTTCCAAGACAGATGTGGTCCAGCATACAGAAGAGAGTATGCCACATATTTGCTGTCAAAAAAATAAAATCCCGAAGATAACAATTTCTCAGGCAGTCACTTTCCTGACAGTTTACAAAAAGATGTTTGATTCTGCTAACCAGGGACAGTCATAGAGTTAACATCATCCACTCTCTGTATCTGGAAAATAGTAAAGAAATTGGTGTGAGCTTCTGAGCAGCAGCAGTTAAATAGGGTGGCTATTTCTGCGTGTTGCTTTCAAGTAATATTCTGTGTATCTGTGGCTGTCAAAGTCTGGCAGAAGTACAGGGACATAGTGATGAAACCTTTATTGTGTTTATAAAGAAAACAATATGTATTTCTTTGGCCAGCTTTTAAAAAAGATGAAAAAGATAGTTTCTGTGGCAATTAGGAAAACGCAGTTGTTTGCAGCGTGATCTCAGGAACTGGTCCTGTTTGAAGGATACTGGTCCTCACTGCAGCTCTCATTTCAGGAAGGATATTATGTCACTCTGTGTACCCAGTGTACAGCTGGGATTGAATGGAAAGGAAGGGTAATTTATTTCTCCTCAGATTTATTTGGAAGTGCTTTAGGCACAGTGTTAGAGCCAGCTTAATTTTCGAGCAGCAGCCACGGATGAAATTGCTCAACGTGCCTCCTTTACCTGTCGTGTGCTGTACAGCTTTCCCTCCCGGACCTTGTATGCTGTGGGCTGCACAGGACAGCGCGGGCAGCCAGCGTCGTGCCATGGTGCAGATCTTCTCCAAAGTTGTGCTGTGTTAGGTGACCGATTTGAAAGGCTGCAGCTGAGATTGCTGTTAAAGTATGACATACACGTACTGTGAAAATCTGGCCATCTAAAGTAGCCTTGGCTACATCGTGCCATGGCAGAGAGATCCGAATCCTGTAGTTAGCATTGAAAATGAAGGCAATAAATACCACCAAGGCTCAAGAGGCTACGTGGTGGGACAGATAGGAATTTCTGAGTTGTAACTTTTCTGCCTGCAGTTCGTTGCATTCAGTACGTGCATTCAGTTACAATCAGTATGTGGTGAATCTGCTACTCTGCCACAGCTTTCCATTACGTCCCGTACAAGGCTGTAGGAAATAATACTTGTAACATGCCCTCTTGCAGGATTGTATTTTTTTTTCAGGCTGAAGATCAGATTGAACAACAAAATTCAATGTTACCCATTTCCATCTTCTCTGATCTTCAGGCTGTGTTTCAATTTTAATTTTTTTAAAGCTTGCAAGTAATACCAGTATCTCTCCTTTCAGACCAGCTATTAGCACTTTTGATTTATTTTCAGTTACTGTATGGACATGTGGACATGGCACTAAGGGACATGGTTTAGTGATGGGACTTGGTAGGTCAGGTTGGTGGTTAGACTTGATGATCTTGAAGGTCTTTTCCAACCTAGATGACTCTTTGATTCTCTCACCTCTATTTGTATTTGATTGTATAGTGCCTTGATGATGTGATACATGGTGCAGTTCAGCATGTACCCACATGATACAAAAGGAACATAGGTATTTCCGCTTGCTAAGAATACACTTCTTTTATCAATAGAAAGCTGGGGGCAGAGTCCACTGTTGGTTAAATGTCAGTTCATTAACAATAATGATATTGAATGTGCTGATTGAAGGTGCTGATGTGTGTGTATGTGCCCATATGTAGGAACATACAGGCCTAGTGGAAAATCATAGGTGAGGTGCACATTTTTCCTGCAGTGCCCCCAGTAATGAATAATAATTTTGATATAAATAGCTGTGTTAGCAATACAAAAAAAAAAAAAAAAAAAAGCTAAGTCTAACTAGTATAATTCAACCCCAGACCTCCCATTCACACTCGGCATGAAATCCTAGATCCACCCAAGGCACTGACAAGACCTTCATGAGGCCTCCCTGGGCCAGCAGGTCAACCCTCTGTGGCTGCCGCCTTTGGACCCTCAGCACCCTGAGGCCAGGGCAGGCAGGATTCGCGGGCGGTGCTGCAGTCATTCATAAGTAAATGGAAGCACCGCTGTGTAGGCAGAGAGAGGACTTCAGCATGAATTGAGGTATCAGCCTGTCCCTTCAGAGATCAGTGAGTTTTAGTATATTGACAAGTGCGATTAGTTAGTAATGGAGTGCTACAGAGCAACTTACCAAGAATATACTGAAAACTAATCGGGAGATGCAAGATGAAAACCAAACCCAGCTCTCAGTGGCCCCATTCACTAAAGCATGTAAATCATTCTTTTGTCTCCCTGAATATGTGTATCACTGAACCACACATTTTTTAAGTCCAGAAGATGCCATTAAGAGAATATATTTGAACCCTGCTACCCTCATTCTTGTGTTAGCACCTCCCCAGTCTCATCACTGTTTGAACTAGAGCATATGTTCAGAAAAACATCCAGTCTTCATTTTAATATCACTGGAATGGTGAGTCTTGCGTGGTTAATTGCTTTGCTGGAGAGAGAGCTGCCACAAGTTTAAGTGCTAAGCTGCCTTGGGGCTTGTTTGAATACCTGCTCTCTGCTTCTTGTGCAGATATTTTTTGGTTACTAGATTTCAAACCGGAGGCACCCGCAATGGTAAACACTGAAGTTCTTACATCAGGGATAATTTTCCTTACAGAAAGGAGTGATTTACAAAGCAATGTGTAGAGTACTCAAAGCTTCCATCCCAGGATGTGAACCTGCTTCACTAATGCAGAGTTATACCAAGTGTTGCATACACTTTTAGCTTTTCTGTCATTAGTGGCATGTACTATTCTAAACGATGGTAAATTACTCTATCATATTGTGCAATACAGCTTTTCTTCCTCCTTTAAAAACACTTTTGCTGAAGAAGTTTTCCTTTGTATTTTCCTTTGGTGTTAGTTAAAAATAAACAAAATGAATCATTATAGGAATTATGTTATTTAATCATTTCTAAAAAGAAAACCACCATAAGGGAAACGAAAAGAACTAGACTGTTACTTTAATCAGATCATACTTTGAAAGTCCTAAATATTTGGTTTGTGTTCACACCGACTCCTTGAGGCAGAATTATGTGGTGGCCTGTGAATGTGAGCAGCAATTATCTGTCTGATATTAAATAGGTATTTTCAAAATGTGTTCTTTTGATGATTCCCTTTTCCCCCCTAAGCCCGTTAGTTTCCATGCTGAAGGGGACACATGCCTCAGCGTAAAGGAACAGGGTGTAGCACGTTTGGTCTGAAGTATTTATTCAAACAGTGTATGCAGTAACTGTGTGAGAATTCATTAATGATTACTCATGCTCTCTTTAAATAAATAAGGTGGTGACTTTCAAGAATTTATATTACATGAGTCATAAAGTTGTTATTTCTTTCAGAGTACGTGGCTAAATAAATTGCAGAACAGAAAATATAAAAAGTAGTTGTAGGTGAAAAGCAATGAAGAATTAAGGCCATACTCTGAAAATGTTAAATTGAAAGCAGTGGCTGTGCAGCCCAAGTGGAGCATAAGTCAAGGTGAATGAAGCCGCGTTCCGCCCCAGAACAGCTAGGCATCGCTGTTAAAGAAAGGTCCGCGTTTATCTACAGAAGAATTTGATTTTTAGACTGCACTTTCAGTAGGAAAATAATATGAAGAAAGAATAAAAATGAGATGAATTCCTGTTCTTAGTGAGTAAATTCCTGCACACAGTGAGTAATGCTCTGTGATTTGTCTCAGTTCATGTCCACGGGCAAGAGCTGTTTAAGAGGATCTTTTGATGGAACGATCTCAAAGCATATTGTAACTTTTCAAGGCAAACTCTCCATTCAACACTCGGCAGATGCTTTATACTCTTGTATGTTGTAAGTTCAGTTTTGAACTTCTATGAGCACAGTTACCATATGTCACCTGTGTTTGTCTGGTTTGAGTGAGCATTAGAGGTACAAACAAATACATTTTTCTGTCTGTATTCTTCACTTTGGAGTTAGTTCAACATGTTTAATTCTTCTCTTTTCTAAGCATGAGTAGTTTCCAGTTTGCGGAAGGTGTTACAAAGGGATGTGAGTGACGTGTGTTTCAGGTGACTTTAAATTTCATCTGTCAACATAAACCAAACCAAATATCAGCTGTAATATACTGCCATACAGTGCTCAAAATGAGAACTTGGAAGTCTTGCAAGTGAAAATGTTGCTGTCATAGTCTGCATTAAAAAAAGCCTGGATCACATTCTGCATATGTATACAGGTAGAGAGAACCTGTCCATCACTGGAGATTGGAAGCAGGATATGATTGTATAATTAAAGAGTGTGGTTTTGTTCAAAGATTTTACAAAGAGGTCAAAATATGGTTGTTCAAGCAACCTGGACCATAGCTTTCCCCACGTTCTGGATGCTAGTCACTTTTTTAACCTAATTGTCTGAACCCAAGAAAGCAAGAGACTAACCTACAAGACTCAACATGATCATAGTGACTTCCAGCCTCTTGAGCTTGTGGGGTAATTCACAGCAGTAGCTGTAGTTCTTCTCTATGAACTGTTCATCAGAGGTGCAGCAAGACCCAGCAGAAGGCAGGAGGGGTTGTTTCTGGGGCTGGGATGGCCCGAGCTACTAGGGGAAGCATCCTCAGCTGCAGAGCTGCATTGCAGACCTCAGCTGGGGCATGGCCCATCACCCTCTCCATGAAAATGAGTGTGTGGGGTGGGCACATGCTCACAGCAGAGGTGATATTTGGATCAGTGGAACAACATCAAGTCTTGACTAAGTCTGTGAAAACTGTTTTTTTTTAACAGTATCTGAAACTCCATTAGAAACTGAGGCCCTACATTGCATGAAGCTTCTTCACCATCATCTCTCCTTCCTTACATGCTTTCTTTCCTCAAGTCCTCACCCCAAAAGGTGGAGAAACTAGAGTTTTTCAGTGATGTAGGATTTCTTTAGAAATATTGTTTTTCTCTAAACTTGTACTCTGAAATAAGTATTTGTGCTGACACTTTCACACAAAAATGTAAACATCCTGAGGGGTATTTATAAACTCAAAGTACCTTGAGGTGTGTTTATAAATATATATATATAAGTAGTAGTGAGAAAGATTGCAGTCCAGCTAATTGAAGTTTTGCAAGGTTTTACTTCATAGAAAACAGCACATTTGAAAAGGAAAGACAGAGAAACCTTCCCTGGAGCCACTACCTGGTGGATAGGTTCAAAATTGTCAAGTAATACCAAAGTTAGAACAAATTGAAAGCTCATGCACTTAACTTGCTGAGGCAGAAACAATCAGCTTAATGCACCAATTACTGGCTAAAATCCTGTGGCCTGTGGGATACAGGAGATCAGACTAAGCTATGATAATGGTTCCTTCTGGCCTTGCCCAGCTGGAAAGCAGCTCTGCAAAAAAGGACATGGGGATCCTAAGTTGAACATGAGCCAGCAATGTGCCCTTGCCACAAAGAAGGCTAACAGTATCCTGGGCTGCATTAGGCAAAGTGTTGGCAGCAGGTCGAGGGAGGTGACCCTTCCCCTCTGCTCACAGTTGTGAGACACAGCTGGAGTGCTGGGTCCAGTTCTGGGGCCCCCAGTACAGGAGAAACCTGGACGTACTGGAGAGGGTCCATCAGAGGGCCAAGAAAATGGTGAAGGGCCTGGAGCACCTCTGCTGTGAGGAGAGGCTGAGAGAGCTGCGACTGCTCAGCCTGGAGAAGAGGAGGCTCAGGGGGATCCCATCCATGTCTGTAAATCCCTGAAGGGAGGGTGCAAAGAGGACGGAGCCAGGCTCTTCTCAGTGGTGCCCAGTGCCAGCACAGGAGGCAGTGGGCACAAAGTGGCACCCAGGAGGCTCCCTCTGAACCCCAGGCAGCACTTGTGTGCTGTGCGGGCGGCTGAGCCCTGGCACAGGCTGCCCAGAGGCTGTGGGGTCTCCTCCTTGGAGATCTTCAGCAGCCGCCTGGACGTGGTCCTGGGCAGCTGCTCTGGGTGTCCCTGCTTGAGCAGGGGCTGGGCCAGGTGGCCTCCAGAGGTCCCTGCCAACCTCAGCCATGCTGTGATTCTGTGTGATACAGCTCTACAGCCATGGAGTAGCCAGGCTAGTTGTGCTGACACAGGCAGTTTGAAGAGCGAAGGAAATCTTGGCTTGTCTTTTGAGTTGGGGGACTTTTGCTCTTGATTTCACTGAAGGCAGGATTTCAGCCAAGGTGAAAACTAACTTAAGACATTTTTGTTTTGAAATTGCTCATGGTGAAACGAGCAGCTGTAATTGTGCTATATGTCTCCTGTATTGATCACTGAGGAGATTTTTAATTTTCAAATTAACCCTGTTGTGTAATTAGAGCTATTAATGTTAAAAGACATTTAATCCAATAAGTGCAAGATGTATGCTCAATAAATGAATCATTAGTGTACTAATAATTATATTTTTTTAGTTTAAATTTAGAAGTGATAAGTCACTGGTGTATATAAAATGGTACATATCAGAAGTAAAATACAAATTACTCACAAAAATAGATTAATTAAGAGAATCTGAACGTAGCACTTCTGTTACTGGGAGGCTCTTATGTCTGTATTTATGCATAAATCCCTGAAAATAAAGTGGAATATTTGTGCCCAGAGCACTGTAAGTGTTAATTAAAAAATTCAGCAATTTTAAGTTCCAGCCAGATACTATTTTTCTCCCTAGGTAATAGATACTAATGGGCTTTTTTGGTTTGGTTTGGTTCAAATGCTAACACTATGAAGTCATCGATAGCATCTTAGCCAGTCATTGTTTTTATCTTGTATCATACAATATTCTCAGACTTTTAGTTGCACTTAAACAATTATATGAGCTGTTTCATGTAGGGCATACCATTTATTTAGGCTAGAGCCTAAGCCACTAATTGAAGGAGGGATTAAAAAAACAGCTCCCTTGTAGTTCGGTTTTAAACGATTGTCCATAGTTGGGTTTGTTCCACTTTGTAATAGCTGCGTTCTAGTGCAGAATACTGAATTATATGGCCTGCGGGTTTATCCAGTGTATGCTAGTTGTCTCGTTTCTTATTTATTCTTATTAGACAGGCATTTGAGTTTGGGCAAGTCAGTAAAACCTCATCTTCATGCCTCGTAAAATTCTCACGTGTACGTTTTTGCTTAAAAACCTCTCAAGTTTCTCCTCTGAGGTTCAGTTCACCAGGTCAGCTGATCTTACCAGAGCAAATCGTCACCCCACTGACTGCACACCATAACATACCGGTGGGGCAGGAGGGCCGGAGCACCTTGTGCTGGAGTATTTAGAAATGGTGGGAAAGCAGACAGCATGATTCAGAGAACTTGGGAGCCTTGTGGCTTAGCTGAAAAGCATCTGCATGACTCAGTCTGGAAACATGTTGTGGCTTTTCGCCTCTGATCTATAACTGGGCTGAGGAGGTTAATTCTACTGGGAGAAGAAAATCGCTCCATAACACTTCGGATTACAGGGGGGTTGACTAACATCCACCCGCAGACGAGCACAAGTTTGTCTTTGTGATAAGTTAGGTGAACTCCGAGAAATAACTTAGTTTAAAATATGGGCTGTGCAGTAAGTCTTAAGTAAATACCATCTGCCAAGCGTGGAAGCTGTCTTGCTGGAGCATACCAGGCATTTTGCTTTCCACTCAAAGTGCTTTGCCAAAGAAGGACTCAGCTCTGCGACGTACTCAGATGAATCTTCATCTATAGTAAAGGAGCAAAATAATAAATCCTAATAATGTCAACTGGTATTGTTTTAATGAGCTAGATATTACAGGCCTTTGGCAATAATAGTGCTCTCTTTTAATAGGATTGTGGTTGGAGGAAGGTCTGTTTGTATGAGCAAAGGTTGCAGGATTTGGAAGCAAAATCTGTATATATTTGTTGTTGTCTCTCTCATTCAGTCCTAAAAGCCTAAAGGGTATCTGACTTTTTTCTCCTTAATGTGTCACTAGTGTTTCTCATGGTTTGTTTATTTTATCAGTTGTGCCATGCTTATTTCTAAATCTCCGTCATTTGAGAGGTTGAGGAGTATGGGAAAAAAAACAGTAAGTAAATGTGGGATCCCTAGATTTAATTATTGCTCTTATCCTCTTTATTCACCATCCCCAACCAGCATTCCCCCCTTCACCTCCCAGATCTGCCATTTTTTTGTGATATTTCTCAGCTTCCTTCTTGGAATCACATTTGCAGGAAAATACCACACCCTCTCATTAAGGAAAGACCTTTCCCTAAAGGCTACAGTGCAGCTTTTACTGCCGAATATGTCTGGAAGGTAGGATGACAGCACAGGTTTTGCTCATCTAACACTTCTGTACAAGGGCGCTGCTGGTTCTGCAACCCCCCAGCACATGCTGAGCCCTCTGTTTTTTTCTCTAGATCTTAGAACTATTGTCCCCTTCCTTACTGCCTGCATCCTTTGGGCCAGTATTTCAATGTGGATTATCCGTGTTGTCCACAAGCCCCTGGCTGTGTTTTGGCTTTCTCCAGCTAGCTCAACATGAAGCAAGCTTCTTGGAGAGAGGACTGGTCCCAGATAGCGCAAGCATGAGCTGGGTGATGCTGCTTGACCAAAAAATCAGGAATTGGGCTGTCTTTCTTTTAGTGGTGTAAACGTAGCCACTCTTTCCACTGCCACAGAGGATACAAAAAGAGGAGAAACCTTGCTCCACAGGTCTAAAAATTCTGAACATTAATGTTTGAACCAAGAATGGTAAATACTTCTTGCTGTAATATAATTTTTAATGTTTGAAGTTTCTGAAGGAAGTTTGCAAAAGTAAATGTGTCTTCCATTCCTGCATAAGTGCAGAAGTAAATTCTGTTAAAAAGCCAATTAATTGTCTTCTTCATTATTTCAGACTGTACGACAGACAGTTCGCATTAACTGACCACAACCCAGTTCTTCTTTTTCTGAAATCAATATCCAAAATTCATGTAAAATCAGAACCTGATGAGCAAAGACCACTCCAAATAATTAGGTCATATTGCTTGTCCTAATAACTACCGCATCGTCAAGCATCCTTTCAGAGGACGTAGGATATGAGAAGGGACCAAAGATTGAGGAAGACCATAGATTTGAGATAGGAGAAGCGTCTCTGTGAACAGTCAGATCACACAAATACAGCATTCGTGGAGCTTGTGTGAGAGGCACAGCTCCTTTGCATCCTTTTCATGTCAGGAAAGGGCAGAACGATTAGTTTTTTCTAGTCTTCAACTGGTATGGGAGTGAGAGCAACAGGACAGGGCTCATATAGCCACACAATGTGGCTTTTTCATAATATATTTGGCAAACTCAAATGTTCTGTGGGATGAATCTGAGTTTTGTTTTGTGCCTTTAATTGCATCTGATGGCAGCAGCTGAATATCTAATCATTTTGTAACTTCAAAGATAATGGCTTTCTCTTCCTGCAAACATTTATATGAGGGAGATAATGTAAAATCCAAAAGTTAATTCTTGGCACGGATGACGAGACAGTAAGTCCTTGGCTTTTAACTTTCTCCTTTTTGTTTTAGTTTTTACAGCTATATTTATGTTTTTTCTGAGGACTTTTTAAAACTGCCATTCTGTCAGCTTCACTTCATTAAGAGTGGCAGTCTGCCTAAGCTTTCTCCAAAGTTAAAAGGACTTTATTTTCCTTTAAATTCAAGAAGCATTCATTGGAGTATATCTGGTTTAAAGGTCCCTTCAAAATGAACAGGCCGATATATTCCCAATATGTAGTCCAAAACCACTTTATCACTGAACTGCTGATTCTGCATTAAAATCAGACACCCCTTGCCAAAAACCATAGCCACTGCAGCAAAAGCTGCATTTCGTACCGCTGCCTGAGCAATGTGTCCTGGATCGAATAATGCTGGTGGTGATGCACAGCCTGCGATGCAGCCTTTCTTCGTTCAGCATCTCGCCTTGAAAGCAAGAGCTGGCTGTCATGCTCAGCTCTCGTTGGGTTTGGGGCTTTCATTCATCTATTTCAGGCCATTTCAGCTCAGAGTCCTGCCTTCGTCCGTGCAGGATGGGATCCACAGGAGGCAGCGGGCTGTCTTTGCTCGTGCACACACAGCACACACAGGGCACAGGGTTTCGTCTGTTCAGATCAAGAATGGTCTATTCATGGGCAGCACCAATTTTGAAGGAAGAGATTTCCTGTGACATTTTAAATCTCTTTTATGTTGAACTATTTTTTGACATTGCTGCTGCCAGTCATGCCCAGTGCTTTGTGTCTTTGAGTTTCAGCTGAACTGCACAATAAGCGTTTTAACTCACTGACACATAATGGCAGTGTTATTTGTTGAGAGTCTTATTATTTCAAATGGTCCCTTATGTTATGATCAATTCATTAGTTCTGTCATCTGAACTTTAAGAGGAAACAGTTGCAGCCATTAAAGAAAATAATAATTTTCTTCTCATTAATCCTTATTTTCATTAATATCAGGTCCTTAAAGTCTGTTTTATCATAGAACCATAGAGTGGTTTGGGTTGGAAGGGACCTTAAAGACCATCTAATTCCAACCTCCCTGCCATGGGCAGGGACACCTCCCACTAGACCAGGTTGCCCAAAGCCTCATCCAGCCTGGCCTTGGACACCTCCAGGGATGGGGCATCCACAGCTTCTCTGGGCAGCCTGTTCCAGTGCCTCAGTGCCCCCATAGTAAAGAATTTCTTCCTAATGTCTAATCTAAATCTACCCTCTTCTAGTTTAAAGCCATCACCTCTTGTCCTATCACTACACTGCCTGACAAAGAGTCCCTCTCCAGCTTTCTGTAGGCCCCTTTAGGTACCAGAAGGCCGCTATAAGGTCTCCCTGGAGCCTTCTCTTCTCCAGCCTTAACAACCCCAACCCTCTCAGCCTGTCTTCATAGGAGAGATGCTACAGTCCTGAAATCAATTTTGTAGCCCCTTTTTTGCGTTGATCCATATTTTAATACTGATCGATACTTCAAGGCTGTCATCTGGCTTCTGACACCCACAGCTGACTCGTTTATTTGGGTGAGAACTGGACTACTGTTGAGGCAAATTTAGTACCTTTTCTGCTATTTGGGTTATATTTTTAGTCTGAGAGTGCAAACCCCTCTGCGCTTCAGGCGCTCAGGGAAAGCCATCAGCCATCAGAGCTGCCTAGGATGGGCCAGGTGTGTTCCTGTTAGCTGAGCTGCCCACCAGTACCTCCCACAGCCGCTAGCCCAGGGGCTACTCCTGACACATGGGCTGACCTGGGGCCCAGCGCGTGTCCCGCAACCCACAGCCAAGCTTGCCAGCTGGTGGAGCTCAGGTTCATGGACACGAGACATAAACTACCAGCAGTGGACACATGCCTTGTATGAGAGCAGGGTGAGGTCATGTAGGCTTGTTGGACTATGGTGTAGAAGCTGAGCAGCCAGAGTTTGCCTGTTTTTATCTATCTGCCTGCCTGCCTACCTACCTACCTACCTACCTACCTATCTATCTATCTTTGTATATATATTTGTATAGTTATTTATATAATTTTATAAGCCTGAAAATTAGATTTCTGAGGGCATTAGGCACTTTAAGTCCAAGGATTTAAACAGTTCACTGTTATTGGAAGTTACACTGACCCAGAACTTTACCCCAAGCACAGGGGGTGCTGCTCCCTACCAGACCAAGTAATACGCCTTGATCTTTCTCCAGAATATCCTGTCAGCTGTTAAGGATGTGAAACAAATACAATTCTGTAGTCATTTGGTTGATTTATGTAGAAATTAATATTTCAAAAAGTATGGAAATCATTAAGTTGATATGTTCATAAGCCTGGTCTGCAACAGATTCAGCATAGCCAGAGATAATTCAGGAGCAGGGCTGAGGCCTATTCTCTGGCCAGCATGACAAGAGCTGCATTTTGCCCCATGCAGCTATAATTTCACTTTTCTGCTCTGCTTTATTCTGACAGTACTCCTGTCTTCACTTTCTGGCACCGGGGAGCTCTCTCTAGAAAGCTTTGTTCATTAACTCAGATAGCCTCCAATTAGGACAACTGGCCAGGGTTGCTCACGGTGTGCTTGTCTGGACTGGCTCTACAAACTGCAGCCTGCAAAATGTGAGCTATGGAAAAAAGAGTATATAGTACTTTATTATAACCCTGATAATAATTTGGGAATGTTTTCTGTTTCCTTGGTAATAATGGTATTTTGGACTAATTGTGCCCTGGCATCAGAGGCTTTGATTCAAACCAGTTATTTTTTCATAACTAAACACACAAAAGTTATTTGAGAAACCATTCACTTACTCCACTTTAACCAAATAATTCTGTGTTTATCAGAAATGACTCAGACACGTGAAATTGCATTATTCTAGAACATCATGTTTTGGACCACTTCTGTAGAACACTTTGGTTAAGAAAAATACTGCATTGCTCTTGGACTCAGAATCACAGAATCACAGAATCATTTAGGTTGGAAGAGACCTCCAAGATCACCTAGTCCAACCTGTGACCTAACACTACCAAGTCCTCCACTAGACCATGTCACTAAGCTCTACATCTAAACATCTTTTGAATACCTCCAGGGATGGCAACTCAACCACTTCCCTGGGCAGCCTGTTCCAATGCCTCACAACCCTTTCAGTAAAGAAGTTTTTTCCTAATATCTAACCTAAACCTCCCCTGGACTCTAATCAGGCATAGGACCTAAAGTTTTCATGCTGACAAGAGGAAGACAAGATGGTCTTCACCAGCCACTGTCTATGAATTTACGCAAGAACGGGAGGATAACTTTAGTGTAAAATCCTGGAAACATCCCATCTTAAGGCTTTAATGAGGACCAATGAGAAACTACTGGCATTTTAGTTGTAGTTCTACAGAGCCATTTTCTCCCCACATTGACAGTGCTCCATGTTACCTGCTGACTGATTCTGACAGCAGAAGGTTTTTCAAAAAACCCTGATCCCAATAGAGACTGTAGCTTTTAAAATGCAAGCTGAATACAGATTATGCAGAATTTTAAGGGTAAGGATGCAAATAGTTGCATGTCTGTGTTTTATTGTTCATCAAAACGGTTGTTATTATATTGCTTTCCTCTTCCTGAACATCTGAAGCTGACAGCTAACAGGTTTTTGATCCAAACTATTGCCATATAGATCATTTTGCAGAAAATGTATGAAAAACTGAAATTGCAGAATAATTGTCTTTACGTGAATGTTCAGTAGAGATGGTCACAATGCATTTAAAGTGAAACAAAAATACACCACCCATTTTTAAGAGTACTCCTTGTTGACTATGTAGCAGCTGGAAAACTATAGCAAGTTTTAATTATCTTCAGAAAACAAAAAGCTCTTGCCAGCACATGCTGGTTATTATCAGCAGCAGCTGTATGCTGACATACTCTTTCAGCTCATATGAGGCTCAGCTGTCTTAAACAGTCATTGTAAAATGTAAAATAGATTTATAGTGATGATCATTTCTTGTTAGATACATAACAACTGATGTCATTCATACTGAATTTAGGCTCACATCATTGTTTAAGCTGTAATAAAATCATACAAAGTTATAATTAACGTTTCATGTAAGAGGTACAAATGCTATGCAACAGGAATTGAAAGTATTGAACTGTTGTGCTTTTTTAAAAAAAAATCATACAAAAGAATCAAATTCCCTGTTGTCAGGATTTTAGCATTTGTATAAACTTAAAATTTGACTTTCTGACTTTGAGTAATAATTACTACAACGTCACTGCAATAAAAAAGATACACACTAATTTGATGATCTAAACAGAAATCTTTATCTTTTACATGTGATCCTTCTATTAGCAGAAGTGGAGATCTTTATGGCCATAGCTGTTTTCAGATCAAATATTGTGATTTTGTTTATTGTGTAATTTAGGAGAGTTTGGTTTTTTAATGACATTAACATAATCTTCAGAATCTGAGACACCAAGAAGTATGTACAACATTTATGTTTCTGTCCCCTGTAAAAGGACACATAAGTATGGTAGATTATTTGTTACTATATTTGTATCATCTCCATGAACGTGGTTCTCTGTTGCCGCATGCTCACAGTGATCTCTTTTACTTTTGCAGTGATGCAAAGCAAGTGCAAAAGGTGTCAGGCAGTCTGTAAAATGTTTTGGTTAGTCATTGGCACCAAGGCAATGTTAGACCCTTTCTTGTTGACATGAGTGATTGAGATGTGATGGCTTCTATTCTGAAGCTTAAAGTGGAGGGATGTGTTATATTCAGCAGACTGGACTCTTGACATTTTGAGGAGTTCTTCAATATGGATTTAAAATATGCATCAGCCTCCACATAGTTTTGTTTTACTGAAAAGGTCATTGTCTTTTGGACTTGGGTTTTCACCCAATCTGTTTTTTAATCAAATGGCAATCAACTGAAATACAGTTCAAATTCTAGTTTTAAGTAGAGCACAGGTGACATTGGCGCCTAGAAAACAGGTGATATGAATATGGTTACATGCTGACTTCACACCAGCTCTCTAGTGGAAACCCAGAGTTCAGATCCCTACTGGTACAGCTCAGGGAGGCAGAGAAAAGCACTTTTGCTGAAACAAAATAGCTATAGTTTATGACAAATAACCTGTGCAGGGGCATTACAGTAGTATCACAAAGTGCAAGAAATACACCGGGTTGTAGTCTGATGTTAGGAAACCATTACTGCTGATTTGATAAAACGGTCTACTTCGATGAACAAGAACCTCTGGGGCACTGAGACCAAAGACTTCACAGGATCATAGAATAATGTAGGTTGGAAGAGACCTTTGGAGGTCATCTAATCCAGCCCCTGCCCAAAAGCAGGTACAGCTGGATCGAGTTGCTCTGGACCTTGTCAGGTTTAGTTCTGAGTATCTCCAAGGACTGATATTCCACAACTTCCACAAGTTCTCCAGGAAATTTGTGCCAGTTTTTGACCACCTTCGTGGTGAGTTTTCCATTATATCTCACTGAATTTACAGTGGTGCAGCTTGTTTCCATCCTGTAGCTGTGCACCTCTAAAAAGAGTGTGGCTCCATTTTCTCTGCACTTTAGTAGGTGAAGAGAGCAATGAGCTCTCCTAGCCGTAGCCTTTTCTTCTTAAGGTTGAAGAAACCCAGCTCTGTCAGTCTCTCCTCCTGTGTCAAGTGCTTCAGCACTTTGACCATCTTGATGACCCTCTGCAGGGGTTGCTGTGGTGTGCCCCTGTCCAGTTAGTCCCAGCCTGTCCTGTTGCATGGGATGATTCCACCCCAGGTGCAGGACTTTACATTTACCTGTGTTGAACTCCTTGAGATTCCTGTCAGCCAATTTCTCCAGCCTCTCAAGGTCACTTGAGTAGCAGCCCTGCCCTTCAGCACATCCGCCATTTCTCCACAGTTTGGTGTCATCCACAAACTTGCTGGGAATGTACTCCATCCCATCATCCAGGTTGTTAATAAAGACAGTAAACAGTATCAGTCTGGTTTCAATCCCTGAAGGATGCCACTAGTAAGCAACTACCAGTTGGACTTTGTACTGCTGATCACAATCTGAGCCTAGTGGTCAAGTCAATTTTGCACCCATGTTATCATCCACTTACCTGGCTTGGCTATAAGGACACTGTGGGAGAGCAAGTAAAAGACAATCCTGGTTGTTCTCTCTCCTCTAACAAATACCAGAGAACAGCCCTTTGGTTACGTTGTACTTAATATCATCCTCATGGTGAAATTTCGTTTCCCTTATGTCTAATTGGACCTACAATGCTGCAAATTGTTTCCATTGCCTCTCATCCTGTAGTTGTGCACCTATAAAAAAGAGTCTGGCCTCTGTTCATTCATAGACATAACACCATGTTTATGAATGACCTAAGTTCTTGTTTACATTCCTATGCTATTGCTCATGCCAGGGTAAACCTTTCTCACTTGTCACTCTTGTCATTTTCAATTTTATGTAAATTAGTAACCGTACATCAGCACAGAGAATTGAACGAGGACCTCGGACTTCACTAATCCATGCTGTAAGCACTATGCTATGAAGTCAATCTCTGTACACCTTTCAGTTCTGCAAGGTACTCCACATTGTCTCCATAATTCATTGAATGAAACTAACCTGCAGTTCCTCTGCAGACTTTAAATAGGAAAATATGGTGAGAGCAGAGGAAAATAAATTTACTTTGCAGCCTTGTTTGGGTGTGATTTATCCTGGTAAGCTGTTGATGTGTATTCAGCCTAGTCAATTCAGTCAAGTCCAAGGAGTTGGTGCCATTTGAATTAAATTGTTTTATACCAGCCTGAGGAGGTGCAGATTAGCTCAAGAAAATATCGGGCAAAGGAGAGATGCAAGTGAGATAACAGGGGAGTGGCAGGTGTGTTCCACCCTTCACGGTATCGGTACTTCCCATGAGGTGGGGCCATCCCAGCAGAGCAGATGAAGAAGCCACAACTGAGATCAAATCTAAAACAAAGGAAGGAGATCTGAAATAAGCAAAAAGGGAAAGAAATGAAAATGCATGAATTCAAGCAGAGGGCTGGGTGGGGGGTAAGGAGACACACCAGGTGGGTCACCGCTGTCACTACTGCAGTAGATAGAGGAGACCACCAAACTGTCCAGAGCTGCTGAATTGGAAGTTGTTTTTCACCCTGAGTTCTGAGTCTTATTCCTGCAAACGGCAATGGAAAGTTGTATTTAAACTGCCATTACCAATTCAGCATTACAAATATAACTCAGGTAAATGAGGGCAAGTACATACAAGTCTACTGCAGAGAGATGTACACATAAGAAAATGAATCTGCCTGTTTTTTTATTCCTATGAAAACAGAATTTTGGAGCTAAAAATAGGCATCTAATTATTGTTATCTACCCTTTTTTATATTAGCTGCCATGATTCCTATCAGTATAGGAAAAATAAAAATCCCAGATAACAAATGCACATAATTTTTTTATTTATTTATTCTTTCTAGCAAACATTTAAAAGGCCATCACAGATTTCTTTTTTATGATCTGGGTAATTGGTTTGGAGGATTTAGCTTAGCCAGATAAATAGTTTTACTGGTTTTCACCATTGATGGCTTCAATAATAAGGTAAGTCACTAATTAAAAAAAAAAAAAAGCAGCAGCAGCAGCTCTGAAGTAATGGCTTAAAGGGTTTTGGCCTGAAAAAGCCTGAAGGATTTTAGATTCTAAGGAGTCCACTGTGATTCTGCATCCAGAAAAACTTCCTAAAGCCTCCTCGTAATTGGAATATTTTGTACCACATCAAAAACTAGAAACAGTTCCCACTGGCTAGCAGAAATAATTAAGCAGAAGAAAAAATCAGCAACACCAATGCTTACCTTTTATTGTAAGTGGTGCTGTGTGTTTTCAAAGTACAGCGTGATTTTAAAGACGTGTTTTTTGAAAGTTCCTGACCCTCCTCCCCAAACCATTTAAAACACTTGAGGTAAGCCGCAGGGACAGGTGTTCAGCACCCTTTGAAAACGGGTCCATGCCGGTAGCAGCTCTGTAATGTGGGATCTGTAGCTGTTACTGCACTTTAAAGTGCAAAGGATGGACACAACGAAGCTCAGATATTTCGATGCAGGATAAGAAGGTCACAGGGCACTGAAGGCAGAATTAGAACCCCAGGCTTCCCAGTGCTGTGTTTGTACACTAGATCACACCGCCTCTCTAGAACAGAAAAATGAACAAAAGGTGTATTAGCACTAAAATAGCATCACTTATTTCATGAGGCATTTCACCTTAAGATTTCCGACATCTCTTTCCAAAGGAATTAGCAAAGATACTGGTATGGCAGCAGCAAGGTGACAGATGTGGCAGCCATCCGGTGCATAACATCTCCGCCTGCCTGTACAGCGGCACCAGAGGCAGGTGGATGGCATGGAGTACCCTGTGGGGAATCCCTGACCTTTTGTTAAAAACTGCAGCACATAGCATTTCTAACCGAACTGAAAGTATAGCCACCATTACCTCTGTTGAACACCTTAATGAAGCTTCTTGTACTGACGAGCGATGCTAGCAATGGTTTCAAGCCTCAGAGTGAGCAGAGCAAGGGCCGGGGTAGTTCACCTTGCCTGTGACGTGGGTGCTGGTCTGGAAAAGTGATCAGCTTGCTGCTCAGACCCCTGCACTTTGCTCTTTCACTGTACACATAATCCAGCTGAAATGCGAATTCTGAAATGCAAAACCACCACAAAAGGGGGGATTTTGTTCCTGGCCATGTCCCTCCGTTCACGCGAATCTGACAGTGGTGCAATTGCAGGATGGCTTGGATCAGGTCATTTGTCAGAAAAGAAATGCTTGTGCTTGTATGATTTTATTACAAGGGAGGTGGTAAGAATATGTAGTGAGGGGTGGGACTGCTTTTTTTAATGTCAATCAGCAGTGTCACTGAATTAACAGCAAAGTAAGCCTACAGTACAAAAATCAGTGCAGAGGCAAAAAAGCAGCTCACTGTATTGGATTTGTTTGCACATTTCTAATGTGTCCTTGTTTCATAAGTCAGCAGAATTACTTTAAATAGACATTTCAAAATACTTAAGTTGGAAAACTAATTAAAAATACAGCAAGGTTGTCTGTGGAACAAATTTAAAATTTTTGTTCTACATTCATGTACAAGAATCCAATAAAAAATCCTGTTTTCATTGCTGAGCCATTTGCATGGACTGTATGGCCTTTATTATCTGTGATACACTGATGTTTGCAAGTCTCTTGATTACTATTGAAAAGCAGTGTTATTAAACAGGGTCTATCATTCTTAACAAAAGTTCCCTAGAAACTGACAGGGCTGAAGGATTTAAAGGTCTCATTCTGAAATGCAGATCATATCTTTTTATTAAGAATTTCTTCACGGATATTGAAAATGTAAAGTTGACATTTCAAGAGAGATCAGTGGAAGCAAAACACACAGTGCTCAGGCAGAGGAAAGCCAGATTCTCTTGGCATTAGTCATAAAGAAATATATTGGGAGCTCATGTGAATCAGCAGGTAGGAGGCTGGGATGTGCCAGTAATATCATAGTGCTCCTGAGCATGCTTGGGAAATGCAGAGATTCAGAACAGGTCTAAGCTCTTGATTTAATTACCTATCTTTCTACTAGTCCAATTTTTCTCCTCTGTTTGCTTTACTTTCTTGCCTTATCACTCTCTACCACAAGAAATAAAAACACAGATTTTGGCCCTATATTTTGCATCTGTCTACAGAGATAACTTTCTGTAACTGCCATTTCCATTTTGGTATTTTCCTTTTCCTTATCACACTACACACACGCTACCTCTTTCAAATCTCCTTACAAAGTATGCTAACAATGTGCTTTTGCATGTTTTACAGAACTGTAGTGTGCATAAGATCACTGATAAATAAAAAGAAGCTATTTAAACAAAAGCTTCATATTTATTTTTAGTTTATGTACATTTTATTTTAGTGTTTATGCATATTTTAATTTGGTTGCACAGTTTGCTTGTATAGTTGCCTCATTCACCTTTTTTCTTCTCCTGCTGCCTCCTTACTCTGTAAACAAACTGAAATGGAAATACGCCCTTAAACTGATCATTAAAAAAAAAAAATCACAGTTTTGGAATGTTTTCGCTGTATAGCCACTGTAGCTAAAAATCTGTAGTGTTATATTTGGGAGCCTGCTTGGTTGCACATTTACAAATCAGAGAGGTGAATACTAATCTACAGATGCACTCACAAGCAAAAATAACGTGTTCCCAAGTTGGGTGTCACCTGGGGAGGCTTTATTACAAATTCCCCTGCAGCTGGAAAGGCAGGACTGCCTGCATGGCAGCACCAAGTGAGCTTCCCTGGCAGAGGGAAGCTCGAGGTAAACCTCTGGAAGTCCCTTTGTCTGGGTGGCTGAAACAGATCTCATGTTTCTCTATTGGGAAACTACCAGCCAGATAGCAGGAAAACTTCCTCATTTCCTAGGGTTAGGGTGATGTACTTCATTCAAGGTGTTCTTGGTTCTTTTTGCTTTAGACAAGCATGGTTTCAAGTCCATAGCTTGTTCGTGTGTCCTTGCCCTGAAGCAGTACAAGAGATCATACCCATAGGAGTATGGCTGCCTGTGAAGCACGTGCTGTCCTGTCTTACATTTGAGTGCTTCCTGCCTTAATGGTGTATATTCAGTTGCCGTAATAATAAATGTGGAATTAAAGCTCACGTAAGGTAGACTGAATTTAAGGATTTTGCTCTATCCTTTGCGTGTTCCAAGTCACTGTTGCAAGAAGCCACGGTTCAGCTATACAAACTCAGCACATAGGCTCAATATGCCCCGAATAACTCTTCCACACATCACAGAGAAGACGGATGAAACATGTCTATGAAAGCAACTCTCTACTGTTGACTTTGTACGTGAGAATTTTGGCAGCACTCCAGCACCAAGGCATCAGTCACCTGCTTCTTTCTGTCTTCTGCAAGGCTGATACGGTTCAAGACTCGCCAGTTCCACCTGCGAATGGCCCAGCTGAACTCCATGCAGGAAATCCTGCTCTGCCATGCGGACACCCAAAGGCAGTTCTCCGGGGGTGGGTCCCAGGCGTTTCTTAGCACCTCCACCCCTCGATAAGTTGTGTGGCAGTTTATTGCGGGCCACCGTGGCTGTCCCCACTGAGCTTTTGGGTTACAGGGGAGACAAAAGGCCCGTGGCTGGGCACACCCCTCCTTGCTGACCATTGTAGCCCTGGCCAGGTGTGGAGCTGGTGCACGGAGGTGGGTGGTTCTGCAGGCGGTTGTGCCATCACGGCTGCACAGTGTAGGTGCAGCGTAGGAGAGATTTGTGGGGTATTTCAAAATGGCTTTTGTGACCCGAGACAGGAGTGGTGAGATCGGGAGCGCTGAATATTGACACGACCGGCGGGCAGACAGCTGTTGTGTGTTGCAATCCCTGTGGCACATCTGTATGCAGACAGGAATGTCTGGTGCGGGGTGAGTACTCCAGTGAGGGGATTACACGGTCATGGAGATTAAGGCGACCAGGAATGCCTCAAGTAGTTTAGTAATAAGGCTCTTGACGTTAGCTAGAGGCAACCTTGCAAATGCAGGTTATGAACATGGTTCCAGCCCAGAAGTTAAGTGCCACCACTGAACAGTGGCTGCCTTGGTGCCAGCAGTCAGGTAGCAGTGTGGGGATTTGAGAGAGGACCCAGGGATGATGAACACGGCCATATGTAAGTAGTGTTTGCCTCAAGAGTTAGTTCAGCTGTGTTGTGCTGCTGGCATTATTCGTTCACCTCAAGGAGCACATCAATACAAAGGATTGTGGACATACAGTGGCCACAAAGAGAGAGGTTAGAGGATCTGCTGGCAGTGTGCGTGCTGCTGCCGTGACCAGGAGATCTGGCATTTAACTGTCAGAGCAAAACGCACCTCCTTTTGCTCCAAAGAGAATAATTACCTTTCCAGTGTCGGTGCCCACGGTTATCTGCTGCTGTTGTTTATGAGACTACATCCTGAGATGGCAGGAACAAGAGGAAGAAAATCGCATGGCAGAGTTAGTTGGTAAAGTGCACGTTTGGCTGGCTGAAGGCTTGATGGTGGTGCCTGCAAAGCCATTAGGTGCCAATGTGCTCAGTGTCTTTGAATGCCACCAGAAAGTGCAGTTTTCAACATGGAGGCTGTGCTTGGGCTAGAAAGGGAAATAAGAGGTTACCTGTGTAGTTATCCCAATGGCACTGATGGTGCCACTGTAGTGGGGAGTGAGGTGCTGTGTGATGTTGCAGCCTCTCATCTTGCTTATTTACTGCTGCTTTTATGTCACTATATGAGACTGAAAAGTGACTAAAAGCTCAAGGTACAGGTTTGTGCCTCCTCTTTCTTAACTAAGCTCTCAGACACTGGTGTAGTTCTGGGTTATAACATTTGATTAAAAAGTAAGTAAGCATTAAAATCCAAACATTTCAAGTGTTCTACTAGCAATTAAGCGGTGTGGAATAGGCAAAAAAAATGGGAAGCGCAGTGTCCTTTGTAAGCTGAACATCAAGCAGCGAGTGATAATGGAAGTGGAGTCTCCAGCAGGGACGCAGCCATCAGACACACCGTGTGCGGAGCTGGGAACTTCGCGTAAAAGCCTAGCATAATTTGTCTGATCAAAGCTTCTCCTCAGGTTCAAGTATGGACTTTCTCCACCTACGCTGTTTGTAGGATGATGTGTGTGTTGTGGGGGGAGTGCTCAAGGGCCTGTTCAGGTAGTGCTGAGCACTGTTTGTTTAGCGCCACACTGCCCGAGTGGGGTTGGATGTACTTGTCAAAGCCAACTATCTTAATCTGAGCCCAAAACACTGCAATAATGCTTTTTTCAGATGCAAGGTCAATGTTACGCAGCATGTACGTATGGCAAGCCTCGTGGCTTAGGGATCTGATTAATGAATATCATCACATTGCATATTAACTGTCTTAGCAATGTCCTTTTTAAAAATGTAACTGGCTATTTCTACAGTAAATATGATGATGTTTGCTTAGCAATAGATAACGAGAACAGGTTCATCGACACCAGGCCCGGCAAAGGCTTCTCTGTGGTGAGTTTGCACAGCGAGGTTGAGCTTTGTGCAGATTTTCTTTGGCTTAATAAGGATTGTTTTGTGCTGAAGCCTTTTCTTCAGTGGGCCACTAAGAGGCTCTCTTTCCATTACTCTGCTGCTTATATTCACGGAATTTGTAAGAGTTTAATACCTTTGAACCATCTGTCTCACAAATCGGCCAATTCGTTCAAAAGTTATCAGGGGAGGGGACGAGGAGGCTGACACAGACAGACAGACCGACACTCAAAGCGTGGTCGTGTGAGCGTCATTTCCTTAGGAAATCAGGCTAAAAATACATTGCACAAACAAACCCTTGGAAGAGGTCGTTGTGGACTAGATCTCTTTATTATGATTTTCTGCAAGTTTTAACTGAAAAGCAGCGACTGACTTATAATAGTGGCTAGAAGAGAATTTCAGCTTACAAATGGGACCCCCCCCCTCATTTTTCAAATGCAGCAGCATGAGGGAAAGCCCCAGAAAAGACCTGAAACACAGCGCTGGTATTTACTGAAGAAGAAGCTACTCGGTGAAAGGAACCACGCAGCTGTGCCAGTGGGACCTGCTGACAGACCTGCACCTAATGGACACGGGTGTCTCACTTGCTAGGTAGTGGCCTTCTTTGGCAATGCCGTTGTTTACATCGCGTGGCATCACATCTGTCCACCAACTCTGACATCACTTGCAGAGTTCAAAGCTGCACAAAGTCTCTTAACTCGGCCCATGCCAGCTCAGTGCACAGTGCTATTTGCATTGCAGAAGCAGCTGCAGCACCATTGCTCCAGGCTTTTGACAGACGTTTGACAAAATATATTTACTGCCTCAGAAAGCTTACGGTGGTGGCTCTAAGCCTTATCTTTATACGCTGTGTGTAGTTCCACACAAACAAAGGATGTTATATTGAGCAACTGCATGAGTCATTGTAGGGTTGAAGCCGAGTGTAGGCTTGGGGACAACAGTTGGTTACAACAGACGGGAGGAGCACATGCAAAGAAAGATATGACTGTCGGCAACTGAAAGCATAGCAAGGCCAGAGGCTTATGATATGCACATATGGCTTATGATATGTACATATACTGTGTTTCTTCTCCATTCAGTAATTAAAACATCGTCAAGTGGGAAATTTAGGTTTCTCATGTTAAGAAGTGGTATATAATTGTATCAGGTGGCAGTGAGGCTACCATATAACATTTGTCTCCACTTCGCCCTATACTCGGGACAAAATATTCTTAGGTCATAAATACCAGTGGGCCTTAGTCATAATTGTAGGGTTGTTTCATTATGTTACTGTAATGCAGCAGGGTCGTCTTAATGGCCTTATGAAAAGCCCACACCCAGTGCTGTCTGGGAGCGTCTGCTGTGGGACTGATAATCCGTCACGCACAGGTCACCGAGTGGCACCGTCTGTGCTCCTGGGCATCTAAAAACTGGCCTGTTCCTGCAAAAAAAATTAGAAGTTACATCTTGTATGCTTTTTATATGGGAAGTGGCTACCATAGCAAATATCCTTTATATGGGGCATCTGACGTCCCTGGTAGGAGAGGCTGAAGCAGGTGGGGGTTTCTTTCACACAGGGGTTCCATCTCAGGACCTGAGGGGCCCATGCATTAGGTGGCACCATGGTGTATGTCTTAAACTATTTGGGCTGCTTACCAATTTGTTACCTCTACACTTTCTGATTTATTAAGTAATGATATGATACAGTGGAACAGATACAGTTTCAGCAGTACAGGCTTTCAGCACAAAGTCCATTTTGTAGTAGTTTTATGCCTGGAAATTAATTTACAGATCTGCATAACTGCCAAGGCCGAATCAGGGTCAGAGTCCAGCAGTGTGAGGCCCTTCACATACTTATCCAAGCACGGATTCTCAGGCCAGTGTGGCTGACCATGTAAGATACATGGGAAACCTTTTCACTACCCCAGTCTTAATAGGATCGCAGAAGCCATACACACCAGTCATCCCATCACGGGGTAATTTCTAATGACCCACTTCTCTGCAATGTCTAAATTGTGAAGGAATCTGTCACACAGCTAATCGTAGTGAATTTAGCCCCATTTGTAATCATCTGTCAAGTGTCTGATCTCTGGTTAAGGTATCTCACTTATGGTGAGGAGGTACTAAAGGTTGTTGTTGCTCTGTCTTTTTCAATTATAGCAGGACACTATTTTAATAAATGATGACAGAAGTAACCAAGTATCAGAACAGTAAATGAAGGATTGTGTTAGACTAGGGGTGTTACTTAGCATCCCACAAATCAGTTGATTGCTAGCTATAATCTGTTTTGCTGAGGACCTGCATTTGCAATATCCTTGTTTCCAAGCTGTTGATATATGTATTCAGTCTTTCGTACCCTATTAATATTCACAGGATGAGAGAAATATAACCATGAATAACTATCTAGCAATAGGCCATTTGGGAAAGACACAAAAGTATTGATTTCTATTTTACAGTGTTCAGTGATCATTAATTTCACCACACCAGTTGCTGTAATTAAGTTAAGACTCTCCGGAGTGTGAAAAAATGATAGCATCCTACACACTCAGGGTTTTGATGTGGAATGAATAAAACCAGGTTTTTCACCCCAGCTCCCATCTTTTAGGGAAAGTAAAGACTTTCCTTGAAGCTTATAACTCTTCTCATATGTATCAGGACACAATCTGAATTGTTGCAGACCCAGGTAATTACTGTTGTCTGTCTGACACCATACAGTGACTGATCAGGCTGGTGCCCACATCCTTTTGTGGTAATACCCACTTTACAGGGCTGAATGCCCCAGGAGCCAGATGCTGCTCAGGCTTTCCTCAGGTGTTGGCAGTTGCAAGTACTCAGGTAATTTAATATCTTCATGTCTCTGAAAGCAGATTTTCTTCTAACTTGGCTTATTCCTTAGAGTTCAATAAGATCTCTGAAATATTTTTCTAATACTGAGCAATTATGTAGCTTTTTGGATGCAGCTCCTAGGGAAAACCATCTCATATGTGTGTCTGATTTGAGAGCAGGTAAACTGTTTGAATTTACATTTACATGCATGAAAATCACTGCTGGGCTGAGATTAAGCACAGAAAGCGTCAGCCCCAAAGGCACTAGTTTGACAGAACTTCTAGGAAATGTAAATCAGGGTTAAGAAGTGAATTTGTTGTTGAGCAATTATCTTCAAAGCAACTAATACTAACTAATCTTCTGCACAAAATGTTGAAGTTCTGTTGCATGGGAGAGCCAGGCTGCAAAATCCAGTAGCTGCACGTGATATGTGCAGTCTTCAGTGCTGGAAAAAGGGGCTGGGAATAGGCAGAAGAGTGTAGGACACTGGCTGGAGACTCAGGCTTTGCAGAAGTCTTGCAGCCGGAACAACAGTGTGAAGCAATGTGTGGTAGGAAGGGCTGCTGGGGCAGGCTGGAGGTGGCTCTTTTGCCTTTGGAGGAAGAGGATGTTGTTCTCCGGTACCTTTGCCCCTCCCAGGATGATTGAATTCAGGTCTGAGCAAGTAGCGTCTGTGCCCAAACTCATTTTCAGACCCAAGTCCAAATCTTTCTCAACCACTCTGCTGAACGTATGTATGCAAAACCTATATGTAAAACCCTGTATGTAAACCCTGTATGTAAAATGACAGGGTGTACTGGGCGTTACGGCTGGGTTTTCTGTCTTGCAGTACATTATTAGGAAGGGAGTGTTCTCTGCTATCAAGAAGACAGAGGCTTCCTTCTTATTCCACTCTTGCCGATGATGTATTGCGTCCAAAGAAATGATTTTTTTTCTTCTTAAGCTTCAGCTTTAGAAAATTCCAGTTCTCCCATTTTCAAAGCCAATTTAGTTCTTGTGGTGTGCAGTTTAATAGAACAGCTAAATTAGGGACATCTGTCTGCAAGAAGTACTACTTATTTGAAAAACTTTGAATAAAATCTTGCTGAAGTTTTCTTTGAGTGTCATCATAAAAACTACTAAATGTATATAAAAAGGCAAGAATCTGAAATGTAATGGTTATATGTCATTTAAGTGACGGTAGTTTAAGCCTATGTTAAAGCCTATGTGTGCTTGTTTTCTGAAGATAATGTAGTCCTTCTTGCAAGCAGCTAATAGAAATCCTATGATTCAGGTGCTAATGCAGACTAGAACAGCTTTCTTGTCACAATGAGAAAGAGAAAACTAATTTTTTCTCTTGGTTTCACTTTACTGGGTCCATCAGCAATTGGAAGGTTGAGAACAAGCAGGCACCCAGCTTTGTGCCCATCCTGGGAGTAGAGCTCAGCACTCAGGATAGGACAGACTCCTACTGATCACCAGAGAAAGAGAATTTTATCAGTAAACTGTTCTTTCCTGGAACCAAAATCGTGATTTGTTGCCTGATTTTGGTGACTCTCGTTCTCGTCTCAGTGCTGCCCCCTTTCCTGGGCACGAGGCATTAAATGATTTGTATGTTTCAATTAAGTTGCTATAAAAAATGAGTAGCTGGAGGGCACCGGTTTATTACTGGTATCCAACTCTGTTTTCATTTACTAAATGGCATTCTGAAAGCTTCTATTCTGAACATAATCACCTTAGGGTATCCGCTGAGTACAGCCCTGAATGATTCAATTACTGCTGAATGCTCTTCTCTCCCCAGAACATAGGGCTTCGCACATTAGCAGCATGTTGAGTGTTTCACAGTTGTTCTCTTTGCACTCATCAGGGTGTTCTCAGGAACAGGCTGGAAGGATGCATCTTGCAGCTTCTTCCTTAAAACATGTTATCTCTATGTGTTGTCTCACAGTAGCTGACTTCTCCAGATGCATGTGTTAGAGCTGATGGACATATTTTTAATTCTGTTTCTTTATGACTACATGTTCTCCTCTCTATTTATTGAATCATTGCATATTTTTCGTAAAACTAAATTACAGAAATTTGCAGGACATGTCTTGATTGTTAAAATGTGGTTTCCACAGTTATCTTGGAAACTGGTGTCAGAGAATCAAAATCACCCTCAGCACTTTGCTCTGTTTCCGAAACAAATAATCTAAAGTATTACTAGGCATACTGGTCTTTCAATCAAAGTGTGTCAGGTCTTTTATGGTGTCGTGCTAGGTTTGAAACATGTAGTAAAAGCAAGCCAGATTTGACAAAGTTCTGGTGACCCAAGGTTGCCTTCAACACCTTAGTCTGGTTTCCAGATTCACTGTGGCCTGGTTAGGAGACCAGAAATTATATTAAAGACTTCCATACGTGTAGCTCAGGGCACTTCTGTTAACACAAAGGTCTTCTGAGCCCATGGACCTAGGACAGGTGACCTCAAAACACCTCAAAACCGTTAAACCTGGAGCTCATGAAAGGTGCTGCTTGCTTCCAGTGTTGCTGTTGTTTCCTGATTTCATATAAAACAATGTGTCACTGCATCCTTGTCCCTCAGACAGGAAATCAACAGGCATTGGTGAAGGCCAGAGCCAAACATTTTTTCATAGTATTTATGAAAGGTGAATATGCTTGAATTTCAGCTTGGAAAAAAAAAATCAGAAAAATCACTTCTGATCCTGATGAAAATTAAACTGAATTTGTACATCTCCTGCGTGGGGCAAATACTGTAGGCACATTCCTTCCCAGCTGCTCAACAACCCTAGAGAAAACTGAAGAATAACAAAAAATATTATTAAGAAAAACATAATTTTTAGAAATAATAGCATTCATGAGTCTCAGAAGGAACAAAAGCTTGACAGAATATCAAACAGAGATATCCTCACTGAAGACCAGAAAATCTGTATTTTTTTCCTTTGTTCTAACCTGAAAATAGATTTTTATTTCTAAAAGAACATGAAGGGCACACTAATTCCTCAAGGACTGATGTTTGCATCCATTCAAGCTTGGCAACCAATAAAAATGTATTAGAGCTTAACTTCTGTTGCTTCTGTAGTGTGCGTGCTGTTGTAAAAAAAATGGGATACAGGAGGAAGTGAAGGCATAAAATATGAATCAAGGGTTTATGAAGGCATTGTTAAAATCTTGCCATCTGTGAAGAGATGAGGTTTAATATTTCTCCCATTTGCAATTCAATGATCTTGCACCAATGCAAATCTGATTAAATGAAAGGGGTAGTCAGTTCCAATTATTTTTATTAATGACCACAGCCATAATCACTGTAAACACAGAGTTTCTGACACTTAATAGAAAGATCTGACCTCATAAAGCTTAAACCCATTAGTTCTTTGGGCCTGGCCTTCTGTCTATCTCATGTCTTGTGATAAGAACACAATTTGGTTGCTTAGCTTCAACAACCTTCCCCAAAAGAATCCTGTCTTGCCTTGGAGGCAAAAAAAAAAAAAAAAAAAAAAAAAACCNAAAAAAAAAAAACCCACATTCCTTGGTAGCATGATGTAGAGTTAACTTCTCCTGCATGAAAAACATATAAAACATATGCTTGCCTTTTAATTTGAATTTGTATGTCCTCCCATTCCAGACACTGGTTCTTGTTAGGCTCTCTTCATGGATCTTCACTGTCAGGTACCACTACACTGTGATAAAATTGTTTCTCAAACTTCTTTTTTAGATGAGTGAAACTACTGCTGCTCACTGTGTAATATCCGACACTTTAATAATTTCTGTGGCTGTTTTTTGAAATCTCTCAAATTTTTTGAGATGGATGTCAAAGCTGTCCCCAACATCCTTCCCTAATTATTCTTTCCCTGTTGTATATCTGAGGATCGAATTTCACAGTTATTTTTTCCACAGCATTACACAGCTATTTCTCCACTCAAGCCTTTTTGGAATCATTGACTTCCAGGATGCATTTGCCCAATCTGCATTCCTTTTTTTTATACTCATATTTTTACATTAGTTGATATTAACATACATATAAAACACAGTAGACTGAACAGTGCAGCTCCTGCTTTTAGCTGCACTGTTCTTGGCATTTCTTACCAGTCTACTATTCTTTAACCCATCCCCACTTACTTTCAAAGTACTCTTGCAATATCTGAAATGCCTTGGGCATGTCTACAATGAAGTAAATCACAATCACAGCATCTTTTTGAAAGATGCAGTCACTCACCTGGAAAAGATTGAGTTTTACTGCTGAGGGTTGGGGCCATTTGGCTACATCGGTGGTGATGGAGGGTGGATGAGAAGGTGCAGGAAAGTTACGGATTCTGGAAAAAAAAAAAACAATTTTGTTTCCATGGAAAGCCTGCAAATCCCTTTGCAGTAGTCAAGGGGCAGGATGCTGTATTTCAAGCTTGACAGTTGAGCAGTGCTTAAATGGAGGAGCAGAAAAGACAAGGACAGTTGAGTGGGACATGAGTAGCATGTGCCACCCATTTGCTGGGGCAGAAACATGTCAGGTTTACTTACAGTATGGATCCACAGTGATATTGCCCTCATACTCGTTTTCTCTTATTTTTAGTGTGATTTTATTAACTTCCCTGAAAAATGGTACATTTTAAGTTGAAATTCTCTTCTCACATACATTCCAGTCAGAGTCAGCCTCTTGAAAATCCATTAAAGAGCAAATCACAGGCAAAGAGAGGCAGAAAAATCTTAAAAGCGCTAAATTCAGCGATTTGGAATAAAGGAAGCTTAAAACAGACAACATCTGTTGTTTTCAGTCCCATGGGATTTTCTGCTTTTTTCCAAATCCTGGCCCTTAATGAAGAACAGTGTCAGATTTAGAAAGGACAAAAAAAAAAAAAAAGGTTTATACAAAATTAGAAATGTGTCTGGAAATCTGAAATCCTTGAGTATGTAAGCCAGTGTCTGCTCCAGATCTTTCTTTGCTAATGGACAGAGGTCTGAGTACTGTCCGATCACAACAGTTTTCAAATGGTCATTCTCCATTGGAATCTCACAATTATCATACCAGATGCCAAAATCACATTTTTTCTTCCTAATATTGTTATTTTTTTTTGTATGCTTGTTCACCAGGACTATTAATGCTAGAACACCCCTCAAGGGAAGTGTTATCTACATTTAATGAGCATGATAAAAAAAAATAAGATATAATAAAGCTATCAAGGCATATGTAAAAATTCTCTATTTGGGCAACTGTTTCATTATCACATTTTGCCTCCACATTTTGTCTACAGTGATATCTCAGATTGCCATTACAGTTATTTTAAAACTTCTTTTTACAACCTTCTAGAAAAATAAAACTGCTCAGAATGGTTGGTGGACTCAGAGGAATACCAACTAAGCAGATTGGTATAATTAGACTCTTCAAAAGTAAGTTTTACACTTATATTACATTTTATTTGTAGGGCATGAGTAGTTAGTCATGAATCACCAGAGTGCTTATAGTACCAGCTTTTCATGCAGCATTCTTCTTCTCAGATTTTTCTGCAAAGCTGCTACCATATATTTAATCAACCTGAAGGATGAATATTGGCTGAAGAAGAAGGATTCAGTTTCATTTTTAATGTCCAAAACCAACTGCAGAATTGGACCCACAGATTTTCAGAAAGTTGGGCTGTCTCTGTACAGTGCTAAATGGAAGTGTTATGGCATATACAATAGCATAGGCTATTAAAATCATTGTAGAATCACATACATTTCAGGTGAATGCAAAATGTTTTCAGGAATAACCAGTGTTACCAAGATAGTGCTAGAAATATTCTTTTATAGTTTTTTTAATACTAAGTTTCAACAAACAAAGTAGATGGATATGTAAATTGCATTCTGAAAAAAAAGCTGTATAAACTTTGCTCTCTTAAGGGTTTGGAGAACTTCAAAGCAGTTCTGAGGTACTGAGTCATCGTATCAATGTCTTACCATTATGTTGTAGCTGGCACTGCAGGACATTTAAAGTGTCCTGTGATTTCCACGTTGAGTGTTAAAAAAGGAAGTATAACGGAAAGGATTCTGCAAATGGCTATAACACTTCAACACTTCTTCAGAATTGCTACAGCACCTGCAGATTTCATAACTGCAGGTACAAGAATAGTCTTTTGGCAGGGTAAGGTTGCCACATGCGTCAACTTATTTTTGTACATTGTGCCATGAAACCAGACCATGGAATTACTGAATCATATAGTGATCTGGAAACAAACTGGCCTGCTATGCAGATTTTTAGCTTAAGAAGGGAATGAAGTTGATTGTGCAATATAAACCTGAGTTTTTTTGTCATCAGCATATCCTTGGAAATTCAGATTCTATCCTGCTTGCAAGTGCAAGTTCATGCACCCCCAGATATATGAGAGTTTCTTAGGGACAGTAAGGGAAAGAAGCTTTTTCCATTAAATTAAAAATAAAAAATAGCAGTGCAGGAACTTCACTGATTTCTCAAAGAAAAGTGGTCCTCATACAGTATTGAGATTATTCCATCCCATGGAGGGAAGGCAGTAAGAGAGCTCTTACGGGTCCATAGTCAATATGGAATAGTCAATATGTTCATGCAAACACTGGGTTAGGAACAGGGATGTATAGGAGAGGAAGCAGGAGCCAGCACTGACAGAGATCTTCCGTAACTCCCTGTTTGACCATGCATGGTTGTTTGGTCATTTGTCTGTTCATACTTTCATTCCTTGTCTGAACCACTGCAGCTCCTGAGTCCACTATGGCAGGGCTGGGTGTGTTAAAGGCCACGAAATGCACAGAGGCTAAATTAAGTGGCATTGTATAAATAAATAAGATAGATGTCATTAATGTGAAGAAAAAGTGTAGTATAACAAATAAACATCTTAAGTATCCAAGATGGAAACGAATGTGATGTCTACACCCAGGTAAATCTCAGGATTTTATAATGTGAAGATTCAAAGTCCTCGGGAGTTGGCTAGTTCACTTGTGATAGGGACCAAAGCCAGGTGAGTACAGTCAAACAGTGCGGTACAGGACCAACACTGACAGCAATGACAGGGCATCCCAAACCAGGCAAAATCTGTAGTGCTTTGTCAGCCCTTGATCTCGAATGGAGGGATCTGTCAGAGCAAGATGCACTGATCACTAGTCCTACCAAACCAACATCCCTTCCCCTGCTGAAAATACACTGCCTCTCTCTGTCATTTGTGCTGTTGCAACCTTCCAGTGGGTCTTCAGAGCCCTCCTGCAGTCCAGGGTGCAGTTCCTTATTTAAAGCATGAGCAAATCAGGTGTGTGTCGGTCAACTCTCCAACTCTCCCTGTCAGCTGCCTTTGGGCTGCCACACAGAATTCAAGTACTTGTTTACCCATTCGCAAAGACCTGTAAATTGGCAGTCAAATTAACCTTAACGATCATTTGCTATTCGAAGTCCAGATGTACTCAGCTGGAATGCTGAATCTTAATGTCCCAAGGAAGGAGATTTTGGAGGATGACTGTGTGGCCCTCTCGGGGGTGGTTGACCGTTTGGAATTCAGTCCCTGGAGACACTCAGAAGGAGCCATACAACAGAGCTCTTAACTTAAGCCTCCCTTGTTCCCCCCAATAGTTACATTCCTATTTGATTGAGAAAATGAGGAGATTAAAGGCTGAAATGTAGGCTGAATGGCACATGGTCTTGCGGAAGGCCTTTCCTTTGTATAGACATACTATCACCTATAGCAATAATAATTCTAATTTGCCTATGAACTGCATTGAGGAGTATTTCAAGATATATACGTCTATAAAGCTATTTTATAGAATCTTTACAAGCAACATGTGTATGGAAAGAATTCAAAAGCTCTGGAGTGCTTCACAGATGAATTTATTAAAGCAACATGTGTATGGCTATTTTTTGTTAACTGACTATAGAGCAATGAAAAACTTAGGCATGTAACTTCAGGTCTCTATTTCCATTCTCGCTAATGCTGCTACCATATCTCTGATGCAGCAGAATTGCAGTGGCACAAGGGAGGATTAGCTTAATTCCTAGCTTTATTAATGATGCTGATATAATTGTTTTATTAAGGTCCTTATTATTTTAACTTACTTTTTACTGCTCTGAGAGTTATATACGCCAGCAAAAAGAAGGAACTAGAACTGTAGAGTAAAGCTAGTGACTCAGTTTAATATTGACAGCTTTATCTGGGTTTAAGCCACTTTATGTAGGATCCAAATCAGAGCCAACCTCTGTGACCATGTAGGATTTCTTTTTGTGAATTTGGTACTGTTTCATCATTTGCAGTGGTTCTGTAAGTCTGGATGGTTTAAGGTTCATTCACTGTATGAACTGACCATCTGCTCTCAATAACTGTGAATTGACTTAAAGTACTAATAAACTGTTTCTGTGTTTTTGCATGTCTCTAAAATGCCTCAGGCAACTGCTCCTTCTTTATATGGAAAAGTCACAGCAGCTGTGGGATTCACAAGACTTCGGTGCTTGTTTCTTGCTGCACTTCTGGCAGCAAACTGCAAAGTGCAAATAACTTTTCTAACTGCCTAATAACTGCAAACCCATTAAGTGTGACTTCTATGACACCAGACAAAAAAAAAAAACTTGCTTTAAGAGTCCTAATTGGATTAAAGAGTGTGTGAACACCTGTGGTTGCTCTCAGGGCTGCCTATTAGCTGGAACATGTTAGAAGTCAGTATGAGATAAGAACTCAGCTTCTCCTTGAGTATCAGCTAGAGGAGGTGCATGATGCCCAGCAGAGCTTGGGCTGAAAGCAGAGGTGAGGGGACATCCTCCTGAAACGCACTCTCTCCGCACTTCAGTGCTTATCACCAGCTACCACGCAGGATCCTTGTAAAAGTGGGATGCAGAAGCCAAAATCCTCTTCCATGCTGAGCTGTCCAAGTTGTATATTTGGGCACAAACTGCCTGATCACTAGTTTCTTGCAAAACAGCTGTCACTGTCAGAGGACAAAGTAGTCTCACTTTTTGCATAATACCTTAATATTCTGAGGTATCTGCCCACAAACCAGAAGTGACTTAAACCCACAGTCCTCAATTCTTAATAGAATATATACTATATATATATTCTTAATAGAATGTATGACCACAAGGTTGTGAAGTACTTGCAGGCTTCTTCCTCAAAGAAGAGGAATAAGTATACATTTTCACTAAGGTCATTTGTTTTCCTTGGGCTGCCCTGAAATTTCATTTTAGGAATAGTGTGGCATAGTTTTGTTGTTTAATAATCTACTTCAAAAGCATAGAAAACACAACATTGTTTTCAGAAGACACAGAAGTATTCAATTAATCCAGTCAGCAGAAGATAAAGGGATTTAAATGGGACATAATTAAGCTAGGTATATGAACAGTACAATGGCAGATGAAACTCAGCATTACAAAAAGCAGGGCAGTCAGTAACTTCAAGGAATAATCTGATCTACATTGACGCTTTGTAGGTTCCTACATAACCTGCAACAAATCACTTTTCCAAGAAGACATTTAACTCTCATTTTCAGCCCTGAGCTTTGTAGAGGCCATGTTCCTTTGCCTCCCATGTGGAAGTCAGGTTTTGATGTTCTCCCATTAGATCACAGCTCTTAGACCACTGCTCTGCACAAGTGTCATCTCCAATTTTTTGACACTTCTGCTGTGTCACTCACTCAGGGGTATGACATGTTCCCACAGCGTCCTTGTTTGCTCCGTTGGCCAGCGGGTCCTGGACCATTCTCCTTTTTGCCTCTGGCCACTGCTGGGATGACAGCCGTTCCTCGCCCTGCCTCCTCAGCCATGCTGATTCAGTCCCGTTACTTCCCAGCATGTCAAGCCTTCACCATGGTGTTTCTGTCTATGCCGGTTTGTTGCTTTAGTTCTCCAGCAAACTCCGCTCGTTAAATCCCGCTCATACTTGACATCCTTTTTGTTGACAGCTGCAGCTTGCCGGGCTCAGTTGCAGTTGTGAGTGATACTCAAAAAGAATAATTGATTTTAAAAGTGGCCCATTATGTTTGACTACTCATTGTTTACATCGGGCTTGTCATGAAGGAGTAGCTTCCCTCCAGCCAGCTGCACCACTCACTCCTCCCCATCCGCCTCCTCCACCAAGGCCTCCTCAAGTTTCCTGTTCCACATGAGAGCAGCTGGTTGCCAACAGCGTGTCCTGCTGCTCCCACTGGCCTGCCAGAGATGGGAGAGGTCTGAAGATTTTAATGCTCAAAGATAATATCTCTCATTTTAGTTTTCAGTGCGTTTTCCATTTCTAATGTCATTTTTATTTGATTCTGGCAATCTGGGTCAGGAAAGACGTAAGTGCTTCACGGCCTCTAGTGGGCAACAGCCAGAGCTGCAGGAATTTCCAGCCAGTAAATAAATCTATGGAAAACTTTTTATTTTAATCAGTGTACAACGTTCATGGTTTCCTATAGAAGTGAGGCTTATGAAAACACTCTCTCTTTGTGCACTCTGTCTCTGCTTCCCACCCTCAGTAGCTCTGGGGCCTGTTGGCTGATTTCATTTAAATTTGACAGAGGTTGCAGAGGTCTCAAAAACAGTTTCTTCAGGTTTTATGTCAATAGATATGCCTGAGATGAGGAGAAACTTCTAACACTCTTTCTAATAGAAAGGTTATTATTATTATGCAACTTCACACAGTACTAGACACCAAAATATCACCACAGGAAAGAATTTACATACATTAAAAAAGCTGCTTGGAAATCCACTGTGAATCAGGCTTATTTGTTCGTATGCTCCTGGAAGTCCTGACCCTTAATTTTATTTGATAATTTGGTTAATGTAGACTCAAAGAACATCATGTCTCTTCCATGGCACTGCCAGATAATCCTGCTGGGAGTGGGGATGGACTATTATTCAGGTTGCTGGTACTGCCAATACCACTACTGTATACTGCTCGCTCGTTTGTAAGTCTAAAGTGGTGCCTGCAAGAAACCACAGTTCTTACATTTTATTTCTGTTTTCAGCTTGCTCATTCAGGCTTTTATATCAGTGGTCATTAAAATTCAGCAACTACAAATGAAACTCATAGGTAAACTCTTCCTCGGAGTTCAGACAAGCTATTGCCATATCTTAATAAGAACCCTGGTATGAATATTCCTTTGACTGTGGAGCTGTATGGGATAAATCCTTTAAGTTTCTTAAAATGAAGAAAAACTTTCCTGAAAAAATGGTTTTACACATGATACCTTTTCTCCTTCTTGTTTTTGCTTGGCTGTAGTAAAGAAGAGAAAAAAAAAACACAACTGAACTGCAGACTCACTTTGGGTTAATCCAACAAAATAAGCAGTCCTTCAAGCAAGTTAGAGGGAAGTGTATTGACTCTTTCAGCATCTGTATCACTTCTTGTAGCATTTCATTTTCCTTTGAAGAGCTCTTTTTCAAGTCAGATTTTGGAAGCCTTGCTTAGAGCATCTGAAAATATTCTTTAAACATTGTGGGATGGTTTTAGGTTGAAGTTATAGCAACGTGATCTCTAAGTGTCCCTGAAGTGGTTTGGGTCTGACTTCTTATTTTAAAGGCTTATTTCTTATGTGTTGTAAACACTTGAAATGACAAAATTACTGGTAATGACTTTTCTGAATTCATGCTACGAATGCCAAGATTAAAAATGACTCACAGTCAACCAACCATTCAGCTTTGTCCTTGGGTACAGAGTATCTTGTGGAGGGTTTTTTTTGCCCTTTTTCCTAGAAGTGATGTTTGAAAACAAAACCACAGTGTGGTCTTCTTGTGCTAAGAAGTCTTTGTTGGCTTTGCCAAGAGAGGAGGACAAGGCCTAGTGTGGCATCATAGGCTTTTGGTGCACAAAAATATGTCTAGTTGGGACCTTTTTAGGAGGCAGTAGAATGATGTGAATGAAATCAAATCTCATTGTCTCTGACTCTTCAGAAAAATCCCTTCTTTCTGTTAGGTTGTATTCTGGCTCTCCATTTCTAAAACTGAGTAGTGTCTGGCTTGGCTGCATCAGCTGAAAGCATCACATGGCCCAGTAGCTTCCCAGCAGTAATACGCATAAGCAAGATTCTTCATGCAAGTCTTGCTTTGCAGGAAACAACTTTGGGAGAATCCATCATTTTCTTTGCCCAAAGCTGCCTAATGTACTGCCAGTTCTTGTTTTTCTTTGATTTGTCTTTTTCCCCTCTGTAAAGCATGCTGAAAGATCTGGAGGACCATGGTGATAGAAATATGATTAGCAGAGCTTTTTGTGCACGCGTGTGCACTCATGCCTGTGATGAAAGAAAACAAATTTGTCAATAGCAAAATTTACAAAAAAAGCAAACTTTAGATCTTTGAGTTTCTGAAAGGTCAGGGAGACAATGTTTCATACCTCAAGCATGCTGCATTTTGCTCAGTAAGTGTTTGCATATTTCTAAAAAGAAATATTATGCTGTGAAATAATCCCAAACCAGATTCCTTTGCTCTCTCTTCAATCAGTGTGAGTATGGGAGAATCACAAATTCATTGGCACTGCTAGCATTAAGAATTCATGTCCATTCTCATAAGTGCTTGTTCAAAATAAGCCTTTGGTGTGTTGATTACAGCCTGTAAAGCTCCAAAGCAGTTGCTCAAATGAATTGTTGTCAAGTAAGCATTTTTTTTCTGCTGATGTTTCTAAGGACTGAGGTAGGACAGTGCAGAAAAACTTTGTCTTTCCCTGTTGCTTAGATACAATCTTTACCTGTGATAAGTAACACTATTCTGTATTTCAACAAATTCCACCTCAAAATCTCTGAAAAATGCAAGATATTCTGCAAGAGGTGAGGTAAGCCTTGTAGTCTTGTTCAGAGTTGTTTTTTGGGGTGAAGGCTAGAGGTCTTCAGTATATGGCTGTGATGTGGAAACTTTGTCTTTTTGGTAGAAGTGAAAGAGGAGGTACTGCGACACTTGTTTTCTTCAAAGCTGAAGACTGCACTGGTATAACTAGTAAGAAACTTGTAACAGGAAAGCTGCTTTGTGGAGAGTTCTGCTTGTCTGTTTTCATAAGTATGGTTATGAATTTTTGCATATAAATGCAAGAATTGAATTGCCGTAGGGTTTTTATGGCCTGGCATACTTCACTCAATGCTCTTTCTACAAAGAGGCTTTCAGATGTTGGAAGCATTCTAGCTGTAATTAAAACATTGCTGCATTTTGATGGTGCTTCTTATTTCTGCTCTGGAAATATATTTTGGTCAGACCTTAGGAAAATTAATATCAGAAGCATGTAAAGCTTGAGATGCCGTATATCCTACTGCATTTACCTTGCTATATTTTAAGCGGTCTCAGATCTTGTGTGCTCATAAACAGACTGTTTGGGAATACAGTAGTCTTGTCGGATAAATTATCTGAAATAGTCACAGATCTGGCATTGAGATATGATGGTGGAAAGTCTATACTTAGGGCTACGGCGCAGCCAGTATGTTAATAACAGCTCCTGTGAGATACAGAAGAAATTTCACCCTGGGCAGTGATCATACCTGATTTCAGAGACTTAAGCATTCAAGCTAGAGCAGTGTTTGGAATGAGGCAGTACAGGATGTGTTCTTGATGATTTACTGCTTTCCAAGTCAACTGTAAGCTAGCACTTGGCTGGGTATTTAGGGAACGCTCTGTTTCCATAGGTATTAGTGCTTGAAACCATTAAGTGTTCCACGGTTCTTTTACAAGAGCAGTAACTACATCCTGTCGGCAGAAATTACTCCTGCTGTTTCATTTGGAAACCATATTCTTTGCTTCCAGTCTTTTATTGTTGCACAGCACTGCTGCAATGCTACAAATAGCTGCTCCATTTTCTGCCCATGGTGACGGCACTTCTGACACGTTTGGGGGATGATAGGGATGGCGATGATGTCTCTTGGGATGACATTTCAGGTGGTCGTTTACTTGTGACTCAGGTCATTTTAAGCTGCACTTGACTTCAGAAATCCAACTTTTCTTTGCAGCAACAGAAATAACTTTTCTAGCTCTTGTTTCCCTGCAGGAGGGGTCCTGAGCCAGCCCCTGAGTGCATTGGGTCTTGAGACAAATGCTGATGCTGAACTTTTCTCTCTTACTGTGTCCTTTTTAAGCCTTTTACGTACAGAAGGAAATTAGCACTCCAGATGATTATTGTCTGTTAGTGATGTTTTTAATTACTTATTTTCAGGACACCCAATTAACTTTTTGCTGAAAACAAGATTTTTTTCCTCCCCTGAAGCAAACCAGTGATTCACAATTTAATATAAACTTTTTAAAAAAGTTTGACTCATTCAGCAATTCCAAGAATTTTTATTTCTGAGCTCTTTGAAACATTTGAATAAACTAATGAAATACTGTGCCTCTGCTGTGCTCTAACTGAACCTCGTGTTAAAGTGGGCTCATGCCATTTAAATGCATTAAGTGAAATTTTGAGGCCCCTGGGCTTTATCACAGATGTGTTGTCCCACAGGGTCATGTTAGCAGGAGCAGATGTCGGGGCATGGTACAGGGCAGAGGGTGCAAGAGTCACAGGGTGCAGAGCCAATGCCATCTCTGCCACATCCGAGGCTGCAGGAGCGGGGAGATGAGGAGATGCTGCTGAACTGAGGACAGCATCAATGGTCCTTGGGAAGGAAAATGCCAGGGCACAGAACTTGCTGGAGAGTGTTTTTAACAGCCAGTTGGGGATCATGATGGGATTTATCACCCAGTTCAACCCAATCTGAGCTGCTTTTGGATCAGCTCCGGGGAGCTGCTGAATTGCAGCGAGGTGGGCAGCTTAATGTGCAGTCATTTGGTCGTGTGATGAGTAAAGCAGAGAGATGCTGCTGGACTTTCATAAGTGAGACTGTAGAGTTTCAAGTTGAAAAACATTTATATTGGCTACTAAAGGGAACACGTGACACAGAGATATGCCATGTAAACTACAGAGATTTTCCACCAGGAGAAAAACTCTGAAGAACTGCATGAGTACAATGTAAAAATGAGATAAATTTGCCTGAAAAATTAGCTAGGTAATAGATATTTTGATCCTTCAAAGAATGGATTTTATATAAAAATGCAAAAGCATATGGCTTTCTCTTCAGGTATAGATAGTACAACTGTCCTATTTTACATAACCACGGCAATCATAAATGAATGACAAACAGCTCAGGAGCCCTTTGGGAAAATGGCAATCTTAGGTAAGAGCATCTAGTGCATGAAAACTGCCCAGGATAAAAATCCACACCCAACATATTATCATTGCGATTTTCTGCTTTAGATGGGAAGTTTTCAAATCAGTTTTTTCTTTTGAATTTGCCTTGAAATATCTATTTTGATGCAGAGTTTCAAATAAAATAACCTCGATATTGTTTTTCCTTTCACTTTGTTCCCTGTCTTTTTTGCTGAATGCATATCCATGTTATCTATGGATATGCTCCCTCATCTCTGTAACTTTTCAGAATTTTAAAATATTAGAAAAAATATGAGTGTGTTTGTAGGAGAAGCCTGAACTCAGATGACTACTTTTTTTCATTTTATTTGAAAGCAAAAATGAGTATTTTTAATGCTGCATATAAAAATATTCCTGAGTCCAGGATTTCAGAGACCTGTTGTAAATCCAAGACATTTTTCAAGAGCCACAGGCAGGAGATGACATTCCCTGATCCTGGGATTAAGCCTGGTGCAGAAGGGAGAGGGCGTCCTGCACTGCTGGAAGCTGCAGCCTCCGAACACGCTCCACCTGAGCCTGGTAGCACAAAATAAAACCTTTGCCTCGAGTTTTCCTCCAGCATCCTCCAGGGTTGTGCAATAATAAAAAAAGGGATCAAAGGGAACCGGCAGCCAGTGGGGCAGAGAGGGGCACGAGCATGTGTTTGTCCTCTGAGGGCAGCCTGGTTGGAGGCCGCAGTGTGGTTATCAGCTGTATGGCGGCATGATTATGGGGCAACAGCAGGAAATACCTGCCGTAATCTGGGAGGCTGGCAGTTGGGAGCAACGGAGGAGAACAAAGGCTTGCATGTGTTTGCAGATTAGAGGAGAATGGCAAGTTGCTCACGAAACATGGCCTAGCAAGGCAGCCCAGCCGCCGGCCCGTCTGCTGACGTGTTTCCACAGGAGAGGAAAGAGCGCAGCGCCGTGAGGCCCCATCTGCAACATGGCACTCGGTTCCCCTTCCCTGTGACCCAGCCCTGTTCAGCTCACGTCAGCTCATTCAGAAAAGCTGGGATATAGATATAGCTGGGATATTAGAGGGGATATAGCTAATTTTATCAAAGGAGACTGGAACAGTGGCGGTGTTTTAGTCTCCCATCCGCGTGCAGGAGAACAAGGCCGCTCTCCTTGCCTGCAGCTGTAGGGTGGACACCAATGATGGACACAAGCCTTTGAGGTGGAGGACAGTGCTGGCTGGAGAAGGAGGTGTGTAGCCCAACCTTGAAGACATTTCAGCTGAAAATGGATTTCTCGACCACCAGAGGAGCAAGGCAGGGAGGAGATGACTGTCAGGAGCCAGGCAAGCTGGCACAATGCAAGTGCTCGTCTCCTAGCATGCTGGGCATGGTCATCCTTCCAGCAGTGTCCTCGTACCTCTTGTTTCTTCTCAAAGAGGCTCATAATTCTCTTACCACATTATAAGCAAATACACTGTGCAGTCAGAGTGCCTTTAAACTATTAAAATCTTTCCTCCTGGCAGCCTAATGGCAGAAGGTTCAATAGATTAAATTTATTCAGCTTCCAAAAAGAATCCAGGGACAAGCAGGCATAACCACCCTAGTTGCACTGAGAAGGCACAGCATTTCTATTCACAAGTTGCCTGGGGGGAAAATGACAAATAATTTATTCCTCTTCCTTCCCCCCAGTGCAGCTATGGGGTTCTGAAACAATTTGTGAACCTGGTATTTCAGAAGGGCCAGAAGACCAAAGGGGTTGGACTTGAGATCTCCTGCGGTCCTTTTCCAACCTGAATTACCCCAGTGCCCTGTGATTTTATGTTTCAGCTTTTTAAGGACAAGGCAGGGCAGACTTTCACCAGAGCTTGTGGAGCTCTGCAGTTGTTCCCTTCTGCCATACTTAAATCACAGGTGCTGTGAGCACTGGAGGTCCTTGGATGGAGTTCTAGCTCTTTACAAAGGAGCTCTTTACATAAAAGTGAAAGGTCTTTCTCTAATAGAAGTCTACTCAACAAAAAGTAGGTTCATGTTTCTTCTGATGATTCCCCAAGTGCCAGCAGAAGGAGAGATTGCAGGTAAGCAGGCCCAAATGAAGATGTACATGGCACTGTAAGCTCTTCACCAACAGAGCTTTCTTCCCCATCAGACTTCTGAGCAAGGGGTCATGCTACCAAATGAATAAATCAGTAGGTCTCCAATTCTTTGTCTTCGTATGACATCTTATAAGCTCTTTTTAAATGATATGAGACTAATTAGTAACATGTTATGTCTTGTACCTGACCTGTGGAGTCACAGTTTGAGAAGTCCTCTGATTTTTTGATGAAGTCTGATCTGGTATCCAGTCTCAGCATATCTCATGACTAGCTCAAGGTGAGAGGGAAGTGAGGACTGCAGTGTGCACAACAGTGGCAGGAGGAACTGTCCTACTGTCCTTCATCCCTGGGATGACATCTCCACTACCAAACCAGGAAGGGTCAGGGATCCCGTGGCCAGGCAACACAAGCTGACTCATGTCTGCACTGCTTAGGATAAAGTCAGTTGGAGTGCTCCAAAGCAAAGCCAGAGAGAAAGACAGAAAATACCTTGTAGATAAGCAGTACAGATGATCTGCCTCCCAGGACCTGAACTCATTCCCTTGCCATCATGTATTCAGCCATTCAGGGCTGTGTTCACAGTCAGCAAAAAGGGTGGCCCAATAGGAGAAGATGTGCAGAGGGAAACAGTCCTCATAAACCAACATCTATAGTACCATGTTTTGCTGTGTTTCTTTTTTTACCCTATTTACTCTAGTTTCAGTCTGTGAATTGAATGCTCATTAGTGGTGGAAGCACATCTTCCCATTCATCCTCAAGGAGCTCGGTGCACTGTCTGGAACCAAAGCACACAGAGGATGATGTAGAGTAGAGTAGAGAGAGTAAATATATTTATTTTAACATGCATCATGCTTTTTTTCATGTTATTCAGGTGATGGTAAACAGTCTCATGGCAGAGAAAGAACAACTCTTGCCCTCTGTGCCATAAGCATTTCTCCAGGCAGTAGACACGCCTGGAGTGTCACGCTCAGTGAAAGTCCATGGAAGATCCCCATCCTGGTTTATATAATGCATGTCACACTGTGGTATCGAGCCTTTAATCCCCTCTTACAATCTTTGCTAGAGATTTGAAATTATGTTATTATTCAAATGGATATGTACAAATTATTGGTCTCATTTATGGATTTTCAAGTACATTTTAAAGGTCAAACAAGTAATTTTATTCAGTCATGTGTGTTTTGACAGCTGATAAGTATTGAATGTACAGCAGTACCTGGAAAGCAAGATTAATTATATTTGCCCTTACATATTTGGATCAGGAGTAGGGATGGTGCTTCTCGCTGCTTGTTTCACTCTCCATCATCAAGCTACTGGCATCGATCAACTAGTGCATCCACAGGAGAGCACTGTCGTTGCAGCACTTCAAATCTGAGTCACAGCTGCTTGGACGAGGGCCCAGGACCTGTGTCTTATGGCTGCCAATTAAGAGAGTAGTAGCTGCATCAGAGTCACGCTGCCCTCAGCTAAGAGCATTCCTGGCTACTTAATCTATACGGCTTTCATTTAGGCTTCCTGGCTAGTAACCATTTGGAAATTTGTCTGGCTTGGTTGTTCTCAAATTCTTATGTGGTAGTTGTGGAGAGCTGTCAGATCACAAGATTACAACTCACTATTCTCAGTTGCTGTCTGCAAAATTATAATCAACAAAACGGAAGGTATTTTCCCATTTCCACAATTTGCAGTCACAGACTGGGAGTGAGGTTTGAACTTGGATCCTGTAGTATCAACTTCTGCCATGGGAACTAAAGGACTAACTGCATCTTACTGGGAGCAGTAATACACAGAGGGATGCGTGGCAAGGCTGATCAGCATGGGCACTGAATTGATGAGATTGTTCAGCATGAAAAAAGGAGATTAAACGGGATCTGACAGAATCCTGTGAAGTCATCTATCATGTGGAAAAACTGAACTTGTAAGAACTGTGGGGCATGTAATGAAATGGTTAGAGAGTAGGTGTAAGTAGGCAGAAGTACTTTTCTGTGCTTTTCCACTATATTTTTAGAATGCATTATGAACAGGCGTAATTGACTTCAAAAAGGGACAAGATTCATTCAGAGAAGATGGGTCTGCTGTGAGTACTGAATGCTGTAGTCCAGCTCCAGCATCTGGCTGGGGAAGTCCCCAGATCCCTGATTGCTGGAAGCGGAGGCACACCAGGGGAAAAGCCCCTCCTGGCACAAGCTTTTCTGCACTCTTCCCTAAGCTGCTAGCAGAGGTGAGACTAAAGGGCTCCTTGATCGCGTCTTTGACAGCAATTGCCAGCTGATCTAGCCGTGGGCAGTGGTCAGGAGTCTCTGCATGCCATGGGGACACAATCAGTTGTTAGTGGGAGAGGGACTTATCATCAGTCAGAGGGCAGAGAGCTCTTCAGACACTTTCAGCAATGGTGCGGCTCTCACTCTAGAAAAAGCTGAGAACCCCTGGGTTTTGCAGCCCATTCAAACTGTATACAGATCTGCCCAGTAATTTTTAATTTCCATAGCGCAGTTTCTTAGGATCTGGAGGGTGGAGGATTAAAACAATTTACAGTTTACAGAAACTCAGCTTTGTTTTGCTCTGTTCATGTGAACAAAGTTCGCGGTGCTATTTTTATGGTACCACCTTGCTTTTATACTCTACGCTTTGTTAAACATGATAATGAGTTCAGTGCTGTATAGAGCGTTCAGTGCTGTGCAGAAAATAAAAGTATTTCCTGCCCACACTTCAAAAGAGCTGGTGTGGTGGTAAAGGCTCTTTCAAGCTAAGGGCTGCTAGCCCAAACAGTGTGTATTCTGCGTTAGTCTGTCAAAAAGCCCTATATTGTAAATGTAAATTTATCTTTGTAAGAATGACAAGCTCCTGTTCAAAGCAGAACATTACATAAAGCAGTTCACTGAGGCAGTATGTTTTACTATATTCCCTCTCTGGAACAGAGAGGAGTTTTGTATTACATTAATCAGCTTCTAAGCCCTGAAGGTCACAATTATCTGGCCACTATTTTTCAGTATTAGTGATTTTAGTACATGATTAACTTTCATGTGTGCATCATTAAGATGAGGAATTGTTTTTGAAGTTTCAAATAGAGCAGAAGGTCTTAGCTGTAGTATTTGCCATACTTGCTCAGCCACTGTTAAAAGGGATGATTTATAGAAAATCCAGCTGTGAGTTTTCGTTTCTTCAAGAGCAGGAGGCGGGACTAGAAACCAACCTAAAACCAAGCAGAGCATTGATCAGAGTAGAAATGATGTAGAGCACAGCTCCACAGACAACAGCTAAGCATCGTGGAAGTATTAGCTGGCTGAGATAAGGAGGCGGAAGCAGCGCTCAGTGACAGAGGAGCCATCTGTCAGAAACTGAGAATCAGATTTCAAGAAACCAGAAAATGAAGTACAGAAGAAAGTGATTTTGGTTCAAAGGTACAGTGACGCCTAAGGATATCTATCTGTAGACAGTAAGTTTCTATACTGTAGCACTGATGTTTGATACAGCAGCTAGTACTGTTTGGAAGGGCTTTTCGGCTTTGAAAAGAGACATAAGTGTCTCCTTTATAAAATAGCTTTTACTTAAAGTTTTTATTTATTTTTAAGATGTATGTAAGCTTATATGTTTGAGGTGGCTTGTTTAAAAACTTGTAAACAAACTTTAAAACTGCTGGTGTCCATCACTTGAGAGGCTGGTTTTATTTAATAAGGTCATCTCCCGTTGAGGGTAAGATTTGTTCGTTAACTTTCTGAAAAATATCTTAGAAGAAAAGACTGCTCTGGCCCCAGTTGTGAGGTGAAAAAGGGTAGGCAAGAATATTTTTTCTGGAAAGGGGAAAGGAGTTCCCACCCAAATAGATCTAAACTAACTGGAACTACAGCATATAAACACCCCGGGGCTAAATTTTACCCTTGCTTACACTGATGTAAGTCAGGTTTAAGTCTACTGCAGTTAATACAATTACTCCTGATTTAATTAAGGATAGAATTTGGTTGCACATTTCTTAATAATGAAAAAGCCCCATGGTTCTTTCCAAAGTGCATTTTGTGTTAACAGATTATTATGGACTTGCTTCAAAATACTTATAAATGAATAGTAAACTCACATTGTGATGCATCTTTTGTCATGTATTTGTATTATCCTTCATTGAAACGAGCACTAACGACAGCATGAGAGGTTGTAAGCAATCCTATTATTTCTTCTTAGCAAATTCTCAGATAACGTTTGCACTGCTCATAGTTTCGTACTTTTTTCAGTTCAGTGGCGTGTATTTGGGGTGATATGCTTTAATCCCAAAAGGTTTGTGAGGCTTCAGTTGGAAGTGATAAGATGATATTAGCCATAGCAGATAAGTGGGAAAGTCCTGTACAAGATCCCAGGCTGTGTTATTAGCACTGAGGCAGTCCTATTGCAGATTGTACAGAAAAATTACTCCTGTTGCAGTGCTTTTAATGTACTAGTTGCTCCGTGCTAGAAGCAGAAGCATTGGCTGTTGACTGAAAAAAAAAAAAAAAAAAAAGCCCGCTCACTATTATGGCCCAATATGGATGACAAAACACTGTAGCATGTGTGGGAAAATGGCTGCAGTCCAATGTCTGGAACCGTTTATCTTCTGGTAGAGTCTGGAAGATGACTGTTTTATGTATTTTACAGAAATCCCTGCTGATTGATTTCATTTACTTAGGGGGAGGGGGCATGGTGACTGATGGTGGGGACAACTGGAAAAAAAAAAGTGGATTCTTTACATTATCCTGACATCCTGTTCTGGTTAGGGTTGTTGGCACCTTTAACGGAGACCGGACCATCGTGGACAGCCCGATTCATCTTGCTGCTGCTTTTTCTGCTGCACACAGTCAGGTTTTTGCTTCTTCTTTCTAGGTCTCAGTGAGCTAAAAGTTGCAGGCTCTGCTTACCATCCCCTCCGCTGGCACTGCCCTTTTCCTGACAGCATTGGGTAAATTTTGGAAATCACTTGCAAATGGGGAATGGACAGAAATAGGTACAGGTCTCTGTAGCCTGTCAGAAGTCTGGCTGACAGTGGGCACTGTTATTGAAGGGGGAGGAAAGAATTTGTGACAAAAACTGAGATTTCCTGTCAGCGGGGAAAAGTCTGTTTTCAGCGCGCAGGGCTTGCTGAAATAGCTCATCCCACTTTGGCACGTGACTGCTGTACGCTAGGATGATGATACAGTTTTCTTCTGACATTTGCTGCTAAAATAGCCACAGTTTCTGTGATGTTTTTTTTTGTTTTGGTTTGGGTTGGGTTTTTTTGTGTTTTTGTTGTTGTTGTTGTTGTTTGTTTTGTTTTTTTGTTTGTTTGTTTTTTAATAAGGAATGAAACTGGGATATGCTGTGTCTTTCCTTTACCTTACTGCAATTTTTGTGTGTGCTCTGCCTGCCTCTCTGCCAAGGTGTTTGCCTTCAAATCAATTAGTCTCACGTCACGGCATGACAGTCACTGTGCTTATTATATGCCAGGCATATCTACAGACATTTACTTTCATGCTGCAGGGAATCAGTGACACATTTTCATATGATGAAGCAAGAATGGGGGGTTACGTTTAGTGGTCAATACGCTGCTACTGTTTTGAGGTTTAACAAAAATGGGGAGAAAATGGATTTTTCAATTGACAATATTACTTCATATTACATCCAGCGATCTCTTCATAGGGCCTTCTACAAATGGCTACAATGCCATGTCCAATGCAGGGTCACACAGCAAAGCTGGAGAAAGGAAAAATACTGTGTCCATCCCATCCCATCCAGTTTCCCATACATACCACTTGGTACGATCAAGACATTCTTCACTGACATAGTGAGAAAGAAAGAAAGAAAGAAAGAAAGAAAGAAAGAAAGAAAGAAAGAAAGAAAGAAAGAAAGAAAGAAAGAGAAAGAAAGAAAGAAAGAAAGAAAGAAAGAAAGAAAGAAAGAAAGAAAGAAAGAAAGAAAGAAAGAAAGAAAGAAAGAAAGAAAAATTTCCTATTTCACCCCAGCAGCCAAGGAAGCTTCACACATTTATCAAGATTTTCATCAGATTGACAGGAACCATTAAGCACTGTGCGTAAACAGTATCCCAGGAACAACCCCAGCATCACCTCCCTTCTGAACACTGTCCTCTGCTATTGTCCTGCGACATTTTTCAGCCCATTGAGTTTCTTTGGTCTCACTGGTCACCGTGCTGTCTTGATGAGTGCTCACGTTCTGTGTCTGTTTGTTGAGGATATGCTTGTGGATATCAGACATCTCTCGTTGCGCATGTGTTGACCTCTGATTTGAAAATTTACAGGAATTTAGATTAATCTTAACCTTTTCTACTTTGTTAACAGAACATCTTCTTGTTAGGAGCCTCCCAGAGGGCTAGCCATTTTTGGTCTCAGTTAAACAAGTTTGAGTCTTTCCTGGTTTTGGTGTATCTAATCGAGGGGGGCAGTTGTCGAGTGGTTGATATCATAGGGTTCAGGTGGAGCTACCAGTTCTTTTCCTTTCAGTACACCACTGAGCTGCCATATGGCACAGAGCAAATCTGGTGCTCCTGTGACTTCTTCAGATAAGCCATTATCATGGGGTCCTTGAGGGGGACCTTCTTCACTGACAGGTCTCTTCATGAGGCAGTGCTAGTAAACAGACGCAATGTAAGTATGTGGTATATTGCTATTAAAACCCTATTAAATATTCCTTCTCTCTCTAAGCTCATTAACTAGAATGCTCCATTTTATCAGATTGTTTCCTGTTCTAGTGAAGCTGTATCTGACATGGGCTTGTGTCTCACTTCCTTTCATCTTGCATTTGGCAGACAGGAAAAAAAGGGGTCTAAGCCTGTGCAAACTTGTTTTTTCATCCGCTGGGACTGCATTCTCCAAGTAATTCGGAGCAGGTTTGGGGACCGCCAGCCCCTGTCCCTTCTTCTTCTGCAAGGGTCTGTAGAGCTGTAAGTCACGATGTGTGCTCAAGCCCCAGATACTTCTGCTACTGCCTCCGCAGTCAGTACACTTCAATTAGTCAGCTCTGTAAGTCTCTTCCTTGCCTAAAAAATCCTTCATGTGGCCACTGCAAAGGTGCCTTGCTGAGTGGACCACTTACAGGTAAAATATCTTGGAACATATTTTATAGACATTGCACTTTACTCCATTTTTTGATAAATTTCATCCTTTTATGCTTTGCAATATAGTATATGGCAAATATAGGCCAGGTGGTACAACTACAGCTGCCTCTTGTTTTCTTATCAGAAGAAGCCAAGATATTGTTAAAAACAGAAAATCAGTTTGAAAAAAAGAGAGCTGAAGGGTGTGGAACATTATAAAATACCTCATTGAATGTCTTTGCAAGGACGTACAGCAACAGCAAAGCTGTTATGTACTAAATGGGTTTGGAGTGGAGGCCAGCTGAATGTGATGCATAAATGATTTACTTATGCATTTATTACTCTAACCTAGAATCATGAATTTTTGCTATCCCATAAGAAGTATGACTTTATGTGACCCTTTAAAGCCTTCAGCTTTAAGTGGCATTAAGTTGATGGCTACTTGTTTTGTACCTTCAGTGAAAAATTATGCATAAATCAAGTAGGATTTGCTTGTAATGTACTCATAATCCTCACAAGCAAAGCTCCCACCCAAATCTGGTGATCAAGCATGGTTTCTTGAACTCAGCAGAAAGGTCACCTCATAAAAAACATGGCGACATAATAGTCAGGCCACCCAGACAATTTTTTTTGGCTAGGACATTGCTTTAATTAAGTGATTGTAAAGTTAAAATAATAGTAGGATTCTAATTTAATCAGATAAAAGCCAGGGGAGCTGCATTAAACTCGGTTTCTGAACACATCCAGACGAGCTAAGTCCCTCGCTGTTTGAAGAACATTTTTGCATAGAGGGGCAGAGAGGATGGGCTCAGGTTGAGTCCTAAATGTTCTGGGGTTTATGTATTTAAATTGAACCCTTAGCATTGTTTTGTTCCTTAATTACTTCTGGTTTGTTGATTTATTGATGCTTTTGAGACAAGTAGACTCAGTAAAACATAATCATATGTGTCACATAAAAGCTTCTATTGAATCTGTGGACATTATACACAAAAAGAAAGGACTGATTGAGGGGACTTTTGTGGAGATGGTCTTCCACCTAAAGGTAAAAACAGCAGTAACTGTGATTTAAAGCTGGAATTAAGTTACTTAATTGCAAACAAAATTGAAGGTTGTGTGAAATCGTTGGTTGGGGCTGTCTCAGTTCTTGAAATCTGCCACAGCAGCCAACAATTTGGGCAGGAGGTGAATGGGAACCTGTGGTCCTACGGAAGGGGTGGGAGGCTGGAACATCTTCAGAGAGCTCTGCTGGGCGGAGCGAGGGCTGAACTATTCGATCAGAAATAGCCCTTCCATACCAGGGTGACTTTGGGGGAAATAAGAGTATTATATGCTTTAGCACATGTTACGCAGGCTCTGAAGTTGGGTGCAAATTGTCGATTACAGTCCTTTGCCAGCCATGAGCACTGATGTGCAGTTGAAAAAATCACGACGTTGTTCCACCTGGCCTAGCTTTGGGGAGACATTTGGAGGTTCTGCCTTCACTTGCAGTTGGTGGGTGGGTGCTGAACATCCCATGCCCTGCATGGCCACCTCCAGACCTTGCTGGAACTTCCTCAGGTGCCCCAGTCCCGCCGGCAGACACCATCCATGTGGTTTCCTGCGGCACACCACCCTCCCTCCTGCTGCCCTCTGCCACTGAGGACCCCAGCCCCCAAAAGTACCTCTGCTTCTTTTCTTCAGCACAGCGGAGTGCTGGTCCTTCCCTCTGTGTCTCTTCTGTCCCTCCTGTGTCCCAGCAGGGACACACAGAGCAGGAAATGGGCCGCCTCTTATTGGGGACGAAGGATATAGCAAATTGTCCCGGAGATATTTGTAACAGAGGTACATCCTTCCACCAGTGGCTAGTAACTTATTTAGGCAGCTCTGTCATCCTGATTTGGTTCATAGGAGTATGCACACAGATGACCAGGAGCGAATGCGATAGATACAGGAACAATGTGTACCTCTCTTGTGCTTCTGAGGCACTGAATTCAAAATATAGATGTATGTTAATATTCAGTGCTTAGTGCGTTAAATCTCCATAGGCCTGTGGAAACATGTCTAGTTTATACATCCAAATTAATAGAAGAGGTAATCACACATAATAGTCAGTCTTTTCATCACTTAACTCAATGAGGAATGAAGACACTGTTTTGTTTGGACTGTAATTGCTTATACATACCTGAAAATACCATCCCATATTCTCAGTTCTTTGTAAAAACACCACAAGTTTGTCGTTACAAGAGCATTTCAGGCAACTCCATAATGAGTTAACTTCACTTTTTAACTAAACTGAAAATTAGGAGCCTGACCCAGATCTCACTGGGATATCTCCACTGGAGTTTTTCATTGAACTTAGATGCTGAACAAGCTAAACTAGTTCATTTTAAAAATCTGTTTGAAAATTATCGTTCAGAAAATGGAGTCTTGAAAGCTCAGTGCTGATAATGAGCATTCTGGCAGACCTTTAAGGCAGCAGTCAAATGCCCTCACGGTTTATATTATCTATTTATATTACATTTATATTGCCCATCTGAGCTTCCAGACTGAATTCAGTAGACAGCTATAGTTCTGTCTTAATTCCTCAGCCCTGGTTGCGATGGCATCCAAGTGAGGAAAATATCTGCCAGCTCCAGGTGGCTGAGTACACAGATGGGTGAAACTTGAGCAGTAGTTTAGGGAGCCACAAGGTCGTATCCTAAGAGTAATTGGTATTGTCAATGGTTTTTGCAAAAAGGGCAAAGAGTTGCAAACATTGCTGGGAAATCTGGACTTCGTTTAGCTACAATGGAAGAAGCAGCCTGTACCAGAAACGTACATTTGTACCATTTGTACTGAGATGTTCTGGTAGGGAGGTTTGAAATAATTTCCTGGACAGTTCACATAAAATACAAAAGTAGAGATTAGAAGGGGCTGTATGATATCACCTGTGGTCATCCTCCATAGCATGTCTCTCTGTGATTTGTTCTACTCAACCCGCTGGGATTATAATAGTTGTTGAATAAGGCAATAGAAATGAGCCTTCAGGTTAAAAATAGGTAGGATAAGAATTGCAAGTACTGTGCAAAAAATCCTTCTTATTTACAGTCTTGGTACTAAGAATTTGTCCTTTGAGATCTGCATAATATAACACAAGTAGGATCTACAAATCCTAGCTTTTTAATATTAACTGTGCTTGGGACTGCTATTTAATGCTTTGGTAGAGTTTCTTCCCCCTTCCAGTTTTCACTGTTTTAAGTCACTTAAATAGAGGGAATTAATTTTCATTGAAAGCAATTTTTCCCAACATTTCCTTGTTTTCAGTAAGAAAAGAACAAGAACAAAGGCTACCAAACAAAATACAACTTGTCTAAAATCTCATAAAAGCTCTTACACAAGAATCTATCAAGCCTGGGAAAATATGTGTTCTTTTGTAAAAACATATTTTTCCTTGAAGTCACTGCTAGATTGCAAAAGTTCACATAACATATTGGTATGTGTATGTGTTTATGTAAGACGGACCTCTGTATTTCACTTTCTGATGTCAGTGTTGCCTTGGCAACTGTACTTTATTGATTAGTAGAATATATATAATTTGTTTCTGAGCTGCATCATCTTACAAATTCATTTTTCTTTCGGCAAGGCAGTTTCATTTTCTTATTCTCTGAATAAAATTATTTTTCTGATATGAGAAATATTCTTTTGATCTTTCTGGAGGTGCTTCTGTAGCTGTACACAAAACCCAACAAAGTTTGACAAATATATGCTTATAAAGAAGTTGTTAAATTACATATTATCTACTGATATATGTATTTCTTATTAAAGTTCTTTTGCCATATCTTTTAATCTAATATTTTATCTATAGCTTCACTGGTGAAGTGAGACTCTGTCCATACAGTTCTGGTTATTAGATGCTATGTGGTGCTTTTCATCCGGAGATTTCAAATTCTGATTAGTAATACATCACAGAATCTCTTTGAACTAAATATTACTCTGGAATTTATTTTACATCTAGATAAGCTGAGATGTGGAAAGTTTGAAACTTAGCCTCAAATCAGAGTAAATCTGAAACGGTACTGAGAATAGCTCCTGAAATTCAGGAAACTTTTACTCCTGTAATCCGTTTTAGGTTTGTCGGCTCTAATAGTTCCCAATTTATGGCAGTAGCATTTCAAGAAACCTTTGTCCCATTACAAGTCCTGTTGCCGTGACTGCTGGACATATTTATGAGAAGTTGTGGTTCTGACCTGAAGACTTTTCATCTTCATGCAAATAGGGTCACAAGTGAACGTTACAAGCAGTAGGGGAGAGGGTAGGAAAGAAGGATACCGTGTTCAAGTTCAGATGGTGCCACTGGCTGGTTACACGCACAGCTCGAGACATCTACATCATTAGATTTATCAAATATCCTCCTACTTTTGATTTTGTCCTCCCCCCCCCCCCCCCCCCACCTTGTTTATTTGTTTCGTGGTTTTTAAGTATTGCAGCAGCCAAGAGCAGTCAGGGTTTGCAGCTTCCCAGATCAGATCAAGCAGGGGAGCAACAAGAAGAAAACTGGGAAGACCGAGAAAAAGGAGGAGGAGGAGTACAAGTAATGGATGGGAAAGTAATGAAAGTTCAGCCAGATGTTGATGTAGAAGCTGTCATTTATATAGAGCTGAAAGCATAGCCATCCTTACAGTCCTAATATTAACAATTTAGAAATTATAACAGCGACTGTATTTGTATGTCATACAGAGTGTAAATGATGGGAGTGGGTTGTCAACACACATAGGAAAACAAGTCTGAAAATCTCTAGCACTTTCTTTAAATATAATAGTTCCTGACAATTAAATATCCCATTGGTTGCTATCTAAATATTTATCTTCAGTTAAATTACAAGAAGTCCACAGTCAGAGAAAACCCACGCTCTTCTGTTCTCTGTCTTAAAGATTAAATTATGTTCTACCTTTGAAAAAACACTTGGTTTCTGGTTTTATTCTGCTTTATTTTTGTGGATAACTTTGAAAATAAAGAAAGAGAAGAGATTGCCATTGATGGCAAGCAGGGACAAAGACACTGTTACTAGATTGTGGTTTTGAAGGCTGTTTACCACGCTAAATCAGAGACCATAATGTGAAATCATGTTTTTAATCTTTCGGATTAAAACATTCAACAACAGGCCTTCCTAGCAACAAGGCTCCACCTCACACAAAGCCTCATTTTCTTGCAAGGATCCTGCAGTTTTACATGGATTTTCTGGGCCAGTCTTTGGCAGCAGCAACAGTAATTTATTCCAGATGAAAGTCGGGCCCACTATAATTAGCAATACCATGGTATTTGTCTGAAAAATCAAGAAACGCTGGCATTTGCTAGAGAGGCAATGTGTCTTGTGGAAAACCCAGTCCATTTAATTCAAGCTTCTAGGTGGTTAAACAGATGGTCCAGTCCATTTGGCATAGCTGCTTAAATGCAGTCTAAGGAGAGAGGCATTTGCTTACTGAAGACCTGTGGAGGGAGACCCATTCCCCCTCTCCATCCATCCACCCACGCAAGGATGATTCAGTCTGCCTCATTTAAGCAAATACCTCTCCATTGGGAATATAGAGGAACAACAGGAAATAAATGCTGGCACCTCCATGCAGTTGGGATCCATTTACTCATTTGAAGATGGCTGTGACTTATCTTCCTCTTGCATAGTAACCCAAGAATTGGAGCACTCACCACAGAGGGAGGAGGTCCAGGGCCCTGCTCTGGGTGGATTGAGCTCAGATCTTCCTCATTTAACTCAGAGGATCTAAATTCCTGCCTTTGTAGGATGACCATCCGTAAGTCTTCATGCTTTTGTTTGTTATCCTTTCCTTTTCTGTCTGTCTGTGAAGACTGTAAACTCTGTAAGGCACCAGCTTGTTTGTCATTGAACGTCTGAGCAGCACTGACTGCTATAATGTTCTGATTTTGGCTGAGGTTTGTAATGAAATACTAATAGTAACAAGTGTGTGTGTTTCTCCCTTCACACCACGAAAATGCAGAGTAAAAGCCTTGTTCTGGTAGATGCGTTACTTGTTTTTGACTGGTATTGGTAGAAGATGGGCTTCGTACAGCCTTTGGTTGTGACACAGTTTGTGGAACAGAGGATGAGTCTCCAGTGATGCTGGACTTGATGTGTAATTAGGGAACGCCTGGCTGCTTGTTGGTTTTCTATGGGCATGACTGTTTCCTCATTTTTGGTTGTCTCTTCTGGAGACATTTGTGCCAGAGTTTAATAGACCTGTAGCACTGGGAAATAAGGTGCTCCAGGGTCCTGACTTGCAACTGACTCTCTTAGGAACTTTCTTGGACCTGCGCAAGCACATAGCTCAGGGCAGAGGAAGACAGCAGAGCTCCTACTCAGTATAGCAGCCCCTTGGCATCTTCTTCTCTTTTGAATTTCTAAAAGAAGGACGGGGTGGGAGGGATGGGGCTGTGAGGACAATGTGCTGCATTATGCAGTCACTCCTGCAACACTGGCGAAGAATGCAGTAGTGATGTGTTCCTTGCGTGAGTCACTCTGGAGCTGCCAAAAGTTGTAGGAGCCCATTGCCCAGTGATGAGTAGTGGTTGACCTTTATTCCCACCATAGAGAATATTGTAAAATTGAGCTAAATGAATTGCTTTCTGAGCATTGGCATTAAAGCAGCCTGGTTTCCTATGGATTTGGATTCCTTCCCCCCACCTCGCTGAATCCAGAGCCCTTACTGTAATGCAAAATTAAAAGCATTATGTGGAAATCTGTAGGTGAAGCTATGTGATTTGTGTTGTGGAGACAGAAAAGGAACACATTTTTAGGTTTGCCTGAAAAACTTTTAAATTATTATATTGAAAAATTGTTGGGAAACTCATTATAAGGAAAATACGGGACCCACCCTGCCAATTCATCGCTAATGTGTTTCAGCCCAGCAGATGGATGGCCAGTGATGAATTTTGTCAGAGCTTATCAAGCATAGTAAATAACTTTACAGCTTACAGACAGCTAAAGTTATATCAGTACATTGTTCCTATAAAGTTACAGTTATTTTGATCATCTTCTGCTTTGACACCTTTAAAAGTATTATTAACTCTAACTACCTTCTGTTAAATAATACTTAAAAAAGAAATAAATTTGCATATAGCATCTCAAAGTATATTAAAATGTATATACTGTCAAGGAGAGTTTTAGAAGTACACAAATGCTATGTTGAGCCTTCCCTCTCCTTCTGCATCTCCCCATCCCCAGTTATAAAAATATCATGGCTCACATATGGGATATTCTTCACATTATTTAAAAAAATAAAATAAAAAAGATTAACTCTGAATGAGAAAAAGTTTTTCCATTGGCTTGGAGTTGGTCTCCAACTATGCAGGAGCAATTCAGCTACTGACAGTTCAAGAAGGATGTCCAGAGATTCTGCTGGCCACTCTTGAAAACTGATTTTCATCTTGAAAGTGAGCTTGACACAAATTGTTCGGTGAAAGTCACAGAAATCACATATATTACTGTGCCTAAAGTGTTTAGCATATGGAACCCACTAAAGCGTTTATAATTTAGGATTTACCCTTTGCTTTCAGATCTCTGGCAACTTCCTCCTAAAGCTGTTTTAGTATTTTTTATATTTCTGAGTCTGCATAATCATTTCTCTGTTTCAGTCTGTGGTGATCCATCATAATACACTTTGATAGATTTTCAGTGTCCATTTGGCTTAGGATCTTCTTGTGCTGGCACCACTTCTGAAAATGGGAGCAAGGAGAGTAGTGGCTAAAGACTGGCTTCAGCCTGGTGGGATCGGTTTCCCCAGTTCGCCCAGTACTCAGTGTACACCTACACTTCAGGAAAGAAATCTCTGCTTGAAAAGGTTGACACAAAATCTCTGGGAGAGCATACTCTGCTATTTGCACAGCAGGACATGTAGTTTCTGCATGCGAAGAGTAATAAAAATATACTCATTTATCAAATGAGACATTTAGTGTGTTTTCATACTGTTGGATATCACTGCAGAATCCATCTGGGGTGGAAGGGCTCTCCTCCAGGAGAAAATGCAAAGCACCATCTCAAGCTGTCTGCAGTAGCCTCATCTCACAGGATGCCCTCAGGGAGCAGAGCACTCTGGAAAACATCGTAACCTGAAGGCCCTGAGCATTAATCTGAAAGCCTTTCAGTGCTCATGTCCTAGGCTGGCAGCAAAATAGCCCTCCTGAATAAAGCACAGAATTAAAAAAAACGATGCCAAGGTTATTCCTTCAGAAACTTGATAGTAATTAAACTCTGCTTTTGAAAATGTAACTTCTCCAGGCATGGATAGGGATGTGAGAGATTGCCAAGGGGCAGAGTGGTCACCCATAAAGAAATGCAGGTGAGTGGGGACTTTAACAGGTAAAACACTATATGTCTTCATCAAGTCACAGAATTAGGAGAAATTCTCTCGTAACCTAAAGACAGAAGACTTTTAAAAGGGATGGCATGAACCAGAAAGTACCTTGAATCAAAGTATCTTCAGATTAGGCATATTCAATATGAGGCCAAATTTGAATACTTTCGATGTCTCTTCCCCTTAGCCCTCTTGTCTTTATAAAGGGCCAATCTAGAATTCTTTCAGAGCGCCTTTTATATTTGATTGCAGGTGTACGTTTTCCTATTTGAATCAAAGTATCATCTTTAGGCAGTGATTAAAGAGAGGATGAGACTTGGTGGTCTCAGGGTAGCATTCATTGCTCAGGTAGCATACTCAGGGTAGCTCTCATTGCAGGTGAATTATTTACTCTCCCTACTTAAGCATTTTAGTTCTACTGTCCAAAATGGAGAAAGGATGAAATGATTGTAAGATTATTGTAGTTAGCCCCTGTAAGCTTTTGTAGCATAGATGGTCAAATTCGCCATCTGAGAAAAGAGTGGCAGTGAGAGGAGGCAGCAATGATATTAGAAAAGTAATTCTCAGAAGTAAGCATTCAGCAGTCTGGAGAATGCTTTTTAGAAAGAGATTCTGTCTACGGTTAGGATGTAGGATTTTAGGAAAAACATGAAGATCGTAACTAAAATTTCTTCTAAATATGCCCTGTCATACCTTATGTTAAAGAAATTGTCTATAACGAGAAGACCCTGCAAGTACTGTGAAAGCATGCACCTCTGATGTGCACAGCAATGGGCTGCATATATCGTAGCTTGGAGTTAAGGTGCCCAGTACTGTGTGCTTTTAATTCTTGGTGGCTATTACAGGTATTTCCAGTAGAAAATGATTTTTGTTGGGGCTGGCAGCAGGCCAGCAAATTGTGTATAGTTATGGGTGAAATATTGATTAAATAAATTCCTAGGTAATTCCAAGGTTAAAGAAAAAAAAAAAAAGTGAAGCTATGCATTGTATTTCAGTTAAGGATAATCCTCCATCTAAACATTCCTCGGGATCCATTTGCGGTGCCATCCTTTCTCATTTTTTCATCACCTGAAAGCCAGATTTGCCTTCAGGGCAAATCATTGTGGCAAAGATGAGCTGGTACTACTGGTCTCACTACTGACTGCTGTACTTGAAGCAGCTCCTACAGCACACGGCTGTTAAAGACCACTTTGGAAGGGTCTTTGCACTTACTACAGATGCTAATGGCCTGGTCTCTTCTAAAATGACGGAGAACGTTTTGCCCTTTTCATTTCAAGGCATCATAAAGTCTTGGAGACTTTTGAGGCCGATTGCCAGATGTGATTAAAAATTAATGGAGCAGAGCAATTGTACTTGATCCCCCTGCCAGACACCTGAATAACAGCTTTTCCTAAGACTACCATTTTAAACAGTTCCTTTTGCATCTGTGTTTCTCTCCTTGCTGACCAAAATGACAACTTCTTTATCATAAAAAATGGAAAACAGTATTAGTGGACATTTGGGGATTTTTTTAATGCAATTCTCTGCAAAATCTAGTTGGATTTTGTTCATTGCACATAGGGTGAACTACAGAGACAGACTGTAAACTAAAGCATAAAACTGAGTCGACAGGCATTAAGTGAGGAAGCAGATACAACTCAGTTTAGTGGTACAGAAGTTGCCTTCAGGAATGTACACACTCAACGTGTGTGAATTGATGCCTGCTGTATTGCTTCAAAGCCTGTCTGCTTTGGAAAAGAGAAAAAACATTGTAATTTTGTGTGCTATTACCAAAGCCTTGAATTTCAGACTGGAGATACTTTAGAGGAAAGGAAATAGGAAAAAAGGAGGAGGTGATAAGGCGTGCGATCTCTGCATTGATGCTTTAGAAGGTCATGGGGAGTGTTACTGCTCAGGCTCTTAGATTGAAGAAAAACATTATTAAGACAGCAAAGTAATACTAATTAATGCTTCTTTACTATTCTGTGTATGCTGAGAATTGCAAAGACACCAACTAACTGGTGAGAGACTTGGTTATACAGAGAGGGAGATTTAGTTCTTCAAATCTTGTCTATCTTTTTGAACAGCTAAATATAAGTAAGCATACATTTGACTGAGCATTTCTCTGCAGTAGCAGAGAAAAACAGTTGTCATTACCCATGAACTATTCATAAGGCTTTGCATACAGAAGTTTTTATGGCTAAATTCTGATATTTTCACTCATACTAAATAGCAACTCACTCTTTGGATTATTAGTAGTGAGAGTGTCTGGTGTTTGGCAAAAAGCTCAATGTGAAATACTGGTTTTGAAGAGGTCTTTATCACTAATTTGGGGATTTTCCTTATTTGAAAGAATATATTCCTGGCTCGTCAGACAAACTTTTTGTTCATTGCACCCTATGCAGGATAACCAGGGGCTATTTAGAAGAGCAGGATTTGCCTGACACAAATACGGTTCATTTATTCTTTTAACGGTAGACTTTTACGATGATCAATCACATTACCATGACGTAAGTACTCGTAGTTACTCATAGTCACTGTAGCTACGCAGTTCCCCCCAGCAGGAAACTGTTAAATAAACAATGTTATTTGGGAAATTGGCATTTTTCTCTTTTGTGTTTCACCAGAAGTATATTCTTAGCTTTTCATTCGCCAGCATTTTTCCTGTCCTCCAGTCAGCTCTTCTACCTTCAGAAGCTCACAGGTGTGCAGACCTCTCATCCAAACAAATTTGGGATTGTTTGGGGAGTACTGCTCTTCAGTGTCCAGCAGAAGTGGGGGTTAACTAACCTGGAGGTTACCAGCCAGCAAACCCTTACCAACCGTGGAAAGCAGCAGTGTATAAAATGTCACCATTTCTTCAAGCAGGGATGTAAATGATGTTAATGTGCCAGCTCGGGAGGAATAGAAAGATAATGTTTGTAGAAAAAAGATGCGAAGTTTACTGAGTTTCTGCTGAATAGCTACAGATGTGGCAATCCAGAGGTAGTTAAACACAAGGGGTGGAAAAGTAAGCAGCACATTCCAGCCGCAGCAGCCGAACACTGCTTATGTTAAAGCCTCCATCAGAGGACAGAGCTGGAACTGTATCATGAAAACATCTACTTCAGCGTAGAGTAGTAAATTTGCCACCTAGCCAGTCTGAGACCAAAGCAACCTGTTTGGTCAGGTGTATCTGAGAATATATATTTTTCAGAGTTGTCCTGAATCCCACATTCCTCTAAGGAAGAGTAAATATTAGTCCTACAGGTTTCGGCAAAGAGTGGATTAGATGAACTTTCACTCTCCACTTTGGCCTCATTTTCTGTGGTTAATTTCAAGTTCTTGGATGAAGTCTTCTCAAGATAAAAATGAGTATGGTCATTTTGGGGAGGAGAAAAAGCCAAGTCATTTTTTTTCCAAAATGGTCATTTTACAGGATGTGGCTACAGTTATTATCAGTCCAAAGTACGTGAGTCAGGCAGTAGTATTATCAAGTTATTCCTTACTGTGTGTTTGTGTGAGATCCACTGAACGAAATGTGACCGCTTTCACAGGCAGTGATGTTCAAAATTTTCCTAATCTCACTGATGAGAGCAATTGGAGGAATGAAATAAGACAGAGACTCACTGAAGTATCCCCGTCACTAGCGGGATAGGTGTGGGAACGAAAACAATAAAATAACAGCTGGGGAGTCAGAAAGAGAAGGCATACTTATGAAAATGAAAGAAAGAGGAAAAGAGCCCTGTGGTAAGGAATTGTTTATTGTATTGAAAATACAGGAGAGATTAAGGATGTACTTTTTTTAAAATCTATTTCTTATGTCAACAGTACAGTGTGTGCCTTATGGCACGATCCAGCAAAGTAAGCAAGCAAATGAATGTTAGGCATGCTGAGGTGCAGTGATTTCAATGCCACTTACAAACCTGTTGAAAATTGAAACAGTACTAAAATTCGCAGTTGTACCCTTTGAAGCAGAAGTTGAAATTCATCTTTTCTTCCTGAGAAGAAGGCTTTAAATGTATCTCTTGATTAGGATCTAGGTTACAGGAACAGACTGCTATGAAAATGTAGCAGTGGTGGAATTTTCCAAGTTCAGAAATGTTTTAGTGTCCAAATACTTATTTTATCTGATTTATGGCTTCACAGCCTTATATAAGCCAGTACTGCCAAATAAAATTTTCTTTACTGCGACATGTGTGCAGTTCTTCCTCAGGTATTTGGAGTGATGTCTAACATACAAATTAAGTGAAAGTTTTATTCCAGAAATATTCAGCAATATTTATATTTTTAATGTGTAACATAATTTTTTTACAGTATCAGTGCCTAAACATATATATTGTATGCTTCACAAAATCAAGGATCTAAATACTTCCAAGAACTGTCTAGTCATACATAGTTGTTTTTTCTTCCTTAAAACCGTTGTAAAAGTACTTTTCTGTATTCCAATAATTTAATAATTTCATTGAATGAGTATCTCTCAGGAAACCAGTCAGAAAGAAGGGTAACAGTGAATTTGCCCTCAGGTTCCACATAGGTTGGTGTGTTGCCAACACCTATGTAGAGACATGTAATTGAAATAAATTTGCATAAATTCCCTGTAGTAATGGTGTGTTGGTTGATACCAGTGAATGTTAGGACACTTAATCAAACCATAAATAGCAATGCATGTTTAAGCATTGATCATCTAATGCAGACATTGTCAGAAGAATTAAATATATCATGATCTTCTTTTGTTTTTTCTTTTTACTTAGTATAATACACTGTTGCAGTCTAAATCTCCTCAGTCTCTTTAATAAAGAAAGATTTCTTCTCTTAATTTGGACAGCTGCGTAATTGGGGTGCTAAATCATCCTCAAGGACGTAATCAAAATGATTCTACTATGTAACAATTTTCTGTTTTCCCTGATTACTTTAGAGCAGAAGGAACAGATTTAAGCAATTGCAGTCTGTGATATTGCCTTAAAAATCAAGCACTGATCATTACAATATAATAGTTTCAAAACTGAAGATCTCCAGGTCCCTTGTAAGTAGATCTATTTCGAAGTTCAAACTAGCTCTCGTGGTAGGTATGGTTATATCCATTTTAATGTAGGGAAATCTGATGCACAGAGATAATTTAACTATTTGCCCAACTCAAATCACAAGCCAGCAGCAGAATCTGGGAAAAAAAAAAAAAAAAAAAAAAAAAAAAAGTCTAACTTCCAATCTAGACCATTAGTTAACATAAAATGCACTAAACAAGTAACTGCCTACTTATAAAAAGTCCTGGGATCCATGTACCAGTTTGCATAGACAGGTAACAGGAGTGACTGTAAAGCCGAGCCATCATTCACGAGGCGCCTGACAGAGGGGAAGGGTCCAAGAGCAAGACCCCAGCCTGGGATCCCAGCACATACTGCCCTTCCCTACCTGCTGGTCAGCTGTGGTCGCCAGCGTATACATCGATTGAATCAGATTTCCTATTTTTATTCCAAAAAGAGGCAATTAGCAGGGCAGGACTGCAACCTGAAAACATACGCTAAGGTATCTTTACTCAGCAGGAGGGACTTCAGCTAATGTTAGCCCTTGGAGTTACGCTGAGCTGCTAATTTAACTGCTCAGTGCAAGATGAAGTTCCTGTAGTGGCACTCGGCAAAAGAGCAACTTAGCCTAGAAATGGTGCAAACAGTTCCATGGAAGTTCAGTCAAGCCGGGTGGCATATGGACACTGCAGCATCCTCCTGGAAATGGCCTGCCTGTGCTTACTGTGAGCATTTCTCCTGCAAACAGACTACATGCTAATTTCTCTATGCACCCTCAATTTCCACTGTATAATAGCATTAATGACCTTGACAGAAAGCATTTCCTGGGGATTAATAACCATTTGAGGTTTAATGACCTGAGGCTATGCCTCAGGCCATCAACCACTCCAAGCTGCTCATTAAATCCTTAGGATACACTGTCTGCTTCAATCATTCCTGCTTAAGTATTTGCTCAGTGTCACCCAATAACAATATTCTCCCTAAGGTATTTCCTCTTTAGAGGCCCTGGTTTTGGTAATGTGTTTGTCCTCAAGTCTTTTGGGAAAAGAACTCATCATTAATTTTTTAGGTGACTGTGTATTACAAGTCAAAGCATTTACTCAGGCTGTCACTGGGTTTCTGCTGTGATGAGCACAGTAAAAATGACCGAGACAGTTAAATTCATAAATTGCACCTGGAAATATGAAATATTTGTTTTAGCTGCTGACAATTTCATAATCTAAATCAAGAGCCAGTAGCCTCCTCCCCCACCCAATCCCAGTGTTAGTGGTTCAGCCAGAGGTAATTTATCTGCGAGGTGATACAGGACAGGTTACCATTTCCTAGCAAACAGTGACTTCGTACTGGCTCTGAAGGATACCCCAAATTCAGGTCTGTGTGGAAGAAACACTGTAACAGAGAGTGCATTTGCTTGTTGGAGAAGAAATGCCATTGCTAGGCCAGTTTCTTACTGATGAAGTCATAAATCAAAGATGGTGTATTGTCCCATGCTATGGTACATATTTGTGAAGGGTGAACTTGTTTTTCTGTAGATTTGTCATTTAAGGGAACATTCTTCCCACATCCAGATGGCATCAAGTACAATTGGATCTTAGTTAAATCTGCTGCTGTGGTGTTACATCGTGTTCCTTGTTTATTTGTGTAATAGCGCAACGCCGCATGCCAAATAGGCATGGCACAAACCAGTCGCTATGAAAAGTTTTTTCCAAAAGTTTCTAAACTGAAAAAGAAGAAAAGCGCAGGGAAGAAGGCAATCAATAACAGTTGCAGGGAAGTACAATAAAATGAGCAAGGTGCAAGGTTATGTCTCTACAAATGAGTTATATTGTCCTCACATCAATTACAGGAATCGTCCAGTGAGGCTTTTCCAGCGTCGTGTTTGCGCATTAGTCTCCCTTGTGCACTGAGCAACCAAGTGACTTCGTAGGCTAAAGGAGAGCCAGGAATAGTGCTCTTATGGTGCTGGAAAGAGGAGATGCTACCTTTTGGAGAGGTCTGGGAAGCTGCCCTCAACTTGGCATTAGCTTAGAACGAACTATGCTGGCCCAGTGCTTTCAGCTAACATCTTTGGCCAGAGACAGCCCACATTTTTAGGGAAAGAAAAGGATTTTTCTGGCTTATTCTAAAAATTAGAACTGCTTGGAGTTGTTTATAAGCTTGAAATACTTAGAGAAGACTTAAACACTAAGGATGTGTAGTATCAACTGCAGGGCAGATCTTGATAAGTGTAGCGTAATTCTGGTAAGTGAGATGTAGGTATATCCTATGGAAACCAGCAGGTGAATGGATGAATAAGATACAGATGGGGTGAACAGCTCAAGTATTTACTTCCTTGCTTGTGTTTGAGATTAGTGGATTCTGAGGTCAATTAACTCTAATTCAATGACATGCTTTGTGTGGGAAAGACTTGCTATTTGTGGTAAACACTGAGCACCTACACAAGAATGTTCCTACATAAATCTCAAATCCCTTTACAAACACGGATGCAGATCACTTACGCCATCACAGCAAATGGTGAAAATCAGGTGCGAATAGGAGAAATTACTGACCTTAAGTCAAATAGTATATTAACAGCAGATGTCTCAAAGAAGAATTTATTTCATCTCACTGGAAATGTGTCTAGCTTTATATGCCTGTTCCTCTCATATTCTGTGTGTAGTCCCTAGAGAAGAAGGAGCACTTTCTGGGCACAAGGCATTTTACCTCTTTTAGACGTTAAGAGAGAATGAATATTTTCATGGAAGTGCATCTTGCTCCCCATGGACTTCAGGAGCACCTGGTGTGAACAGTTCCAGTGTGGTTGCTTATAGGCGAGACCATTCCCAGCCTTTATATGCAGAAATCCCTGTGTATGTAAATAAGTATTCTACATGATGACAAAATGGCTGCTGGAAAGACAGGCCAACTAGATAGTTAAGCGTGTGCTTAAAGTTGAGCTTCTGATCTATTCTCCTGAATTGTGGTTTATAAAATCAGCTCCTCTGCTGAGACCCTTAACGTTATGTGGAACAAGCAGGTCCACTGCTGTCTTGGCCTTTGTGCTGGTTCTCCTGGTTGCTGTTGGCTTGAGACAAGCATACGGCATCGTTCTCACATAGATTTTAGGTGTAGGAATATACTTCTCGTTGGAATTTCCTTTCTAAAGTCTATTGAGAATTCAAATGAGAGCCAGATGAGTTTTTTCCTGTTCATTTAGAGGAAAAATGCAAAACATAATGAGAAACTTTAAAACTCCTCCAGCACTCCCTGAAAGTGTTCACCACAATTTCTGAAAAAGTTCTTTCCAAGGGAATTCAAACTTGCAGGTGATAAGCATTTGCTATGTTTTTCTACCCCTGATGAGGAAGGGCCAGATTGGTAAACAATGAATGGAGAAAGTGCTTTGAAATGCATTAAACAAATAGCAGCTTTGTAGACTCAGTTTTGAGGCTGCTTTTAGCAATTGGCTTTTGCTTGGAGTTGCAGAAAGATTAATGAAAACCCCCAAATCCTGTTCCCAAAACCAGAGTCAGCAATGGAGCATCACAGCTATAATTTTCACCTTTTGGCAGTGTTGCCTTCCCTACACATTCTCTAGTGCAGGTAAACCAGTGGGGTCCAGGCAGGTTTGTTTGGGTTATTGTTTGTTTTTAAAGATGAAGCCCTACCAGAAAGTAAGGAACTTTAATTTTCAGTTCACCAGTGTGATGACTTACTACTAAGTGAGCTTTGAAAGCATTACAGAGTTGCCACAGGCTACCATGGGTCCAGGATTTCTAGATACCATTACAGAGTAAAGTGATATTGAAAAATACAGCCCATCTCCTAAATCTAAGTATATTTGTCATTTGTTTAGTTTTAACCAGTGGTTTCAGAGCAACAAGTGGGCTCTTAAGATGGTTATTTAAAATATTTAACTTCCATTTTGCTGAGATTTCATTGTCAGATTTAGGCTTCTTCTTTTGAAAACTGAGCCAGGTGTTTTTACAGTAAAATCTGTAGGAGACACGATCTTTTATAGGGAACTGCCTGCTTTCTGCTTCTGTTTCTGTCTGGAGAACAACTTATCTCATCATGCTTCTGGCATATCTGAGGCTGGACCCTGCCAAACTCTGAAAGTGAAATAAACCATCAAAAATGTCAGATTCTTAAAAGTGCAGACCAAGGTCAAGTCTAGAAAAAGGCTAGGCTTGGAAAATAAAGTACTTATCCTTCAAAATGTACACAACCAATTTCTATCTTTGTATTTATCTGTATATCCCATTACTGTAGCGCTGGACAGGCAAACACGGCTCGTGTCCCGACCACATGCATTCATTCTCCTGACCCCGAGGGGACATAAAGCTAGAGCAGCCCCTGCATCCTGCTCTTCACGGGGCGCATCCGGAGATGGGGAAGGGCCCGGAGCTGATCCCGGAGGCAGCGCAGCCACCGGCAGGGAGCTTCCAGCTGGCACAGCTCCGGGTGGCCCTGTGCCCCACGGGGACGGCTCCCACCTCGTGCCGGAGGTGACGTCTGAAGCAGGGAGGTGACATCTGAGGCAGGGAGGTGTCCTCGCACAGTCCGTCTGGGGAAGGACAACTGCCGTTGTTCAGGAACTTATTTTCCCAAAGACCAAATGGAAATTTTGCCGAACAAACTGAGCCTCAGTCCCCAAGATTTTGAATAGCAGCCATCTCTCATCTCTTGTTTAAACACTGTAAGGCACGTTGCCTTCCATCTCCTTAATCCATTGTAAATTTACTTCTAACAGCTACTGCCAAAATACAGTATGGCACTCGCACAGCACATGCTTCTTCAGCAGTGAGCACAAAGTGGCTTCTGTTTAGGGGGAATATGTTGCAAGCCCATGAGTGACATACTGTGAGTGCTGAAGATTATGAAACATATTCTGAAACTGAGCAAGCCATAAACACTTCATTTTTCAGAAATAGCCACATTATTTCTGTCATTCTGCTTGGCAAATATATGTACACAGATCTTGGTGCATCCACGTAGCACACGTTGAACAAGAACCAAGTGCTAAAACAGTGATCTGCCAGCAACACTGCAGTATTCAGAGACAATATTTCAACACTCTTCTGGGTTTTTATAAAATGCCATGATCTTTTTTTTTGTTTATTTTTACTTCACTAGCCTCTCTCTTGGACTAAATTGACCTCAGACTATAGCATGGAGTTGTATTCATTGATCTCTTAGTGAGTGCTCTCTAAATGATCAGGAATCAGGTCATGGCTTAATATAACTCATAATTCCAAGCAGGAAGTATCTGCTGGAAGGACAAGTTTTTTGTCTGTCTATGGCCAGATGCTCCTGGGAAATAAGTAAGTTTAGAGATCAGCTGAAGGCTGGACCAAGTCATTAATGACACTAAAAAATGTTCCTGATCATTGAAGTCACACAGGAAAGACAACCAGCTCCTACAAGGTAGCTAGTGGTCCTCATGTACATCAAGCACATTTTTGAGCATAGTACACACTTTAGCATATCGAGTCTCACAATTTTCTGTCCTGAGGAAGGAAGAACATTTCATTCCCATTTTGAACTGAAGTGTAAGTGTTAAGTGATGTGAGTCGTTTTCCACTGAAAGTCTGGCTGCGTAAGGAATTAGTCATTACTTTCCAAATAATCTGGCTAGTAGCACTGCCTAGTGACCAAACCATCTTTGCCTACAGCAGGCATGTAGCTATTCAGACCAGTGAGGACGTGCTCTCTGGCAGTTGGAGCAAAGGGACTCAGTCCATGAGGTGGCAACTGAGACTGTCCAATTGATTTCCCGTCAACCATTAAAGGATTAAGAAATAGTTGAAATTCTGCCAGCAAGTTAAAAAGTGCCAGGGTCTGTATTCCACTGACATCTGCAGAGCCAACCCTTCTGTATTCCCTCTTGTTATCCAGCTAGGGACATTTCCATGAACATAGCAGTTTTGTGCTTTGGTGTCTCCCACTGTCCGCCCCATAGACCCAGTTTCCTGTACCGGCAGGGAGCAGGCACTGGTCGGTCTCCAGCCTTCATGTTGTCTTCTTCCAGGGTGATATATGCCACATAGCTGAAGGGCAGACTCCAGCTTTATAGAGTGATAACTGCAAACATCTAACTCACCTAAGCTCTTTCATGCTATTTGATAAAAGAACAATTTATGTCTTTCCTGCTTGTAGCTAAAAATAACAGTAAAAAAGTGTGGAGCGATGTAGTCCTGGGTGGTGTGCTAATTAGTTCTTTGCTAATTCTGCTTTATTGCTGGCAATGATTACTGTCAAGTAATTACAGGGTTCCTGTGAGTCTGGCTTCCATTTGCTCTGTGGTGTAACATGGGTAAGGAAATGAGAAGTGTCAGTACTATGGATACCCAGTGTTATTTCTGCTATAGCAGAATTTCGTGTTATAGGGAACGGTTATTTTGTACAATTGTTTTAATAGCTGGAAACAGACCTAGGTGAGCTGCAGAGTGGAAAACCTGTATTTCCACTACATTAAAAGTCTGTTCTGTACTTGAAGGAGCACATAAAACCCCCACGGCCTTCTGCATATAAAAAATATGCATGGAAAGGAAACTAGTGACTTCAGCCAAAATGCTAAAAATAATAACTATACCAACATAGCCAAGTTGTCTGTTCCTTTTTCCCTCCAGGATGAATGAATAAATGCTTATGTGCAGCTATCATGTAGGAGTTGCTTTAGCATGATTTTTGTATGTGGCTCTGTAGCTGTATGGACTGCAGCTTTCATTACAAAGGGACTAAAAAAAAGAAAACTGATTTCTGTGAAGAAAAATCCTGGAAGTATTTTAATTCAGGTATCAAGAACATTTCAGTTCATTGGTAAAAGTGTTTGCTCGGTAATCTTCCCTGTGTGTTTTCTAAGCATGTTTAGATGTGTATGTGCCAAAGTGTGCAGAGTAGCCGTGTGCTGCAGTCCTAATCTCTTATTTCTGCAGCCGTGCGGTGTTAGAAGGCAGGATCGGATGAAAGAGAAGCCAAGGTGCAGAGGTGCTTGAGCAGGCACATGAGAGTTAAATACTGCAAACATTTTTGAAGATCTTGCACCCTACCAGTTAGCAAGTTTAAATATTGTTAAAATTCTGCCCTTTGAGTTCACCGTGTTGATATTAAAAGTTATTTGCATCTATTCAGTAAAGTTAAACAAAATTTCCTCATCTGATGGATGATGAAAACTGTCTGTCCAGCTGTCTGAACAGTAGCGCTGCTGCTACTGTCAAACAGAACCTTTAGTTTGAGAACTTTCCCACATTTAGTATGGTTTTTCAGTTTGTGAGAAATGTTTGGATGACACTTTTGTTAAATGGGTGCCTTTCTGAAGGCAGAGTGACGAAAGATTTTCCTGTTTTAGTAAGCAAGTAATTGTTTCCTTTAATTTCTTTGTTTTTCCCCTGATTCTATTAAGATCAGTGTATAGCCATGTAATTAGGGGCTCTGGACAAGATCATGCTGAAACACACACTAGTGTGACTCCACTGTTTTTACAACACTGCATAACCAAAGCAAGGGGTGAAATTTAGTTTACAATAACATCTTTACATATTTCATCAATCACAGAAATAATTTTTAAAAGTAGTAGAACTGTTGAACACAGGAGGTTGTCTGGTCCAAGCCCTGCTTGTGGCAGAGCCAACTTACCACATCATGTCACATCGTATACTGACGTGGGATCACTTTAACTCCAGAAAGGAAGATAGTCCAAGTTCAGAATGTCCAGTTAAAGAAAACAATGTTTGTACTTACAGTTAATTTACTGGTTTTTCCTTTCTTCATACAGTGATAAGAGGACGGCCTGGCAGCTCTCATTAGTAATATTCTTATAGTAAATAGCAGCTGAAAAAGTGTTAAATAGATATTATTAGAAATAATAATGATAATAAAGTAGATATCTACTAATTATGTTCACTTTCATTTTATAATTATTCTTAACTCACAGTCTTGAGGCATGATGAAATGTTAATGATGTTGGTATACTTCAGTGATAATAATTACAGTATGGTTGTGAATCAGAGAAAGTCATCTGGATTTGCAGGTACAGCTCTTGGCTGTACTTTCAGGATAATGACAGCCCTCCTGGTGCTGGGTTGTGTGTAGATGACAACTTCTTCAGACTGTGGGAACAACTGACATTCTGCTGTTACGGGTTTAGTTTTTTTCAGAAGAAATACACAAGACGTCTTTCTCAATAGGCCTTTTAATGTAAAGAGCTAATAAGGAAACAGTGGGATCTAAAGACAGAGCCGCCTGTAGTGTTCATCAGCTGATAACAGCAGCTAGTACTGATAACACCAGGTGGGAGCTCGGCACTTTGCATTACATTCACTGTGCACAAGCCATGGATCCAGACCTCTGTCTTGAATATTTCAGCTCTTCCCTATGTGCTGTATCTTATCAATGTTTCTTGCAGTACAAATTACTCTTCTCACTCAGAACTCCAAAAGAAATTACTTTAATCTTAATTTATGATAAATAAGAACTGAGAAGTCTTTTTTATTAATACATCAAAGTGTTATCTCCAAGGGGAGTTAGCTTCACAGTGATGTTCAGTGTTTAATATAAATTCACAGCATGAAGACCACCTCAGATGGGTAAAGATTCTCTGATGTGTATCTGATTGCCTGCATGTAATTTGAACATCTACAGCACATGAAGGGTATAATCAAACAATAATTAATGTGCTGATAAGGAATTGCGTTTTATACTACTTATTTGCATAATTCAGGGAGAAAGTCTACTGTGACAACATCTATCTTCTGGGGGATTGTTTACATTTTCACTCATATTATAACATGAAGCATTCTCCTGCATTCCATAGCACCTTTCATCTGAGGGGCTCTGATTACTGTTTGACCAATTAACTTCAGTACCGCACACATGCAAACCATGTTGGGTATTGTGGAAAAACTAAGCACGATGTTTCAGTCTGAAACTTGACCTCCAGTTTAGGACACTGAGTTTGAAAACCCTGGCTTCCAGAGACATTAAATCTTGGTCTTTAATTGGAGTTCCGAGTACCCATGAGAGCTGAAACTAATGCTCAGACCAGCGCTACTCCCTCATGGGAGCCCTCTGAATGTCAGGCCACTCCAGAGACCTTGGGCATCTTGTATGCTGCCTGAATTCAAGCTGTCTGCAAATCTCCCCTAGCCTTGCAAGAGATGACATTTTTCAAAAGCTTGCAAGGACAGAGGGTAGCTGCAAGCTGAGTGTAGTGAGGTCCATCTGTTGCATCCAAATTCAAACCAGGTCTCAAGGGCAGAGTACCAGACTAAACACCTTGTACAATTTATGTGCACTGAAGAAACATGCCTTGTGTATGAAAGAATTTATTGCTAGTGTAATTAAAGTATTAGCAATCTAATCAAAGAATCCACATACAAAGAAAATAATTCTGAATACTTATAATTCCAAGTATTCAGATATGGCTACTTTCCAATAATGGTACAGTTAGAATTGATACATATATGCTTCCTATTCACTATGCTGTTCTTTCGTGTTATGCTTACCCTTCCTATGACTCTCTGGGTCCTAAAATCAATGGTGCTAGTCTTCCTCAAGAAGGAAAGTGGTGCAGAGTAGTTTACAGCAAATCTTCATCTGAAATTCTCCGCTAGGAGAAGTATGATGTTGCTGATGGAGATTTCTTCCTCCTCACTGATGGGTCAGTTTAGGGTTAATTTTACACATTTCCTGAAACAGTCACAGAGTCACAGCATGGCTGAGGCTGGCAGGGACCTCTGGAGGTCACCTGGCCCAGCCCCTGCTCAAGCAGGGACACCCAGAGCAGCTGCCCAGGACCACGTCCAGGCGGCTGCTGAAGATCTCCAAGGAGGAGACCCCACAGCCTCTGGGCAGCCTGTGCCAGGGCTCAGCCACCCGCACAGCACACAAGTGCTGCCTGGGGTTCAGAGGGAGCCTCCTGGGTGCCACTTTGTGCCCATTGCCTCCTGTCCTGGCACTGGCCACCACTGAGAAGAGCCTGGCTGTGGCCTCTTTGCACCCTCCCTTCAGGGCTTTATAGACCTTGGTGAGGGCCCCCTGAGCCTCCTCTTCTCCAGGCTGAGCAGTCCCAGCTCTCTCAGCCTCTCCTCATAGTAGAGGTGCCCCAGTCCCTTCATCATTTTTGTGGCCCTATACTGGATTCTCTCCAGTAGCTCAATGTCTCTCTTGTACTAGGGAGCTCAGAACAGGACCCGGTGCCTCACCAGTGCTGAACCTGAACTGATCTGCTGACAACATTCTGCCTAACTCAGCCCAGGGTACCATGAGCCTTCTGTGTGGCAAGGTCACACTGCTGGCTCACGTTCAACTTGGTGTCCACCAGGACCTCCAGGTCCTTTCCCGCAAAGCTGCTTTCCAGCCTTTTGGACACTCACCTGCTCTTTCACTCTTCAAAAATAGTGATTCATTAGAATATCCATAACTTGAATATAACATGAATAGCCACATATAGGTACAGTGCTTCAAGGACTACTTATTATTTATATCTGTTAGCTATGGCAGTATCTCTGGTATGTTGTAAAAATTGCTTTACAGCATATGTGGGTGGCAGTTGAGCATACACTTGAAGGTTTTCTAAACACCAGCTGGACTTAACATTTCCCTTTGAAATATGAGCTCAGCAGCTATTTTGGTCTTCAGGCCACTCTTTGCTCCATTCTGCGTAGAACTTTAGATTCAGCCTAGATCTCTTAACTTGGAAACCCAAAGGCAGAAACTCATAAGATAAGAGTCTGTATTCAAAATCTGGCCTATAGTGACTCTGAGTCATAAGTTTTGGAATAGATCCCAGAGGATGAGATTGTTACCTCTTCTTTACCACCTATTTGATAATATTCCTTCCACATTAGAGATACAATATATTTTATATTAGAGCCCTTAAAGACTCACATTGTCCATAACTTTATCGAAACACATTTTTCAGTGGACATACAGTGCTTATGCACAACTATGTATCAAAGCCCTGTTAATTCTCAAGTCAGCAATGCTAAGCCCAGCACTTTTTGAATGGCCAGCCAAACAGGTGGGAAGGGCGGCGTGGTACTGGAAAACAGGTGGGTGGTACTCTGTCCTCTGAATCTGTGCTGAGCCAATACTCATGGGTGCTGTCAGAAGGCAGGAAAAGGAATATAAATCCTATTGAGGAGGGGGGAGAATGTGAAGGGAACCGAGCTCTTAATCACTTCTGGTCATTAGCAATACTGGAGTATTTTTCCTAAGACAAAAGGGAGGAGAGCCTGGTGTCCTTGTCAGCTCCCAGTATATATATATATATTATTTGAATTTTATCTAGCTTATAAATCCCGCTAGTAGTTTCAGATGGATAAAGTATTCTTCTTGTTTCTTGTCATAAACTGCTGCAGCATTCTTTTATGCAGCTGCCACATTTCATCCTAATGCAGCTGCATTTCACCCACAGATGTAGTGATCCCTATATATAACTTTCACATCAGTTTTTATAACCGTTTAAAGTGCCTCAAGATGAGATGTGGGATGCAAGCTATTGTTTTATTAGTGTCATCACAAATTGCTGCATTGTACAAATCAATTGTAAGCTGAGAGGAAAAGCGATTTCAAAGTGATATCTGAAGATAGGGAGAGATTTTGGGGGTTTAGGAGGGATTTATAATCCTGGTTTAGGAATTTGAAAGGAATATGGCTAAAAAGGAAACAAACTAGCATGGAGTAGGGTTGCATAAAGTGGATGGGTATGTGGAACAGTGGGTAGCAAAAATATCAAAGTAATGGATGGCAGAGAGTTAGTTTTAAGGGACTTTGGAGTAGAAGATACAGAAAATGAGGTGAAAGGGAAATCAGCAGTAAATAGAAATGATCGTGATGATAAGCAGCAATGAAAGACCTGGAGAGGATATTCAAGGAAGAGCTGGATCTCTTGGTTTGATCACATAGCTAAGCCAAATAGCGTGGACATGACTTTCCAGCATCCTTTGGCTCTGTTAAACATCTTTGTTGTGTTTTTAATGTTATGTCTGAAACTTTCGAATATTAAGACAAGTTGGTGTCCATATCTCACTGCATTCCCATATGCAGGTGCCTGACTGTGCAGAACATCCCGTCCCCTGTACCTCTAGAGTTACTTAGAAATCCAGATTCAGGAAGAATTCTCTGGGGAGCCGATTTGAGGCTAAAGACTCTTAGGAGCACTGATGACTGCCAGGAAGGGAGGCTAATGACTCTGAACTGGGAGTCCCTCAGGTTATTTCTTGCTCCTGAGGTCTTTATGTGTCCCTGTGTCTCTGCTGGCTTGTTCTGCTTGCTGCTTTAATGGCCCCTGCGAGTCACCTCTTCACTTAAAGTTGTGGAGTGTGGTACGTTGTGCCAAGGTCTCGCTGCAAACTGCTTCTCCTGTTCTCGTGTTGCTATTTGCATAGCTTCCTTCATCATGTTAGCATGAGTGAAAGTGTTGCACTATATACCTAGCTCTGATGAGACCTAGATGTGAAAAATAATATAGACACAGTGTTCCCAGAGTTATAACTTCATACCTGGTGAACCCACTATAAATTTCAGGCCTACCAGTTTTACCAGTATCGCATTAATTCAGGAAAAGAATTCAGCATAATCCTCTCACCCGAAGAGGAGGTAAGTTCCTAATTCCTGGCCAGAATGACATGCCTTTCTTCTTGGGAAATGCAGTCTTGCCAAAGATGAAAGGCTGATGAGAAGTGTCCTATCCCAGCGGGACTGTGCAGACTTTGGAAATAGTAGGTAACAAAAGAATTGTCACAGTTGATCAAAGAAATAGTTTATGTAGTCCCAGACTATGTCTGAGCACAAGAAATGTCAGTGGCTCAGAAGGAAAAGCTATATAAGGGGTCATCTAACCAAGAAAACATAATCTTATAACACCATTTTTAGTTTGGTTTCATTTATTCCATTCTGGAGAATCCTTTTCTAAAACTGAGGTGGTAGCACTGGGTACTCAGATAAGACTCTAGGTCAGTTTTGAGCCCACTCATCTCCTGATCCCAGGGTCCTTTGGCAATGAATTTTATAGATTGCTTTAAAAAAAATACTTTATCAGTTCAGATTGCCTTATTTCTTTTTCATTCCTCCCTTTTCATTAATCTCCCTGTCCTTGTGCTACAAGGCAGAGTGAATAGAAGCTCCCAATTTCCTATTTTTGTATTACCCATGATTTTGTACCCTTTATCATAACCCTTCCTTATTCATCTGCTCTCCAAGGTAAACAGTCCCAATCTTTTCATCTCTCGGTATATGAGATTTTTTTTGTCACGTCCATAAATAATCATGCTTCTCACTTTCAACCTTTCTAAGAAGTCAAAGCATGAATGGACATCATCTGACTATTATTCACCAAGAGTAAAGAGCCACAGAGAAAGAAACTACTCATGAGCTTGAAAGGGTCTTTTTTCTATTGACATTTGAATTATTTTCAGCCACAGTAGTTTAAAAGGTCCATATTTGATTGTATTATTACTGGTACCACGATATTCTGCAAAAGCTTAATGTCTATTAGAATAATGCTTTGACAGCTTTATTTGTTCTTTGCTTGCAAAACATAACCTTGCCTCTAATATTAATTATGCAGCATGATATAAAATAATTCCGATGAAATTCCACTTTTGAAAATCTTATTACCAGGATTTACTGAAGAGTAAGCACCATAGTGTAGTAAAATAATACAAATTCATTGTATGCTTATGTTTTATTTTATTTATGATAGATTAGTTCTATAAATGGTAATTTTACGGGTGCGTGGTACAATTGCCTTTGCATTATTATTGGAATTCTTCTGGAAAAGTCCTACAGAGTGGAAGGAAACAGGGCAAACCATAAGAGCTCTACCTAAAAGCTGTCCCTCAAATGGAGTTCTTGGGAAATTATTCTAAAAGCCTAAATAATTTCAGAGACACCAATATATTTTGCACAAAAATGTGCACCATCCTATAAACAAAACTTAAGAATTTTTCCTTTTAAAGAATTCTGGTGGCTATAATGCAACTGAAATTATTACAGAAAATTTTGTCTGTCTTCACTAAATTGCATGGGACTTTTTCCTTAGGGAACATGAGAAGCTTTATATTTTTTCATGATCTACACCAACCTGCCTGCTGTAGTGGAGAGAGACAATTATCCAGTAGTTAGGGTATTAACCTGCTCTTTGCAAGCTATAGATGTGAGCCTCTGTTTTGCTGTGAATTTCCTACATGACCTTGGAAAGTCATTTGTTCTCATATTTGTAGATATTTTCCTGTTCTTTACAATTTAGCACCTAAACCCTACCATCAGGCTGATTTCTTAGCTCCAAAGTGGCTTTGAAAATGCCGTTCATTGTAAACCTATGTAGTAGCTCGGTGATGCTAGAGTGGTGCATTTACGTATCTCAGAACTTCAGAAATTTGGCAATCTCCAGACCAGATTTCTAAGGGTCTTAGTACTTGAGGAGCAACATAGACATATTTTTATGGCAGTTAAAGGAGTCACGCAGCTAATTCCCACCAACCTCATCTCTAACCTACTTGTGTACTTTTGAAGTGCTTTAAATCCCCATCTGAAAAATAAGAATAATAGTAACATGGATCACTGTCTTAAAGACTATGAGATGTAGGGACAGGAGAGCAGTGGGGGCCATTAAAGTATCTTGATCTGGGCTGCAAGAAGAAGCTGAAATGTGCTGAACCTCTTCAGCCTGAACTGAGCTTTCCTTCAGATCCCATCTGCCCTCATGAGTGCTCTTCTGGGAAGATGTCAGGGTGGTGACAGGCTTATTTGTGACACAGCAGGTGTATGGGGCAAAATGAATGCATCAAGGTCAGCTAGGCAAGGCTGAAGCTCACCCACACAGTGTGTACAGCTGCTTCGAGCGTGCCTCAGGTGTAAGACAGGGTCAAAGTTTCGTTACCAAGCGTACTGTCTGGTTCACCTTTCACATAAGTCTACTGAGGCTCCTGAGAGTAGAGGGTGTTATTAAACCCAAGGTTGAGCTGAGCCTCGAAACTGACTCTTAAATGTCAGGTAAACTTCATCTCAACAGCTTTCCTCCTCTTAAAGGAGAGAATAAGACAAGGATCAAAAGTTGATGTAAAACATAGTGCCAAACTAACTGCGAATGCTGTGAACTGTAACCAAACTGTTACTCTCCTCCCAAACAACACTTGAAAGACTGAGAGCTCTTCTACCTAACAGACCAGCTTGCGGCTTCCAGTGCAGCTCACTGATGTCGCTGCACAGGAAAACAGACTCCTTTCCAATGAGTTCATCAATCATTGTCACTAACACTCCCAGATATTTTATCTTAAATCTAGTAAGTTAGATTTAAGTGGTGAGCAATATAGGGGGAATAAAAAAGAGAGCATAAATAGTGATTTGTTACAGGCAGATGAATAATAAAGGTTATCACACATAAAGTTGACATAAACACAGTAGATGAGGTAATTATGTACCTTATTTATTCTTGTTGCTATTTCTTTTGCTGCACTGTGCAAAGGGATATCTGAATCTTAGATAAAAATTATAGGAAAAAAAAAAAAGGAGAAACACCAAAACAGAATACAGAGGAGGCAGAGGGATAATGGCAGAAAGGCAGAAACAAGATGAAAGTTGCTGATGTCTGGATGGGAAAAGTGAAAGGACTGTAGTAACTGATATTTATGGACAGTGATAAGGTCCTGAGCTAGAAAATGAATTTACTTACATGATTTTCTCTTGACAGAGTGATTGTAACCAAACAGGTTTTTAGACAGTTCTCCTGCTTTCTTTCACATGAGGAAGGACTGTCCCAGTGGTTTGGTTTTCTTTGGCTAGTTAAAATGCAGCTAATGTGGACTAAATTAGACCCTTGGAGGCACTGGGTCAGCTTGCTAGTCCAACAGCAGACCATTCCTGGATTTTGGGCTTAATCAGCTTAGAGGGTTGAACTAGATGTCCAGTGGGTTGGCCAAGAGCTGATAAGTCACGAAAGGAAGCAGGAGAAGGAGTCAGCGGGGTGAGGGCAGGCGGGCTAGGATGTCCCTGTCAGAAACAGCTAACCGTTGGAGTTTTCTTCTGGTGTTGGGCACCGTTCAAGCAGTTTGTGAAGAACTAAAAGAAGTACTGGGAGGGATAAAGACTGCAAGCAACCATCTCCGTTTCAGCCCCAGAATAGCCACAGCACCCACAGGGTATGTGGGACACGAGTACAAACCTGCTTAACACCAAGCATGGACTTGAAGCCACATCCGAGCTGTGCTCTCACCATCTGTCAAGTTTCCTGGGTGAACCTCTCTGTCCCTATTTCACTCTATTTACATCTTAAATAAATCAAAAAATGGATAAGAGATTTGCATTTCAATCTCTACTGTGCGATATATGCTTTGGGCTACTGTATCACTGTCTCTGATAAGCATTTAATTTAATATGCAGTGGGACAACTCCTGGAAGAAAAATTAAGAAACAGTCCCTAAGGAATTAAAAAGCAAAACCCAGTGGCTTGACTGATCAAAGAGGAGCATGACAAAATTTCAAGCTGCTGATTGCATATGTGCACTGATAGGTTTTGGTGAAGCAGGAGGCAACTTCTGGGAGGCCTCTGGGGTGAGATGTGAGGAAGCTCAGCAGCGACATCTGTGTGCAGGGGACTTTGCACATAATTCCTGACAACACCTGGTAGATGAGTGGGACATGGAAGCCATGAGGAGGTCATCTACCTCATCTTTGTGGACACGACACTTAGGGACATGGTTTAGTGGTGGACTTGGTAGTGTTAGGTTGATGGTTGAACTTGATCTTGGTCTTTTCCAACCTGTATGATTCCATAGTTCTGTGATTCTATCTCCCCACAAGTGTGGCTGGAGGACTTTTGAAGGTGTGAGCATCAATTATAACTTGTTACCGGTAGAAAAGAGTAATGGAAAGAGAAACTTGTTTCTTGTCAAGCTTTAATGAAAAACTGAAAAAAAATGAGAATTCCAGTTCTGTGAGACATATCGATGCATGTCAGTATATGTGACTGAGTTATTACCTAGTCTTACTAATGAACGGTTGTCATTAGCTGCTGCCCAAGCAAGTGGAAGGCAGTAGGAAAATTATCCATGGCGTTTTTTCAGTCAGCAGAGCAGTACAGAAGTGCGTAAGCAGAAACCGGTGCACTGTGGGTCATGCCACCCCACAATTTCATTTTCCCAAATTCCCTAAGCAGGATCCCGGAGATGCTGTCCCTGGGGCAGATGCTAGGCTGGTGGGGGTTCGCGTGCTTCTGTGAGGAGCTGTGGCTCCTGGCAAGCATTGAGCACAAATCTAGGAGCCATGTCCTCACTAAAATCACTCTTCTCAGCATGACAGCCCTTCTCTGTGCTGTTGACAACCTGTGAACATATGTAGTTTCCCAGGTGCTTGCAGGGTTGCACAAAGACAGCACAGCTGCTGCAGGTTGGTTTTGACAACTGCATTAGCCTGGACACAGGAGCAGAACTGGACCAATGCTGCCAAAAGTATTTCTGCAACCCTTCATTGACATCTTCAATGAGGTCAATTATCTTGAGTGTCATCACGCGGCACTTGCGGGACAACCAGGCGATCGGGCCCAGTCAGCATGGGTTTATGAAAGGCAGGTCCTGCTTGACGAACCTGATCTCCTTCTATGACAAGGTGACGCGCTTAGTGGACGAGGGAAAGGCTGTGGATGTGGTCTACCTCGATTTCAGTAAGGCTTTTGACACCGTTTCCCACAGCATTCTCCTCAAGAAACTGGCTGCTCGTGGCTTGGACTGGCGTACCCTTCGTTGGGTTAGAAACTGGCTGGGTGGCCGGGCCCAAAGAGTCGTGGTTAATGGAGTCAAGTCCAGTTGGAGGCCGGTCACTAGTGGCGTCCCCCAGGGCTCAGTACTGGGGCCGGTCCTCTTTAATATCTTTATAGATGATCTGGACGAGGGGATCGAGTGCACCCTCAGTAAGTTTGCAGACGACACCAAGTTAGGTGCGTGTGTCGATCTGCTCGAGGGTAGGAAGGCTCTGCAGGAGGATCTGGATAGGCTGGACCGATGGGCTGAGGCCAACTGTATGAAGTTTAACAAGGCCAAGTGCCGGGTCCTGCACCTGGGGCACAACAACCCCAGGCAGAGCTACAGGCTGGGGGATGAGTGGCTGGAAAGCTGCCTGGCAGAGAAGGACCTGGGTGTGCTGGTTGACAGTCGGCTGAATATGAGCCAGCAGTGTGCTCAGGTGGCCAAGAAGGCCAACGGCATCCTGGCTTGTATCAGGAACAGTGTGGCCAGCAGGACTAGGGAGGTGATTGTCCCCCTGTACTCGGCTCTGGTGAGGCCGCACCTCGAGTACTGTGTTCAGTTTTGGGCCCCTCACTACAAGAAGGACATGGAGGTGCTCGAGAGAGTCCAGAGAAGGGCAACGAAGCTGGTGAGGGGTCTGGAGAACAAGTCTTACGAGGTACGGCTGAGGGAGCTGGGGTTGTTCAGCCTGGAGAAGAGGAGGCTCAGGGGTGACCTTATCGCTCTCTACAGGTACCTTAAAGGAGGCTGTAGTGAGGTAGGGATTGGTCTCTTCTCCCACGTGCCTGGTGACAGGACGAGGGGGAATGGGCTCAAGTTGCGTCAGGGGAGGTTTAGGTTGAATGTTAGGAAAAACTTCTTTACCGAAAAGGTAGTTAGGCATTGGAATGGGCTGCCCAGGGAAGTGGTTGAGTCACCATCCCTGGAGGTCTTTAAAAGACGTTTAGATGTTGAGCTTAGAGATATGGTTTAGTGTGGGCCTTGTTAGAGTTAGGTCAGAGGTTGGACTAGGTGATCTTGGAGGTCTCTTCCAACCTGAACAATTCTGTGATTCTGTGATTCTGTCTTTTTGGTGCTGTACTCATCTCTTCCCATATAAGTCTTCACTGATGGTTAACTAGCAAGTAGCAAAAAGCAAATATTAGAGTGTGTGCACAGAAAGAGAATGTTAAATTGAGCATCTCGAATTGTATTTTAAGCATTACAATAACCAGTAATGAAAAAACCTGTATTGCATACTGAACTAGAACTTGCATTACATGCCCAGAGTGGGATAATAGAAATCACCTTTTGTCTCTGCTGAGGCGCAAATACTTGTTCATGCCTTTTCACTCAAACTACATTACCAGCCAAGAGGGGAATGGCTGGAACAGGTGCCTTTAACCAGAAGAAACTCACTGATGTGAACAGTCATCCTTTTGGCTGGGCCAATAGCACATTGAACCACTGTCCTCTGAGTAAGACCAAAAAGAAAAGAGAGAAGGGAGGTAACTGGGCACTGATACGTGTCTGAGACCCAGTGTGTTGGAAGCTGATTTAGCAAATCTTGTTCAAGGCTGAATCTGGTTGTTTGAGGAAATCATTCAGAAAATTAGAATACTCCCAATAGATGCCTTCATGGAGGAGATAGAGTCAAAGATTTGAAGGCAGAAGTTAATCTGTCAATCAATTGGAGTTTGAGAGGGCCGCAGTGTGTTTATGAACAGCCTGTGAAAACAATAGCCTCAAACAACAATAGCCTCAAACAAAAACTGAGGGGGCGAGATTTTCTTCCTTGGTTATTCCCTGCAGTTATTCACCCGCTGCAACCTGAGATTTTTTAGATCTCACTTGGTCTGCGGGAATATTCCTCAGCAAGTTCCTATGAGCAGGCAACTGCAAAAAAACATTGAAATATGATAAGCATATAAGAGCATTAAATGGTAGCATTCTCCATCACCCATAGCCTCTGTTAGTTGTGTTTCCAGGCCAGATGAAGCTAGAATGTACGTACAGCTGTTATGAGTTGTAAAATACATTTTGAAATGGGATTGATTCATCTGTGTTTCATGAGATTGAATTAAGCGAAAGAAAAAGTATAAAGACTTGTCTTTTTTCCAAGCATTTAATAAAAATATTCAGCCTCACTGGAACATAATAGAGATGTGCTTTCAGCACACAGATGTGCAGTAGTGAGAGCCACGTTTTATGTAAGCTGCTCATTCTTTTGTGCCGTGTTAAGAACTGAATGTACTTTCATACTCCATTTTTTGGCCTTAACATGAGCTAATGTCAAAGCAAATGAAGACCTGGTGGTAAATCCTTTTCAGCACTGCTAATGATTGTGGCCGTTGCAGAGCTGTTCCTGGCTGTCTCATCATCTTTGGGAAATTGGGCTTTTGATAAGTAGACCTTATATTCTGAATTTTTATTTCTGCAACAAAATTTGCTGGTGTGATTCAATGTTTAGAGGATCAGAAAAAGGTGTGTGGGTCACCTACTGCAGAGTGTATTCAAAGCAGGTTTTATGGTGAGCTTCAGTGGGTAAAGTCATTAGGGGTATAACAAGTGATTTGAACAGAATTGCATGGGGAAAAAATCATGCCAGCATCTCCTATCTATAAAAATGCATTTTAGTACAAAACAGATTTATGACTGGCATTTTTTCGCATGCAAGGCAGAACATGCAGAAGAGCAACTGAGTCTGATTTTATTCTTCCATTTCCATTGCTTATTTTATATTTAGGTTTTCATATTATGGCTGCCTAGATTTTACAACTGCAAATGTGCCAAAACCCTTGATTGATTCATTCAGGTTGAACAATAAGCAAAATAAATGTCTCCTTTCTTCAACAGCTGCACACTCCATTCCTTAGCTGACATACATCTAGATTTTGCAAATATAAGAGTTGTAGGCACATGTTTTGACTTTGATTTTGTAAACCAGACCCTGTCAGGTGGTAGATCCTGGTTTAGATCTGAGCAGAAAGGAAATGTTGCCCAGGTTTCACCAGCAATCCACGTGTATCCGGGTGTTCCTCTACTTTCGGTTGTTCTTCCCGTGGCTGTGGGAGCAGCTGCACATGCAGGCAGCGTGGGTGCCCACGTGGCCGGGCAGAGCCAGACCTGGCATGATACCTTCAGGTCTCAGTAAAATGATCCCATGGAGCTTGGTAAAAATGCAGTGACCCTAATATCAACATGCATGGGTCATCACAGAGGTCGGAGAATGTAGTCCCTGTCTTGAACATGGTTTTCTTCCATTCCCTCGTGCTCACCTATCCCTGCTGTCACCCCCAAACTAAGGAGGAACTGTTCTCTTGTCCAGCTGGTCATTCCACCACCTCTTCTAAGAGTGTAGGTTACATCATACCTGGTGAATGCTGTTTGAAGGTAGAAACCTAGTCTAGCACAAACTGTGTCCAGGCTTCTAAATAGTGGAGAACCAGGGAGAAGATGAGACAAATTGATCCATCCACACTGCTTAGTACTAGCCTTCTCAAGAAAAGCTTTGTCTTGAAGAGAGAGAACAGAAACAGTCCCAATCAGGCTTGGAAGTGGATTAAAATGAAAGAAGAGTGAGTGGTCTGGAGTGCAGTGCTGGAAGCTACTGCCTGTCACTGTCTCTGCTTCATCTAGCTGCATAGACATAGCTGCAGTGGCTTATCCTTCCCCCGTTAGCAGCCACAAGAGAAAAGCATCATCAGTAAGTGATTTGTCCCACCTATTTTAGACACTACTTTAAGGTGAAATGAATCACCCTTCGCAAGTAACTTTCTCTCTATTGACTGTGGAGGGACTCTACATAATTGAGTTCAGATGGCTAAAGGTAGGAACGTGCATCCTACCTGTGCAATTTCCCTCCAGTAACACTAGCCGTGTCCAGAGCATTCAGTGTCTTTCATGTGTGATTTTTCTCTGCAAGAAGTGTCGGGGCAGGAGAAAACCCAGTTCATGTTCTCTGTCGTCCCACTTCCACCCTGCTTCATCTTCACCACTCCCCAACAGCTTGCCCTTGGGAGAGGATAGGACACAGGACGACAAACGTGGCTGAGCAACTCTCCTTCCCCATGGAGGTGATTAAAACTTTGGTGTCTTCGTCCCAGGTACCAAGCAGCTTTGCAAACCCCAGAGTCCTATGGAGGCAGGTGGTTTTCGTTGATGGGCTCTATTTTATTTTCTGATGCCATGAAAAAATACTTCTGAATGATGACAATGCTTTTAAGCAGGGAGCAGCTATTACCAAGTCTCTTTGCTACTTCCTTGTAGTTTAGGAACTTCTCATGCAAAATAACTATTCTCTTTTCTCTTTCTCCTCAGAAATCGAAGCAAAGGAAGCGTGTGACTGGTTACGTGCAGCTGGATTTCCCCAGTATGCTCAGTTCTACGAGGGTAAGTAGGTTTTTCTCCTCTTTGTGCAGTACTGAAAGTGCACTGGGTCCTTGCCAGGAGAGCTTGCAGTCGGCCAGCTCTGCATTTGAGTGAGTTATCACCATGTCTGGCTGCTTCACAAAGCCTCAGCTGCTGGAGTCGTACGAATGTCTAAAGAAAAGTAGGATTCTTGCCCTCGTGGCTGTGAGAAAAAAAGAGGGGGACACAGTTTGTGTAAACCTCAAAGGTTAACAAAAAGAAGGACAAAAAATCCAAATAAACAGGTCTTTTTTAAAAAAAAAAATCTTGAACTGTCAAAAATAAGATTAAAAATATTGAAAGTTACTGCAAATTTCAATCTTACAGAAAATAAGATTGAAAACTCTGCAAAGTGACCAAAAGTGAATTACTTGAGCTGTGTTTTACATTTCTTCTCCTCTCACTGCAAAGCCAGAAAAGCATATATTGCAGTGCTAGCTCAAAGCATATGGCCATGTCCCCTTCCTAGCTGCTTCTGGAGTGGGTGGGTGATAGGCAGTCGTGCTCAGAGAAGCGGCATCCTGGAGGACAGGGTAAGCATTTCCACTGCTGCTGCATTCAGGAGTAGTGTGGGGACTGGGAATGTTTTTTTTTCTGGTCTCCGTAGCTCAATGCTGAGAGGGAAACTGCAGCTGATCCTCATTTTTTCCAAACTGCCTATTCCCTCTGCCAGAGACACAGAGCCAGCTCAGGCCTGCTTGGGCTTATTAGCCAAAGCACAGCTCTGCCAAGCCCCGCTGGATGCTGTCCAGGGTCAGCTTGGGTCTGGAGGCAGCACAGCTCCACGCATGGAGCCAAGAAACCTCGCGGGTCAGAGCCAGCTCCACAGAGCCAGGAGCGGTGGGAAGCGTGGTGCTGAGGACACCTCTGCAGCTCCTGACAGCCAGCTGAGGTCCCGCAAGGCTGTAGTGCTGTGCCCCAATGGGCCTCTCGGGTGCCCGAGGACCAGGAGTGCCGAGGAGAGCCATGCAGAGATGCTCAGGTGGCTCCACGGGAGCCAGGCAGGCTCTGCTAAAAGCAGCAAGGAACTAAGACTAATAAACCTGCCAGACCAAAGCTGACATAGATGTCTCTACCAGAGTCCCTGGGTACCCAGCAGCACCATTTTGTGTCTGCATTATAATCAGGCTATCTCACAGTCCCTCTCCCCCAGGGAAAGGAGAGTTCGCTGCCTGCCAAACTCAAAGGGATGTTCCCTCCAAAATGCAACCCATGCTGGGCTCCCACAGTTCCCATACGGCCAATATGCGCTCTAGACAGTCAGCGTCTCTGAAAACAAGGTCATTTTTACAGGCATCTATTATGTAAATGTTAAGCACTAGTGTCTGAAAATGCTGGCTGCAGTTCCCGTATCCCAGCTTCCCACTGCGGTACCTAAACATGGCAGAGCAATCTGGAGTACAGCCACCACGCTGGAGCCCGTCCCACTGTTATGGAGCCCACTAATGTGTTGCAGCCATGTCACTTTTCATTACAAATGTCAGCTTCCAGCACACTAGTCTGGCTTTTTAGCTAGTGTTGGGGGTTATAATTCAGTTCATTTTTTGTCTCTGTTACTTGAGTAACCCTTCGTCTGAAAACGTTGTTGTTGGGAGCTGTATTAAAAGCAAAAAGCTCAAAATGTTTTTATTTCATGGGAAAAGTCTGTATAGCAATTCATTAAGTCAGTATGGTGGGAATGGGAACCTTATTGCTCATGTGGATAATGAAAGTGTGTTGGTAATTATCTGATCTTATTCATTTGCGCTAGGCACTAGAAAGAGTAGCTAACAATGGAATATCTTATTAAAGCCGAAGTGAAATAATGTTGCTGTCTCTTTGGTGCACAGGATGCTCAACTAATTGTACATTTAAGAGAAAAAAAATAATAAAGTGACTGAAAAGATCACCAATACAGCTGGAAGGGAACCAGAGCTGAGTGAAGTCAGTAATACTAGATTTCAGTGAGCAAGTGCATGCAAAGCATTTTTGATGTACACAATGTATTTGCATAGCAAGCAGTCATCTTAATATTGTGTCTCCTTTTATAGACTCCCAGTTTCCCATTGACATTGCTGCAGTAAAGAAAGATCATGATTTTCTTGACAAGGACCTTGTAGAACCTCTTTGCAGGTAAATGACACCTAAAGTTTCTTTTCTGATAATTTAAAAACATGAGCTGGTTTGTTATTGTTAGCATAGCAGCTCAGCAGAAGAGATGTTTGCTTATCCATGTTAATTAAGCAATGATACCTAAATGATACCATTCTGAATTCACTTCTCTTATTGAAAAACCTGGAGTGTTTCCACTACACTCATAGAAAACATCACACTATGGACCCAAAACCAGTGTATTTGAAACACCTTCGTTTTAACAAAGAACCAGCAGCAATACAAGGAAATCCTGAATAAATAAAGGAGTCATATTTGAGTTGCATATGAACAGCTCTATGTCCAAGCACAGCAAAAAAGATAAAACTTCATTGCACAGAATTCAGCAAGTACTTTCTCTGGCAGCAAACATGGCTTTCATGCTGCTATGATTCCCTTGGTGCTCTCCTTTTGGCATCGCCAAGAACAGAATTGGGACCAGAACCCCACAGTGCTACAGCTACTACACGTAGTCATTGGTCTACCCATCCCAGAGGGCTTGTGTATGCTGTTTATCTAACTTTTTATACTCTGTCTGTGCTGAATATACCGTATTGCATTGCTCCACTACTGTCCCCCAGGACTTAAGAAGCAACAGTTCTGTGGTAGTTCTACGAAACCACATTGCAGAGGCATTGTTCCTCTTATTTCTCCTGCACTCAGCTCAAGCTGGGTTCTGCTCCTCACCACTTCAGTAAGGACAAAGGAGCATCTGGCCCCTAACCAAACGTGCTTTATTACATGTTATGGAAACTTTCACAACGCCAGCATCAGAATAATTGAACAAAACTCTATTTCCCCTTCTGCAACTGTGGCTAAAGTCATCAGAGGGTATGTGCTGTTCCATTGCACATCACACTGTGCTTGTAGGGATTAATGCGTCTCTGATGGAGGACTGCAGAGAGGGTTTCCTAGAATGACAGAAAGTAGGGCTGGAAAAGAGTTAATCTAGTCCGTCTTCCCAGGCCAGGAGGTGCCCTCCTTCCTGGAGGATCTAGGAAGTTCCTGGGCATAGCTGTCAGAATGCTTTCCCAAAACTCCCTTGCTGCAAGTTACTTCTCCGTTTGTTTATTACAGATATGGGGAACAGAATATTTTCTTTCCCTGTGTCTTTCCCTGCCTTTATGTTTGAGGAGAAACCTGTAGGAAAAACCTGGATCTTTCAGTGATTGTTCTCAAGGATGCCGGGGAGCAGAATAACTTCAAGCTTGACCTACTGCTATTCTGTATGACCTGGTGGGAGGGATTTCAATGCCCATGCCTAAGAAACCTTCTTCCCACACATATGTACATACCACTGCTTCAGTCTAGCACCACTTTCATAGAATCATAGAATCATAGAATGGCCTGGGTTGAAAAGGACCTTAAAGATCATCTAGTTTCAACCCCCCTGCTCTGGGCAGGGTTGCCAACCACTAGAGCAGGCTGCCCAGTGCCACTTTCCCGTACTCTAGGAAATAGGAAGTGGTAGGAGGTTGAGGTCTTTTCCACCCACCCTTTCCCATAAAATTGAAGCACCATCCAAAAGTGCACGTATGATCTCTGTCCCTGTCCCCTTCTTGTGAGAGCAAGCAGTGAGTGGCAATCATTGCATAGCTCTAGGACTCTCCCTAGCCTTTCTTCTCTGAAATAATTAGCAAGAGTAGTACTTCAATTACAGTCAAAAGCATCCAACATCTGCTCAGCTAAGGGGGAACAGCTCACCTCTTGCTCTTCCCGACTTTCTGTAGACTCACAGATATACCTACAATGGTTACACTAGGTTTACGTTTATGGGGATTTCTTGGTGAGCTGAACAGCTAGAGATTCTTTGGTGTTTGTTGTTTTTTTGCTCTCTTTTATTGAAATATGAGGTTTTGGAAGATAAACTAGCAGCTGGAGAGATGTATTGATACGACAATGCTTTATATTAGCCTAAATCGAATGATACTGCTGAGACCTACAGTACATAAGCCTACACATAGATCTTGCCAAATTATTTTATTCAAAGATGAAGGTTTTCATGACTGTCTAGTAACTTCTGGAATGATTTTATTCTGAAGACAACATCCATTGGCTTTAATTTTTGTTGGGTGCTTTTAAACAGTTTAAATCTAAGAAGGGAATGACACCTTTTATATCAGCCAGGTGGAAAGAGAAGCATTATATACAGGTTATATAGATGGAAGAGTCATGTTTTCAGATTGCAGACTTTTAATTTGCTGTAATTCAGCAGCTCCAAACCTTTAGCTGAAAGTGACCCATAAAAAGCAGTTGTGCCAAATGTCAAGTTTTGTGTTCATCAGAAACAGTAAACAGTGTCAGCCACTCCCCCCAGCACAAGTTGTGTTACTGTAGCCACAAAACCAACTTCTTCCAAGTTTTCCAGCATACTGTAAATCCTCACAGCTTGGCTGACCACGGTGGCCAGTTTTCTACCCTTGCTTTGTTCTGTGGTGGCATTACTATAAGCTGCATGGCAGTATGTCATACAAGAGCTGCAGGCTGTGACACACTTTTCTGGAATTATTTCCACAAGTACAGATTACCTGGTTGGGTGCCAAACTTCCCATTCTTCATACACCCAAAACTCCCACTGCCCTCAAAGCAATGCATGACCAAGCCTTCACACTGACTAATAGTGCATTCAGGCCATGGTAGCGAGCAAAGTGGGGTTCTCCATTTTATTGGGAGGATAATTTTAAAGCTGGAATGCTCTGAACTATAATAGTTGTAGCATAAACACTGAACTTCTGTGCTCTTGTGGATTGAAATCAGACTCTTAACCTCATTTTATAATCAGTTTTATATGACATCGAAGTGTAAAAAACAATATGAGGCATAAATACAGAGGAACCTTTTCTTTTTTTAAGGCAGCTGGTAGTACTTTAGTCAGAAAGCCTAAGACTCCCTGTTGTAAAAGATTTCTGTGACCCTTTTGAGATATTCTACCAGTCCTGCTGTTTACAATATCATTTGAAAATTTGGCAGAGTAAAGACCAAATTGGAGGCCTTTGGGTTAGAGGCATATCTTTTTTCCTATCAAGAGATTCCATTCAGATTTTATTGAGTAATGAACAATAGAAAATTGCCATGCAATCTGCAGGCAAGCGTTGTCAGCCTGCCAAAATAATAATTGGGCATGAAAATTTTATAGCTGGATCTCTGTGTCATTTCCAAAATAGCAGCAACAGGCTCTGCTCTGGGAACTTTTGTGGCTGCTGTGATAAGAGGGTGAGAAGGAAAAGCCAAGCCATGTTGTACTTTTTGTATTCATGTGAATACAATGACTACGAATATAAAGAACAAGTATGTAATACTAGTCTGGTACTAGGGCCCTAAACCAGGCTTTTAAAATTTGAACTGTGCCTAACAGCCAGCAGCCTCTTTTTCCATAGTCCATGTCTCTTAGATAGCTTGTTAGTAATCCAAAAGCCACTGTATATGGATACTGTACTATTAGAGTTTGAAATGGTGACTGTGTAGTCAGCACAATCTGCCGAGTTATATTGCCGTGGGTGCTGTTAGGAAACAAGTCCAGCTCTCCACGTGCAGAATGGAAAGCCCTGCTTTGAAGTCAGTGGAATGGCTCCCATTGATCTCACGGAGAGTTGGTTCCCCTTGTGTGAGCCTCACTGAGTTGCAACGATGATAAAAAGTGACAGGACTGGAAAACAGCATATTCTCTTCACGCACAAAACTGGTAGAGCAGGGATGTGCCAGGATGAGCTTCACATGCCAGCCTTGCCAGTACTGGGAGGACCTTTATTCAGCATTAAGTCTTCAGCACAGCCCTGCATGAGGAGTTAGATGTCCTCTTCCCAAATTCCATTGCACCAGAGGAAGCCAGCGTATGCAGCACCTAAGCTCGGCTGGGAATAATGATAAAACAACGAAATAATGTAGGATTTCCCTCAGAGAGGATTTTACAGAACCATAAAATGTGTTTGCTTGGTCATTATCCATAACAGAGGGCATTTGCAGATCTGCAGAGGTAGGAGATGCTGCAGCCATGGCTGCAGTCTATGCCAGCCCTCCCCACTGGACATGGTGCCTCCTCCTGCATGACCAGCCAGTGCCCTGCACTGCATTGCCCACCAGCTGCTGGAAGCAGCTGCTGAACAGGTCACGAGGAATTCATAGAGCTCCATGTTGCTTTAAAGTTGTCTTCCCATTATCTGGATGGCTTTTCAAGCAAGACAACAGGTCATCCATGAGGTTTTCCAGATAATGAAATTGTTATTTGCTGCAAGATTGTATTTATTTGTAAGTGCTGCTTGCTGCTGTACAGGATGCAAAATTCAGAGATTTCCTACTTCTGATGAACTTCCACTAGAAGGGTTAATAAATACAGCACTGGAGTTGGAATTCGGAGCCCTAAATACATATGTCTAGTGCCACTTCAGACCTCCCAAGATAGCTCAGACTTCTCCATGAGCTGGCTGGACCAAGAGGACCTGTAGCAGCTGAAGGCCAGGCTTGATACTCTTGGGGATCTGAAATAGCACCAGACTCCTCTGTTTGAGTACCTGAATTCCTCCTCTTATGTTTAAGCATTGTCTCAAGGGACACTTCTCAATGTAGAGATGATGTTTCACCGTAGAGATAGTGTTTACCTGTGATGAACTGGAGGAAGAAATAAAATTAACAGGGAATTACTTACTATAGTAAGTATTTTCCAGGCTTCTCCTGAACACCGTGGATCGCTCACGACAAGCATTCAAATGCATCCTAAATGATTTGTTTTCTATATAGCCACCTCTCTTGTGTTTATTTAATGTGTTTTTTCTGCCTTTTCTCAAGTCCAGATTTTGTGTTTTATTAACGTTAGAAACAGGCAGCCTTTTCCTGTGTGTAGTGCCTCTCTCACTTTGACTGGGACAGCAGTAACAGCTTTTGTATCCAGAGACTTCTATTTGTTGGGTTTTTTTTTTTGAAAGATTTGTTGAGGACTTGGCTGTCAGTCATCTAATGACTTAAAGCAGATGAGAAAAGCTTTCTGCCACCACTGGCACATCAACAGGGCATAAGAAGTTGAAACAGACTGGCTTTGATTGGAGTTGTTAGTACCAGGCAAGCTAACAGATCTGTTCATTAGTTCTCTAATTTCGCTGGCAAATCTTTCCACGGCATTGGAAGAGCCCCAGACAGCATGCCATTGTTTTGTAGATTGGTAAATTTAAAACCTGAGGTTAAGCCCCTGGATCCCATTATGAAGTAGCTTTGTTTTTTGATGGAGTGAGTTCCTCGTAGAAAAGCCAGATTAGAAAGCAGCCAGGACAATGGTGCGGCTTTCTAAGCCTCCATTTTAAGCAACGATACTCACTTGGGTAGAGCTGACCTGTCAGTTCTCTGCTGAGACTAATGCAGTTAGCAGGAAAGCAATTGCTTTGGATGGTTTTGTTTGTTCGACCGTGAGCTTTTTGCACCTTTCTGTGCTGAAGAAGCAGCTCTCTTTTATAGAAATACCATGACGCTTTCTGCGAAGTGTTAAGTCGCTGACTGTCACTTTCTTCTCATCCTGTTCCTAAAATGCGTTGCGTGCTCCTGTGGTTTTAGATGGCAAGTGGCATCATACTGAGTGAAAGGAGCACTGACTCCTGCATGTAAAATGTTTCCTTCTACATCTTCTTCACCTTAACAACTGCAAATAGGCAGTAAGTGTAGGGCTATTTTATAAGCTATTGAGGAAACAGTTGCAGAAATCACCTGCCAGGGGCTGTTGCAGAGACCAGAGGCCTACGCAGTGGGCCAGTGTGGCAGGAGAGCTTCTTCAGCATGTTCTCATGGAGATGAGGGAGATGGAAGTTTGTGATTTTCAGATTTGATGAGCAGCTACAAAGGAGGTAGTGGTTTCCTAGGATTTCTGAGCCTTTGGGCATCACTTTAGCTCGTTCCTGGCTCCCATTCAGCCTTGCAGGACATGTGTAGGTCAAGGGACCACGGAGGACTTCCCAGTCTGTGGTCTGGCTGATGCTGTGGTCAGACAGGCTTCAGCACACTGGTCTTCACCCCCAGTCTGTCAGACAGAGGAAAGAAACCCAGCCCTAAGACACAGATGGGATGTCAGTGCAATGCCAGGTCTCGCTCACACTAACAGGGAACACAAACCGAGGGCACTCCACAGCCTTCAGGTGAATCAAAGTGCCACTGTAGACACCTCCAGATATGCCTGTGGTGGCTCATTTTGCGGACTAGAATGGCTTATAGAATGTGAAGACACTGCAACGGTGTCTTGACTCAGGTGCATGGTGGCCGGGTTTGGTGGCCAGGCAGCCCAGCAGCGTGTTGCACACAACAGCGTATCCTTGAGGAAATGCAGCTACAAGCTTGTCCCTCCAGCTCAGGGCAGCTAACGCAGGGGTGCAGGGACTCAGGTCTGAGCTGTTGTTTCACCTCTCGGAGGAAGCTGTCTCCACAAATAAAAAGTTGGGCTGGAGTCCTTTGAACATGTGTCTGTGCCTCTGCATACTTGGAGTTGATATCAATATGCAAATTGAAACATTTAAATACTCAAAAGAAGCACAGAACATTACTCAGCTGGAGCCCCAAGAAAATGCAACTTTGGGTTGCAAAATTCCATGTTTGGGCAAAATATGAGTTTTGCAATGATAGATGTAATCCCTGAGGAGGAGGATCTGTGGGCAGAAGGCTGAAGATATCATTACAGAGCCACAAAGCCTGCAATTTATTACAAGGACGTTGCTAACACACATGTAGGGTGTGCTTGTGCATGCATTATGCTCACATTAATATGATGAGTGTAGGGCTTTTCTGATATGGCATAAGGGTTTTATTGACTGGAGTTAAGGAGAAGTATTTTATCTACAAATGAGCAGGTGGTACTTTGTGAAGGAAATTTTTTAAGGAAGATCCACATTTGGTGAGCCAGTTCTCTGTAAGAGGTGAAAATTTGAAAGGGTTTCTAATATTAGAAGACCCAGGGAGGAGTGTGTTAAGACTGTAGTGCTCTCGTGCCATATGAGAGATTATATCGTAGATGAGGTGCTTTTTTCATGTGTCCTTGTAACTTATCACACATATTTCAAATGTTATCAGTTCTGGAGATTTGCAGCCTCTTCCTGGGACACAGAAGCAACAGGGGCAGCTCTTGCTGCAAAGACATAGGAGATACAGGCAGCCCACAAGAGTGTTGTGGGCACATGCCTCTCTCACTCTGCCTTTCTTTATTTTGAAATGCAGCCCTAAATCAGGAAAATGTTTATAGTTGAGTGTATTTAACTCTGAGCCTCTGCTTTTAGATGATGGATAGTTTCATGAATCAGGACTTTTAAGTATCAATAAAAACTAAGCAATTATGCTTAACATAGTAGGTTCACTATTGAAAGAGAATGTTTTCTTGTGCTATCTCTGCACATGGACACACACACACGTATTCACTTTCTGTCTTTATCAGATTGTCATTTTAATCCATTATCTCCATGGAATAGCCTTGGATTTAAAGAGCAGAAGCCTTGCAGAGTTCCTGGTAACATCATTACCAACAAATCGTGGTCAAACATAATGAGAAATACTTACTTAAAGAGGATGTTAAATCTGTTACATTTTGGGTGTGTTAACCTGTCTATAAGACGCACAGGTGTAGGAAAGGAACTATCAGCTGTGAAAAAAATATTTAACTAATTGGTAAAAGTTCTTCTTTATGTCAGCTTTTTAAAGGATGTACTAGCTGCCTAAGGTAAGGAACTGAATCCAAAACTGACTTTTTCTTCTGTCTTTCACAAGTGCTTTGAAATGCCCTAACATTTACATTTAATCATTTTAGTCCAACTATGCTACATTCCTGTAGAAGGCAACTTACCTCCTTATTCTCTTGTCATTTCCCCATACATCACAGGTGTTTTGTTTATACCGGTTTCTTTTGTTAAATGTTTAAGTGTCTGTGAATTAAAAAGCAGTATAGAAAAACTATCTATCAAGGAATGGGAGGCTAAGATGCCCTTTTAACACAGTGGTTTCATTGCCTGGAATAATATGAACAGTATCGTTTTCTGAAGCCTGTTGTATGCAGTTAGCACCCTACAGGCAGATAAGAGAAAAGCTTTTGAACTTAGGAAAAGTCATGCCCTTTAATCAGAGGCAGCTAATCTTTTGAATTTGCTTTACCCTGTAGACGGCTGAACACACTGAACAAGTGCGCCTCAATGAAACTCGATGTGAACTTCCAAAGAAAAAAGGTAAGGAAACTTCATGAAATGAAGCTGGCTTTGCCCAGGATTTTGTGATAAGAGCTCCCCAATTTAATTTTTAAGTCAGTAATGCTCTTAAAAGTAAGTTAAGTGTATTTGACTCTGAACATGTGTCAGCATTATCTGGAAGGATGACAGTTTGCTGAATCTTGAATATGTAACGAAAAAAGGAAGAACTGTGATGAATACAGGAGGAACAATACCACGTGTGTTAAAAGGGCACGTGCAGTACTTAAAACTTTATGTATCTGCGATTCAAGTTAGTGGGCAAAAAGACACTGTGTTTTCATTATGTGGGCTTGTCTGCCAATGCCGTGTGAGTACACAATGGAAAATCCAGCAAGGGAAAATGGAAGCTCCTCGAACAGAAACAACAGCTTTTCTGTATTTCTTGTTCCGACTTATTCCCACTTAAGAATATGAAAATAAATCCTGTCATCCTTACAAACTCCTGTGTAACATGGGAATTATTTGAGCTTAAAGGATTTTGGTGAGGAATGCAGAAACTGGCTATTGATTTTGAGAGTTTTGTAACATGCCCAGCATTAACCGTTGAACGTTTGGTTTTCTAGTCACAAATTCCCCCACGCGCCTCAGTAGTGTACTAGGAGGTAGTGTTTGATGCTGAGAAATCTTGCTGTATATTTGTCTTTCTTAGACTGTTTGTCCAGTGCTTTTTAAAAACTGCCTCCAAGAGCTGCATTTTTGGTATTTTTGCAGAATCAATCTATTTATACTCTGTCGTCCACTGTTTGAGGTAACTTGGACAAAGAATGGGTTTAATGTCCAGATATTCTGCGTTCTGCACATGCCCGTTTGTTCTCCGGTGTACGTAGCCCACTTATCGTGCATTTTGTCCATTCACTGAAGCCACAGGGATCCATCTCTTCACTGCCTCTGTCCTGATGGATTTTTCTTGTCTTTGCTAAGTGCCAACAGTTTCCACATCAAATACCCACCTGACAGAAGGAACAGTAAAATCCCCTTACTGCAGGAACACTTTATGATTTGCGCAGGTAGGCACTACAGCAAGAGGCTGAGGTCATTCAGTAAAAGCCAACTCAATTGATGGTATCGTCGACCTGCTTGGAGCAGTTTCTGGTTTGTGTGCATGCACACGTACTTGTGTTCAAGCAGAGATATTTGAGCTGCACAAGGGACAGAATTGCAGAAAGCAACATATAGGTGAATGCTGATTGTCCTTTGGAAATTTTTCGTAGATGTTAGTTACTGTCCTTCTCTTCGACACGTGTTTTGAGTTTGGTGTGAGCTTTGTACGCTTGCTTGCTTGCTTGCTTCGTTAGGTGTCTGACTGTGTTGGTTAAAAAAGGAGGATTTTCTTGTTACTATCATTTTTGTTAAATTTTGCTGCCACTCCTCCCTCTTCTGAATGGATTGAAGCCCTCAGCTGCTCTCCTTGCAGATGACCATTATTTTGCTGTGGAAGTGAAGCTGCCCTGCTTGGTACCCATTCAGGGTGGCAGAAGCTAGTTGGGTCCGTAAGTGCATGAGGCCAGGGAGAAGCAAAGCACAGAAGAGATTTGGGATGGCAGACACAGAGCAAGTGAAAGCAGAAGAGAATGTAGAGGAGAGAAGATGAGGGAAGAGGGACTGCTGACAAAAGAAAATGTAAATGCAAGTATAAAAGCTGGAAATTGGGTCTGGAATTGAACACCAAATCAAGTAAACTTTTTTTTTTTTGGTAGATACTACCTTTCCTAATAGTCTCTATGGTGATCTGAACAATGAAATGCAAAATCAGCTTGCTTTGGAGATTCAGTGTAGCAGGTTTGCACAGGACGAGCGCAGCTGCTTGAGCAATTCGTCCAAATACGGCCAAGCGAGCTGCCAGAGAAGGTTACTGTGAGAGCCAACGAGGGGTGAGCATTCACCACCACCCACCCGCCCTCCCACCCGCTTCGTGCTAGGAGGTGCATTCACACTGTGGGCTGCTCTCTTCCCAGTGGCTTCGTCAAGATGCACGCAGAAATCCTCGTGTATGTGTTGCAAATATGTCCGTAAGCGATTTGGACAGACAGAGATTAGCTTTTGGATTAACTGCCTTCTGCAGCTGTCGATTTATGAGAATTCCTGCGCCCAGCTGGAAAAATGTGGCAAAATTCCACTGCAAATAAACCTACTTTTTGCCTTTTGTTAGCATCCCTCTGTATCTTAGGAAAGTACACCCTCACTCAAAAAGCTGCACTATTCTAAATCAGCTGTGACAAATCCATGAGTCAAAACCTCTTTCTCTTTGGCAAATGTTATCAGTCACTCCTCAAGAAACTTGCCCCTTCTTGTCTTCCCAAGCATAATGGTATTAAATGGGCTTTTGAACGTGCTCCAAAGCTGTGCACTTGATTTCAACCTAGGTCAGTAGAAATACACACTCACAGCTCCAAGATGTCTGCTCCCTCTGTGTAAAATGAATCGTGGCTTTCAGACCTACTCTTGGTCCGCTGTCCCCATAGCTGGTGACACGTTGGTTGGCAAAGTGCTCTCTGCATTTTTGGGGGACTGTCTCATTTGTCAGGGCACTCTGATATCTAAGAAGAACAGTGGGTCATTCAGGATGTTTGTGGGTTCCAGAATTTCTACCAATTCCATCAATAGAAAAGCACATTATGTCACAGGACACGCAGTGCAGCCGAATTTGGAGTGAGTCACCATGGCAGCATTTCAGTATCCAGATAATTCATTTGTCTGATTTTTCTTCTGATGAAACACCAGCATGTTTCATTACCAATTAAAAAAATAAACTAAACCTTTTTTTTTTCAGTAGCAAAAGCCCTCTGTATTTTCTGACTGGTTCTTGGGCAGGACATAATCCTCTCTTTGCTGTAGTTAGTTGCAAAACTTGTTAATACCAACAGCAATTTCTGTTCATCTCTACTTTCTAAAATATATATATATATATATTTCTCTAAAAATTATTTAAAGTATATTCACCACTGAATTTATATTTATTTCTGTCTACACCTACTCTGTGTTCTCCTCGTGTTGTTTTTCACAACGTCTCTACCACTTTGGCTAGTTTAATCAATTCCAGCTTGTAGAAAATACAGGCTAAATCCTGTCAGTTCATACAGTAATGTTACTGCAGCAACAGGGATTTGTGTTAGCCAAGAATCTTCTTTAAGGTCCCTTTTGTTTATTGGGATGTACAATAAATAAAAATATATATTTTTATCCTATTGGTTGGTGCCATCAACACTTCAGCAGTGATATGCTTTGTAGATATAATTACCACTACTAAATATTTAAAAGTACATACCCTTGCAGTATCTACTTTGTGGCACTACAAAGACCGCAATAGATGGATTTTTAAGTGCCTGAGTCTGTGCAGTCAACCACTCCATACATACGTACAGCATACTGCCAAGCTGAAATGAAGGTAGAGCTGGCTGATACTCCATTTCTTCCCTGCAGACAAAATGGTCAAAGTAGTGTTAGCATTTTCTAGCCCCTTTCCTGCTGCTTCACTAGATGCTTAATTTTTCTCTCTAGCTAGCAGCAGAACGAAAATATCAATTGATTCCTGTGAACTAACACCAGCTGCAGGAGCACTGCACACCTCAACATTAACAGATAAAACAGGAATGACTAACCCCAAAATTTCATAGCTGTATTTTACTTTATGGTTTGGACATGATATAAAACGCTGGCTGACTTTAAGTGATAAACTGGGAAAGGCTTATGGCATAGGGAGACCTGGCCCTCTGCTGCTCCCAATCTCCATCTCTTGGGGTTTCGCATTATTTAAGGTTTAGGGGTTCTGGCAAAATTTGTTTTACATTTTTCAATTAGACAGGCCAGTGGAGATCTAGTCAGAGATGGGAGATAACTTTGCCATCAAAACTTCATAGAAAAATACTTCTAATAATAGACTTTTAAAATGAGAATTTTTCCAGTCCCAAAATAGTCTTTCTGGTTTAGCACCTCATTTTAGTCTGACAGCCTGTCATATTTTACTGCCTTCATACTGCTTCCAAGAATGTGAAGAGCTGTTTGGATGTCATGTAGGTGAAGTTAGTTTGTTCTGCTCTAAAACAAATGTACGAAAATAACGCAGTATAAAACCAGTTGAAAGTCAAGGAAAGGATACTCATTAGCAGCTGTGGGCTTCACATCCTCAGAGAACAGCGAGTTTGACACTGTATGCTTCATACTGAAGATGTCTCTTTTTTTCTCTAGGCAAACAGATGAGAAAAATGTCATAGGGAGAGCTTTTTTATCCATTTTTTTTCAAGGTACATGTTGTCTGCATTGAAGATTAGCTCCTGGAGCTGCTGAAACATAAGCACAATTCTGCATGCCCAGTGCTGAGGGCTGGGGCCAAATAAGACCAGGGAGAGCTGTGGGGCTGCTGCTGCCTTGGGAAAGGTGGGGGGAAACCAAAGAGCATGGGGAGTGAGTCGTCATGCTTGGGATGCCTCTGATGGTGAAGGTTGCCACTCTCAGAAGACTCACCTCAACAGTGGACACTGCCCCATCCAGGACTGAGCATTGCTGCTCCTCGTCCCCACACCTGCCCTCAGACGCACCCTCAGCAATACCTCCAATTACTGTTTTTTACTGTTATTTTAAGCATTGTAGCTATTTATCTGATGTTGGGTTTCTGAAACACAAATCTTGTTGGGTTCACCTGATCTGTGAAGATAATTGCTGCTATTGCAAATGTTTGCTTAGTTCTCACTGCAAAACTAAGTGTAGCGTTGGATATTTGCTGTCTTGGGTTCTTGAATGGCTCACGTTGATGTAGTACCCAGCTACTGCCCAGTCTGTACTGTGTGTATCTTAACACCATCCTTGCAAGTCAGGATCCCTCTACTTGGACCTTTCAAAACCTTTTCTTTTTCTATGCAGTCACTATAAGCATCAGTCATACACAGTTTAGGGCATAGGCAAACCACCCCACGGAAGCCAAGAGGTGCTGATAGGACTCATAAGCTCCCTAACAAAGAGCAGGCTTTTATTCCTTACTCGTTAAGATGCTCACTGTAGTCTTTACAATTAAATGAAAAAGGCTATTATGAAAGGACTGATAGCTGATCTTTCATAAGACTAAGTTCAAGGAGATTTTGCCAACTGTTGTTCACATCAAGCAGCAGAGTCACATTAATTCAAATTACAAGTAAAGGCACCTGCTTTTAATGTATGCCACTTGCTATTTTCCAGAGTGAAGATTCAGATGAAGAAGACCTCTGTGCTATCAGTAATAAATGGACTTTCCAAAGAACCAGCAGACGATGGTCTCGAGTGGACGACATTGATGCTTTGCTTCACCGATCAGACAAACATGGATCTTCTGGGGACATTAAAATGAAAAATACAACAAGCAGCGAGAGTGTTCTTACAGATCTGAGTGAACCTGAGGTCTCATCTATTCACAGTGAGAGCAGTGGGGGAAGTGACAACAGGAGTCAATCCGGCATCAGCAGCACTGCCAGGGAGACCTGTGACTGCTCTGGCCAGCATGATGCAGAAAGCACACAGCTGCCAGACTCCACAGCGGTAAGCACTGTCCTGTCCCCCAAGGACAACCTGAAGAATGAGAAACCAACACGAACCAAAGCAAAAACCTTTCTAAAACGCATGGAGACACTAAAAGCAAAAGGTGTGCATGGAAAACTAAAAGGGTCTGGAAGAACAGGTCCTTTAGAAATAAGTGGACCGGTTCTTCAGCATGAGCCAAAATCCTTGAAAGATATGCACTGTGTACAGATAGTCAATGGTGATCTCCAAAACTTAGGACAAGATTCAGGCAAAAGAGGACTTTCATTTTCTGCCAAATCCAGCAGTGAAAGCAGTCAGTCTGAAAACAGCAGCAGTGGGGTGAGCACACCGTGTTTGAAGGAACGCAAATGTCATGAAGCAAACAAGAGAGGTGGGATGTACCTGGAGGACCTAGATGTTCTGGCAGGAACAGCTTTACGGCAAGTAGTGGACCAAAACCGCAAAAATGAATTTCATTCCCAAGAGAACTTGGTTGTGCATATTCCCAAGGACCACAAACCGGGGACCTTCCCAAAGGCACTTTCTATTGAAAGCCTCTCGCCTACAGACAACAGTAACAGTGTAAACTGGAGGACAGGCAGCATCTCTTTGGGAAAACAGAACTGCTCTACTCCAAAAGAAGCTGGATTGATGGCCTGCTGTCCTAAAGAGAGCAGAATTAGTATTTATGACAATGTACCTGGTTCCCACTTGTATGCCAGTACTGGGGACCTTCTGGACTTAGAGAAAGATGTCCTTTTTCCTCATTTAGATGACATTTTGCAACATGTCAATGGACTCCAGGAGGTAGTAGATGGTTGGTCAAAGAATGTGTTGCCAGGTCTGCCAGTTGATGATGATCGGGTCAGGGAGTCTCCATCATTGCCTTTCCAGTCACCACCCACACAGATCACACTTGATTTCGAAGGAAACTCTGTCTCTGATGGCCGGACCACACCAAGTGACATGGACAGAGATGGAACATCCCTGAATGAATCAGAGGCCACTGGTGTTAGGGACAGGAGAGACTCTGGGGTGGGAGCATCTCTCACAAGGCCAAGCAGGTAGGTAGCAAGATTTTGTATGCAAGTCCATCTTTCCTCTTCCATTAATGATAGGACAGACCGTGAAATATGATACAATGAAGCAGAAGCTCTCAGTCTGGGAGTCACAGGGTTGACATCATTACATCATTACAGTTGTACTCATCCCATATGGGAAAGGGGACTTCCCAGGGAAAGTATGGGACTTCTGGAGAGGAGACATCCTGCTATGGAAATTCTTATGTGGAGTTCTTATGTGGAATCAATGGTGTAATAGAGCAAACTAAGGCATTTTTTTCTCTCTTGATCCATAAAATCCAATTACGTAATAGGATACTGTATATATTGTGGAATCTATTTTCAATTTGTCTTCTAAATTATTTACTCCAGTGTGTAGGTCAGTAGCCTCATGCACTTTTTTAATGCACTGGTCTGCTTTAAAAATGTGTCCCTTTGTTCTCAAAGAGAATTTCTCTACCCTGCCCCAGTCTCTTACACGTCTGGTTGATATGATAGTATATAATTAACCTGCTAATAAAAGTAAACAGCAGGATTTTGTTAATAGCTGGGAGACTTGCTATGAGTTAGAGGGATGAGTTCCTGTTGAGCCAGAGGATCATGGCTCTGAGGAAAGGCCTTTGTGGATCCATACTGCTGTTTGTAGGATGGGTTTGTATGTGCAGAAGCAGTGAGAAAATACCTGTTACTTTCTGATCTCCAATCAGTCTGGAATCCTCACAGAGAATTCTTCCATGCCATGGTTTACTGCTGCCCATGCTTGCTCACCGCCATCACAAGCAAGTGAACTCAGGCAAACTACTAAGTAAATAAGCAGTGCCAAAGTTTGTAGGATTTGGGCCAGAACTCGTGTTTAGCAAAACAAGAAACTGGAATGAGTTTTTTTTTCCAATATATGCAGTATATAGAGAAAGTGCATTGGGATAAAGAGAAGATGTGAATGTCTTAATAGCTTGGTGGTTATGGCTCTTGCCTAGGAGACACAGGGTTCAAACCGTTCTCTAAAAAATCCTTCAGCATTTAATAATAGAGCTATTTGGAGAACTTCATCTCCAGTTACCTTGATGGTCAGGCTGGTCTCCTGGGTAGCGAGGGACCAGGCATCAAATTCCACTTCTGGGTCAGGAAGAGAACATTTTAATATGGATCTCCCACATCCTGTTGGAAGTCTGTAGGTTGGTGGGCATAACAGGCCACACTGCTTCCTTGAGTACAAGCATGGGACCCACACCCACTTGCGAATCTAACATAAAGAAATCAAAGCTTAGGCATTTCCAAAATTAAGAGATTGAACAAACTGAGCCTCCAAGCTATATTTTCTTTCAGTTGACACACCATGAGCCATAATATATGTATGTTTATGTATGTTTTGCATATTGCCCTATCTCACAGTATACCATCCTCTTCTGCCCAATTAAAGCAGTGATCTCTTTTTCTCTTGTCTTTTTTGTTGGTGTTTTTTTTTTTGCTAAAGGCGATTACGATGGCATAGTTTCCAAATCTCTCATCATCTGAGCCACTCCATCGCATCACTTCACATCAGTAATCAGTCAGCAGCCCAGCTGAATCTACTGCAAAAATTCTCTCTACTTCGTCTTACAGCCATCATGGAAAAGTACTCCATGTCAAACAAACATGGCTGGACCTGGTGAGTACCATCACTAACTAGAAAAGAGATACATTTAGAAGGAAATAGTTTTTCCTAATTCTATTATTGTGATAGAAAATGTAATTAATACAGTTAGGAGGAGCAATTGGCTTTAACTGTAGAATTTGAAATTGTCCCTTTTAATCCGTTGCTGCCTAGTGACTCAGTGGCAAAGTCAGAAATAGATCCTGGAGATCTGACTTCATTCCTGTGCTCTAACAGAGAGACAACCCCAGCCTCTCTAACAACACTCAAGTTCCAGAAGAATAAACAGGAGTAGGAGAGAGTGATTAAAAGGAGGAAGTGTTTACGATAAGTCTTACCCAAAATTCATTTTGTGATTCAAAAAGAAACAGCTGCTGATAATATTTCACATATTTGATATTGTTTTGTTTGTGCTTTAAAAGAACACTTAGAACAGTTACAGGAACTTTCTCTACAGATCTAAAGATGCAAGCTTTACCCTAGGTCTGGACTTGCATTAAAGGCAGCTTGCAGCTGTGACAGCTGTAATGCCTACCTGGTCACTCAGACAGCAGAGTCAAGGGCAGATGGACGTGAATGCTGGAAATATGGCCCCTTTGTATGCAACCAGCTATAGAGATCTGCATGTTTGATAGTGTACTAACCCTGACAGGCCACGTAGACTTAGGTAGCCTGGAATGGAAACGGACATAGATAATAATCAAAAGGATAACAGAAATTTTCCCTAATACACAGACTCTGAGTCCAAAAATAATATGACTTGACATTTACATTGTGATTTCCGCATTCAAAGCACTTCACCAAAATTCCACTAAATTCTGCTGTGGGCCAGATAAGACAAGATTACCTTCAGAAATGGAAAAACAGATACAAGGGACTATGTGTGAGATCCACCTCACTAACATCAGGCACTCCAAAAAGTTATGTCTCATCTGGGCAGGTCGGGTGTGCTCTCTTTGTGGTCAGTGAAAGACAGACAACTCCAAAGGCAACTCATTCTATGCAAGATAGAGGGTTTGGGTCACCCTCCAGAGGTGGGTGACCACACTCCACAGTGGGTATAGAGGCAGTCAGGACTGCTAAGTCTTTCTAAATCTCCTTCAGATAGCTAAAATTCAGTAAGATGAGTCCCCAGGTTGCACTTCTCTTTTGGTGCAGTTCCCTCTGGCTAGCTGACAGCATGTCTGTGCTGAAATGAGTCTCACCTTAAGCAACTCCAAACAAGCAGATTAGAATACAGCAAATTCTAGATCCTGCTGTTTGTACAGAGGTTTTCCCTCCTGACAAATATTTCTTCAGTTTGTGTAATCAGTCTCTAAGGATTTATAAGCAGTGGGACTCTAAATAGCTGTAAATCTTTATGCTGTACTCCTTCGGTAGGTCATTTAATCCGAGTTTTATCTCCTTCCCACACAGAAGAGAAAATCTTCATCATATTCAGGTCATATTCATCCTTTTTTTTTTTTGAATTCCACTGTAGTCATAACTCCCACAGAGGGAATCCAGTTTCTTCCCGTTTTCACCATCATTTACAGAAGAAAGCAAGCTTAACAGCTTCACTTAAGTGAGTTGACTAGAGTCAACTGTATGACACAAGGGATGCATCTGGCACATAGGGATTTCCCACCATCATTTATTACAGTAAATTGTTGGACAATAAAAATGCTAAATCACATAACTGTTGGTATAAAAAATCATTCAACATGTTAAAGGACTGAACTTCCTTTTTTTTTCAGATACCCTCTCCCCTATGCTTTGCTAAAGGACTCATGAGTCCTTTATTAATGAGTTCATGGTTTAAACCATGTTGGCTTCAGCTGGATGACAACTGCACAGTAAAAGTTTTTTGTTAGAACAGATTGTTATGCTATATCTTAGAGCTAGAGGCCATCTATCTATAAAAGTTATCAAGAAATCCATCAATTATACAGATTGCAAAGCGTCTATGTATTATGCATTAAATATTATTTGACCATCTTTATCATATAGGAGATGGTCCCAGTTACCAGTTTCTGCTGGCAATGTTACTCAGAAAGGTTCTGTAAATACTCTGATATTTTCACACACTCTGTTCATGTTAATTTTCAGGTCTGTGCCAAAGTTCATGAAGCGGATGAAAGTACCTGACTACAAGGACAAGAACGTCTTTGGTGTGCCTCTGATAGTTCATGTCCAGAGAACAGGACAGCCTCTTCCCCAGAGCATACAGCAAGCACTGCGTTACTTACGGAGCAACTGTTTAGATCAGGTATGAACTTTACTCCAGGGACATGGCTGATTTTTCTGTAAAGACACCCTAAGCAAGCAACGGTGAACCTTTCTGTACTTTGTACCAGAATTATTTGAAGGGCCTTTTATCTCATGTTGGGCCTAGATTTCCTCCAGTGATTTGATACTTGATGCCACTACTGATGGTTTGTCATTTGAGGATTTGTATTCAGCTAATTAGTTGAATTTTTGGATATAACAGTCCTGCTGATTTGTATATAATAACCTACCTCAAGGAATGGTGTGGGTTCTTCATGTCTGTTGAGTCAGTCCTGGGAAGAACTCAGGATTCCCAGCTTCTACCCATATCTGCACTGCATATGGTTGACTGTTGCCACTAAGAGTTAAATGCATTCACCATTTCACAAGATATGGTACAAAAAGTTTTATTTACTTAGCAAAGAAGCAAAAGTCCAAGAACAGAGAGCAAACTCAGCAAAATATTCCAAGTATTCTGTTGACAAAGTCAGATATATCCAGATAGAGGTGGGTCAGCAGGGGTTCAATGCCAAAGCCATTACGGTGCATTTCATTTTATAGTGTTCTTAGCTACAACATGCCAGTTGGGGAACCCACATGCTCAAAGTATTTCAGATGTTTTTATTCCCTTTACTTATGAGCAGGGACATAGCCATCATATTTTTACTGTTCTTCCCCTAAGGATGATGAACATAGGGCTGGGAGAAACCCCAGGCTCATTGAGTTCAGTTCTCTATCATTATTGACATCATGACATATGACTGCTTCCGTAACTGCTTTTAGATAGTTGTAAGTTCAAAAGGAGCAACCAGCATTTTATTCTGCAGACTTTGCTGCTTTCACAGCTCTGAGCACACAGAAAGGGTGTAAATGGTCAGTTCTGAATCTTTCTATTTCTGATCACTATTCTGGTTGCTGTTCAGGCTGTTATGTTCATGGAATCATAGAATCATCTAGGTCAGAAAAGACCTTCAAGATCATCAAGTCCAACCATCAACCTGACCTACTGCATCCCATCACTAAACCATGTCCCTTAGTGCCACATCCACACATCTCTTAAATACTTCCAGGAACAGGGACTCCACCACTTCTCTGAGCAGCCCATTCCAATGCTCGACCACCCTCTCTGTGAAGAAATTCTTCCTAATATCCAATCTAAACCTCCCCTGATGCAACTTGATGACATTTCCTCACGTCCTATCACTTGTCACCTGAGAAGAGATCGACACCCTCGTCACTGCAACCTCCTGTCAGGTAATTGTAGAGAGCAATCAGGTCTCCCCTCAGCCTCCTCCTCTCCAGACTAAACAACCCCAATTCCCTCAGTCACTTCTCATACATTTTGTTTTCTAGTCCCTTACCAGCTTTGTTGCTCTTTGCGCAAGCAAGTCAATATCCCTCTTGTAGTGAGGTGCCCAAAACTGAATGCAGTATTCAAGGTGCGGTCTCACCAGTGCCACATACAAGGGGACAATCACTTCCATAGTCCTGCTGGCCACACTAGTTCTGATGCAGGCCAGGAAGCCATTGGTCTTCTTGGCCACCTGGGCACACTGCTGGCTCATGTTCAGATGGCTGTCGACCAGCACTCCCAGGTCCTTTTCTGCCGGGCAACTTCCCAGCCACTCTTCCCCAAGCCTACATCTCTGCATGGGGTTGTTATGACCCAAGTGCAGGACCTGGCACTTGGCCTCGTTGAATGTCATGCGACTGGACTCGGCCCATCGATCCAGCCTATCCAGATCTCTCTGCAAAGCCTTCCTACCCTCAAGCAGATCAACAGTCCCGCCTAACTTGGTGTCATCTGCACTTACTGAGGGTGCACTCAATCCTGTCATCCAAATCACTGATAAACATGTTAAACAAAACTGGCCCCAGTACCAAGCCCTGGGGAATGCCACGGGTGACTGGCCACCAACTAGATTGAACTCCATTTACTGTGACTGTTTGAGCCAGGCCATCCAGCCAGTTCTTCACCCAGCAAACTGTACTCATGTCTAAGCCACGAGCAGCCAGTTTCTCCAGGAGAATAGCGTGGGAAATAGCATCAAACATTTCACTAAAATCCAGGTAAACAACATCCATAGCCTTTCCCTTATCTACTAGGCAGATCATCTTGTCACAGAAGATCAGGTTAGTCAGGCAGGACTTGCCTTTCATAAACCCATGCTGGCTGCTTCTGATCACTTGATTTTTCTGTACGTGCCATGTGATGTTGGGTGACAGTCATCTTCCCCAAAATGGAAGTCTGAAAAAAATAAATGTCTAGCAGCTGTGAATCACAGCTGTTTCCTTTTACAGCCAGTGGGGAGACATAGGCCTTTCTTATAATTTCTCTCTGTTGTCTGTAAAGAGACCCTGTAGTGGCCAGACTTTGACATCTAACTCCTGGGTGTTGAAAGTGATGTGAGGTGAGTTGTACCTACTGTAATGTAGTGTGGGAATCAAGGGGTGGGAGGCATAACTTGTTGAAAATGTATTAATAGGTGATGGAAGTGGAAGATGCATAGAGACAACTAGAAAAAATATATTCTGTAGCTAACATTCCTGGTTATTGCTGTGGTAATCTGGGTTTGTGTACTGACCTGGGAAACCCAGTGTAAGAAGAAAAGTGTTGCAGCAAGCCTGGAATCAGTGATGTGATGGAACTAGAGGAGGAGATAATTGCCTAAGTATGAGGAAAGGAGATGGGGAGATAAGGATGGGTCAGTCAGCCAAGAGCAATAGGAAGAAAGAGTAAAGAGAGGAGGAGTAAATGGGGAAGAAAGTAAAAGGGAGGGTAAAACCAAAGAGAAGGAAAAAGCTCATAAGAGATTTGAGGCAGTCAAAAGGAGTGTCCATGGGCAGTCTCAAACGAGTATCTGTGCCAAGAAGGAGGGCTTAGTTGCTGGGAAGCATCAGAGCTACGTGAAGGGTCATTTCAGCTCAGCTTGAGTTTTGACTCAGGGTGGAATTAGGAAAATACTGAGTAGAAAGCGAAGAAGGAAAAGTACAGATCAGGACAATTTAAAATATCTTTCCACCAAAAACCTTTCTAGGCCTAAAAGCTCCAGGCAATTCAGCTCCTCTTCTTTACAGTCACTCCCTTTGTTCCCATTGAATTCAAAGTCTCCTAATGCCTGGCCAGAGGTCTAAGCATCGTCCAGTCTTCCCAGCATCTTGTTTATGTGCCTGCTCTGTGCATTGCAGAAGGCAGTCTTGAGTCCTGAAGAGGCAACGAAGTTTCTGCACTTAGTAAAGTTGAGGTTGCTTTAAATCTTTACAATGTCTGGCTCCTGGCACTGAAATGTCTAAGATGATGTGAGGAGCCTAACCATTATTTGCAGAATATGTTACTCAGTTTCACCTTGTGAAATAGAAACTGCTCTGCCTTTGTCAACTGCATCTTTATTTCTGTTATGCATCATATGGCTGCTTGCAGGGCAGGTGATCCACAGCATGAGGATAATAAAGAGATTGGGCCATCTAATCTCTGATAAATCACTGGATTTATAGTCCTGTTTTATTTATAGAATGAGTCTGTAATATTAGAGAACAGAGCTAAAACATCTCTATCAAGTGAAAAACTGTCCTCTTTCGATTAATTATGAATTTTTCCATACAAAAGGAAATAAGAGTTCAGATAAATATCATTAAACAAAAATGGAGTTTGAGAGTAGCAGAACAATGTGCAGCAGGAGATTGTGCTGGTGAGATCTGGTGTCTGACCTCTCACATTAGACTTAGCTGGAAGTTTTTAAAGATTCTTTATGCCAGCAAGGACTCTTTCCATCAAAAGCAATGAACTAAGCTTTTACTCTCACCACCATTTATCTACCACATGCCAAAACTGTATTATTTGGATAGAATTAGCATGTGTCCTTCTGTGTCTTCAGCATACATTTCTAAGAGGAAAAGGGATTTGAAAGGAAGAAGGGAAAGGGACAATCAAATGAAAAGAGCCAGATGCTCTTTCTTATATTCTTTTGTCAAAACTAAGGAGAGCTTCACCTGTGAAGAGGAATACAATCCACCAGGATGTACAAAGGGCAAACTCCACTTTCTGTAATTCCTACATATAAATTTAGATCATGAGCAACACTGCATTCACAAATAAGAAGTCATTGCAGAGAAGCAGCTCACTGCCACTGCTTGCAGTCTGGCATAATAGTTCATCTCCATACAGACAAATATATCCCGGTACAGGGCTGCATATTGTGTGGTTCTTGTCATCTCTGTTACTAATGTATGAGTTAACAAAAGTCCTAAATACCTTACGATTGAAGTGTTCTAGAGAGGCAGTTCAGGATGAGCATGGACCCAAGTGAACTCTGTGCTGGCAGAAGTGAGAGGATTAAGGATGAAGGGTGTATTTCTTTGCCTTTACACTTTTTTCTTGGTGGAATACACTGTGCAGAAGGCTGAACAGTGAGACAGGGGACATGGAGGAACTGAAGTCCAAACCAGAAATGTGCCTTTTTATAGATCTTTCTCAATAATTCACCTTTTCCCCTGCAAAACTGAAGGCAAACAGTGCTAACATTTCCCAAATGAAAGCCTGGAAACTCACTTGGGAATAAATAATGTGGTTCAGGCTCAGGAATTCGCCGCAGGGGAATTCCACTTGTGAGAACTTCTGTGGCGGGGCAGCACTGCTGTGAAGGCACTCACAGGCCTCATTTTAAGAATTACCACTTCCTCTAGAACAGAAAGCAAACAAGATAAAAAGGTATCTTAGTGACACTGCACAAATAATCCTTCTGCGGCCTCTGCTTTCAAACTGGAGTTTTCAGAGGAATTTGGGGGAAGCAGAGAGCAGGAAGGGGAAAAGATAGATTTTGTCTTGATTTGAAAGCTCTACCGGGATGTACGAATCTTTTACCACAGCATTTATTACATAGCTGAGCATAATATCTTCTTGTTAGTCTTCAAAATATATACCCAAATAAACATGAGGAACCAGATTCTCAGCTGGAGTAAATCAGCAGACAGTCACCAAAGCCAAGCAAACCACACTGATTTATATCAACTAAGCATCTTGCTTATACAGTTCAAGCAGCAGCGTAGTAACTATATGCACTCCGAACTCTCCATCTACCATCTGATACAGAGCTGCAGTGTGATTAACTCTTACAGTCCCACCATCAGATCATACAGTTGTGTACAAGACTGTGGGCAAGTCACAACTGTGGCATTTGCACAAGTTCTTCTTGTTCTTGCCTAGAGTAAAATAAGCAAACATAGCTTTGATCGTAATCAAAACCTCCTCTAAAATGTAATTTTTTACTATTTTAAGTAACATTGTCTTTTTACCCAATTCCACATGGCACCTTTTTAGGTGGGTCTGTTTCGAAAATCTGGAGTGAAATCCCGAATCCAGGCCCTGCGTCAGATGAATGAGAGCTCCCCAGAAAATGTCAGCTATGAAGACCAGTCAGCATATGATGTGGCAGACATGGTAAAGCAATTTTTCCGGGACTTGCCAGAACCTCTCCTCACGAGTAAACTGGGAGAGACTTTTCTACACATCTACCAATGTGAGTTGCAATATTTTTATTACTCTAAGAACCTCAAAGTTATTATAAATTATATAATCATAAATAGTAATTTTCATATGTTAACACTGAGTGGTATTCTTTCTGCTCACCTCCAAGATGTATAAAAGAACCTCTCTGCCCTCCAGACCTTTAGCTGAGAGATTTGTAGAACTGCCTAAAGGCTTCAGTGTCAAAATACTAGGAACTTTAATGCAAAGACAGCATTCAAATCTTAAGAAGTTTTGAAAATATCAACCTTACAATCAGAAAGATGACAGAAGGACAGGCTGGCCATGGACATAAAAAGTGTGAAGAGACTCCTATTTTTGTCACACTTCTTTAAATTGTGGTCCCACTTCATTCAGACTTCTCAATACAAGTGAGTCTTTTGAGCAAGAAGTGGTATGTGACCATGAGAACATGTGCCTGTGCCATCCTCTTCGTTGCTGTGACTTGATTATTTGCCTTTTCATTAAAGTCAATAAAACGTACGTGGAAGCAACAAGCTGCCTTCATTTATATCCTCAGCTTTTATGTAAAGATCTGATGGAGAAAGGAAAAAGCCAAGGACTTCTTTTCATCTCAGCATTAGCAGTCTTCAGCAAAACCTGAGACTCAAATGCATCAGAATGGTGACAATCCATGTAAATCAGGAAATGACTGTGTATGTCTTGTCCAAACTGAGAGAGAACAATAAGGAGAACACTGAAAAGCCGAAGGAATTAAGAGATTTCCTGAGAATTTCCCTTATGAAGGCCAGTCAGCCAGTGCTCTGGGAGATACACACAGGTGTACCCAGCCAGACTAAGCCAAATAATTTGAAGCACTAAAGAGAAGTGTGTCTAGTCTTTTCATTTGCAGATATTTCAGCTGCTGTAACAATTGAAAGCCATTTTTAAACACTGTATAATCCCCATACTAAAGTATCTAAGTTACTTCTGTGCCCCCCTTTACTGTAAGATCTGTCTGTGGTGCATAGTCACCAATGTATTTAACACCACAGTGTCTTTAACTGGTAGAGAAGTACTGTGATCCCGCATGTGTGAGAGAGCACTGCAAATAAATTTAGTGGATTTCATCATATGGGATATCCTGGGACAGACATGAACTGAAACAGTTGGTGCCCAGCCTTGGAGCATCATTTCCCCATCTTCTTTCCTGCTCACAGGTTGCAGGACATGTCTGCCTACACACACATCAGTGAGCTTGTTCAGAAAAGCAACAGAAAATACTGGTGCTCATAAAATGGCAATCACAATTGCTTCCATCAGTGAAGAAGGTTAAGGAGAAGTGAAGAAGAAGTGAAGAAGGTTAAGGAGAAGATTATTGTCTAGAAGGACATATTCTACATGTCTTTGGAAACAAATCTCCTTTAAACTATTGCCTGATGAAAACTGGGAATGTCCTGTCTTGGCACAGGAGAGACACAGAAATAGGGCAGATCTCAATGCCACCAGTGTTACTAGGGCTGTAGCCAGAAGGAATCCCCATCTCCGAGTCAGGAGCTTGCCATTAGGATTCACAACAGCCAAAAGGCTGAACAGTGAAACATTGCTACCAGCCAACAAAAAATGCTGTAAAAAGGGGCACAGGCTGACTCTGTAACTCTACATGGATCTGCAGTGGGAAGTCTGAAGAACTCTTTTGATGTTTGTGGGAGTAAAAAGAAGGGCTAGGAAAGATATTCTTGAACTGCACAAGTACTTAAAAGGAATTCAGAAAGACTTGATTATGGGTCTTTTTAGAACAAGGTGGGAAAAGGAAAAGATGGGCTCTTGTAGACACTGGAGAACAATGTTTGGATTAAAAACAAGTAGCAGTGTTTTTTTTCCACTTGAACAACAACAAATATGTTTTTCTGTTTTAGACAGTACTGACAGAAAAATGTTGAAAATTGCTGGGATACCAATTGTATTTCATAATGTCTGCAATTAAATAAATCTGTAGCTGGGACTTTTTCTTCCCATTCATCCTGTTTAACAAATTATTAATGTGAGGTTAGAAAGGATTTTTCCTCTCTTAGTTTATTGGCAAGGGATTTCTAATTTTCTGGGAGTTACTGAACATCTTTTTTCAGATACCCAGACTTTTTTCATATACCCCAAATGGCTTGATTTCCTGTAAAACAGAGGAGTGGGGATGAGAAGATTAATGTAGTAGTCTATGTGGCTTAGCATTGATGAAAGTTTCTCCATTCTCAGTTGTCTAATGTTTACAAACCTATGACTTGAAGGGTAGGCCAGTCTTTTTCTCTGTATCAGACCTGCCAGCACAGCAGGACAGATGTATGAGTAGCAGGAGGGTATGTGGGGAGAAGACGTGTTGCATAGTTTTAGAAAAGGCTCCTCTGACTTCTCAGAAAGACCTGGCCTTGCCGTTTCTTAGAAATCAGAAACATTGCACTGTGTTCAGTTTGTCACTCGTGTCTGAAAGCTTTTAAAATAAAGTGCTTGTGCAAGGCTAACAGGCAGAGCTTAAAAGCTGGCTGTTCCCTGTACTGTAAATCTGCTTTTGTTGTTCTTCTCTTCGATTATATAGAGTGTATGTAATACCCAGAGGAGGGCTCCAAATCCAAACTGAGAAAACTTATGGTAGTTTTATGAATGAGTCTGTCTGAGATGCTATTTAAGCATATCCATTACTGCTTTCATGAAATTGTCTTATAGCTTAGGAAAGTAAGTATTTTTCTGAATCTTCTCTAAGACTTTTGAACTATCTTCCCAAGGGACAAAATAAACCTGAAAAATAACAACTAAAGATCGGAGTACTGGGTACTCCTTTCAGAAACTTTAAATGAAGTTCAGTCTCTTTCTTAGGAAACACCCGTTCAGATGGACAGAGGAATGTCATCAACTGGCTAGGCAAGCTGTGTGTGATGGAAGAGCAGATTATCACAGCCTTACAGCAACCAGCTGGTCTTCGCCCCGTCATCCCCTGTCATCTGCCTCTTTAGAAAGCCACTCCCAAAGTGTGAATTCTTGTTAACAAGATAGAGTTAACACAGTTATCTCGGTGTTAGATGGAATTAACACAGTTAACTTGTTATCTTCTGGGCTCCTTATTTGATCTTACAATTAACCCTGCTGCACATCACTTGCTTTTCCACAGATGTCCCCAAGGAGCAGAGGCTGCAGGCGGTGCAGGCAGCCATCATGCTGATGTCAGATGAGAACCGGGAGGTTTTGCAGACCCTGCTGTGCTTCCTGAGCGATGTCACCTCCGTGGAGGAGAATCAGATGACTCCTATGAACATAGCTGTTTGTCTGGCCCCTTCCCTCTTCCATCTCAATATAGTGAAGAAAGAAAGCTCTCCGAGGTAACATTCTTCTTAACAATATAAATCGGCATATCCTTAACACAAGGTGATGCTTTCAGTGTTTCAAAAGGCATATGGGGTAAAATCTTCTGAAGTGTCTGCTTTCTGTGACACGTTACACAAGGCATGGCTTCAGCAAGAGGGGAAAGCCAATACTGCAAAGCCAGAAGCACGCTTGCACATGCACAGAAGGTGTTTTAGCAAGCCCAGCAGGGTGTTTCTGTCTGTGTAGTGTGAATATGCAAGTGCCGGTTTTCATGCAAAATTTCAATGGCGTGCTAGTGAGTTCTGCATAAGTAATGTCGGCTTCTGTGAAGAGAAAGGGCCTGATTTTGTTCTGGATTGACCATGTTTTAAACAATTTTAACATGTAATTTTTCAGTGAATAGTACAAGGTGTAAAGCCATATCCTTGATAAAGTCAGTGGGTGTTTGCAGAAATGAAGTGCAATGCTTGTTAAGGGAACATCAGGCACAGGTAGGACAAGTGTGGGATTGTAGATCAGGAAATCCTGATCTCACTTGTATCACTGCGATTATTTCAGGCCATGTTAAGACTGTGTGTAACATGGTGAGTGTAGTCTAAGCAGGGCATAGGCCCTGCTAAACATCAGCAGTCCCAGCTTGATGTCCCTTCTGACATTTTTTCCTGCTTTCACCTTTGCCGCAGTAATATTTTAGGTAAACATTTTTCTTTTAAAAAAGGTGCAATGGTCTGAACAATCTTTGTGATAAACAAAAATTAAAGATAGACTTTTCACTCTGGCGTTAACAACATCCTGCAGCTATGTTTGCTTTCCTATTAAAAAGATTCAGCTCTTTTTACCTGAGACACTGAATTCGATTACAGAGTAATACAGAAAAAATATGCAACAGGGAAGCCAGATCAGAAGGACCTCAGTGAAAACCTGGCAGCTACTCAGGGACTTGCTCACATGATAATGGAATGCAACAAACTTTTCGAGGTGAGTGAGAGACTCAAACGGCATTATTCATGGACACATAATGCAGTATCCTTTGAACTATTTATGTTTATGCTTACATTTTCTGTCTGGTATTAGCACAGAGATTGATGGTGCCTCACATATTTGTAAACCTGCTCCATCTAAAATTTATGCCATTTCTTTATGGCTGTTCCCTTCTAGCATTTGAAGGTGCAACTATTAAAAATGCAGAGTAATTATCTGTGGCAGTTTTCAACACAAATTTCAGGATTAGGAAATTTTAGTTTAATTAAAATCAAAATCTGCTGTTTTCACATTTCATTTTATTATAAAGCTTTTAGTACCTCAATTAAAACTAATCCATCTAAAAAAGAATAGCTGATACATTTTATTTCTTTGTGTCATGCAGAAAAGTTAAAATCCCATAGGGAGATGCAGTCATTCGTGGAGCTACTTTCACTGCAGGTGTAGGAGAGGTAATGCTTATAACTCCCTTCCCCAAAAGCACGAGGCAACATTTCTGGGGACTAGGGGAGTGACACAATTGTATTGACATGGGGTTGATCAGTCTAATATGGTTCTGCCCGAGTAGTCCTATTCTGCCCCACTGACTGTTCCATTATATTGCCTTGATTTCTCAGCTTGTGCAATAAGAAAAGGCAGAAATAGGTGTCCATTTTACTGATTGTAGGCTCATTGCAATTGGACGCTAAGTGGTCCATCAGCCTAGAAAGCATTGCCTTGAGGAAAAGTTCTCAGCAGGAGGTTTTCCTTATGTGCTTTCCCCCACTTCTGTGGTGCAGGTCCCACATGAGATGGTAACCCAGTCCCGAAACTCTTACATTGACGCGGAAGTGCATTCCCCCACCCTGGATGAACTTGGGAAACAAGTGGATGAGGAAGGAGGGAGCTACCAGATGTACCTTGAAAGTCTCATGCAGAATCTCCAGAAAGAAGCAAAAGAGAAATTCAAAGGATGGGTCACGTGTTCCAGTATGGAGAACACAGAACTCGCCTACAAAAAGGTAATTTGGGGAGACGTGGAAGAAGCAGTAAACAAACAAAAGCAAAATACAGCCTACCTATGGGACCCACTGACTTGTTGCGTGACCCTTCTGTCCGTCAAGGCAGATGATTTTTTTAAAAGACCACTAAAAAAGCCATTACAAATGTAATGTAATAGTGAGCCAAGTGGGAGATACCAGGACAAGGCACACAGAACAGTCTAAGGTCTCAAATGATGGATGAAGTGATACAGCCAATAATGCAACCGGAGAGAGAGCTGGGAGTTAACAACAGATAACATTAATGGGGTAAGATTTTGACTGGGGGAGAGACAGTTTCTGACCATTTCCTGTTGTTTGCCAGCAGTTCAGAGCATGCAGTCGGAACAAAGGTATTACAAAAACTTTTCAGGCTGCATATCCTCTTGTCCTTGTTTCCAGTGCATTTTTGATATCTGCAACCTTTATCGAAATTTCTGAAGCTGCTCTGGTCTCGGTCACTCCTGCAGGAAAAGCCAGATGGCTACAGCCAGAAGGAAGGTGCTGCCGGGTCCCTGCAGACAGTCAGAGTCCAGGGCTGCTGGAAATACAAAACCAAAATGGAGGCTCACGAGCCGGCAGTGGCTAGTGAGAAGAGGCAGTGGGTTAGGGGTGGGTAACTCTGGTAAGGTAGGGGAAATACTTATCCCGGTACCCCTCCTCAGCCTGGAGGAGGCTCAGGGGGATCCCATCCATGTCTGTAAATCCATGAAGGGAGGGTGCAAAGAGGACGGAGCCAGGCTCTTCTCAGTGGTGCCCAGTGCCAGGACAGGAGGCAATGGGCACAAAGTGGCACCCAGGAGGCTCCCTCTGAACCCCAGGCAGCACTTGTGTGCTGCGCGGGTGGCTGAGCCCTGGCACAGGCTGCCCAGAGGCTGTGGGGTCTCCTCCTTGGAGATCTTCAGCAGCCGCCTGGACGTGGTCCTGGGCAGCTGCTCTGGGTGTCCCTGCTTGAGCAGGGGCTGGGCCAGGTGGCCTCCAGAGGTCCCTGCCAGCCTCAGCCATCCTTTGGTACTGTGAAGGGCACTGAAAGGGGTGTGGGATCTGGGTGGTGAGGGGACAGGAGGCAGCGTTTCCCCTGGTAAGTGCAATCCCTCTGTTAGCACAAAGAAATCACAATTACTCTGGTTTATAGTCAGCTTCTGTGCGTGACCCCTCCAGGGAGGTACTGCAGGAGGCTGGGGAGGCAGGAGCAGGGCTCGGGTGGGAGTAGGATGTGGGAGCGGGGAAGGAGTGAATGGGGCACACATAGGCCTGGGGTCAAGCGCATGGGACACTGTAGAGGGCACTGGGAGCAGTCTAGGGCAAGAGGACTGGAGAACAGAGAGCTATGGGGAGCAGGAGTTATAACAACATAAAATAATAATTTAAAATGGAAGAGGTGGGAGCTGGGTTTCTGGGGACACAATCTTGGGTCTGTGGGAAGTGCTGGGGGGTTCTGGAGCACTAGAATTCATATGTGAGGATGCCAGGATTGGGAGGGGTAGGAAGGCAGGGCTTGCAAGATCCAGATAACTTGTTTGCTGCCTGAAATATAACAGCCCTAAAATCATGCAGAAATGCTGTATGTGTGTAATTTAGGATATTCATCTTGCACATAGCCCAGCACTTTCCACTCCCTTTATTGCACTCTGTAGAGGTGTAACAGGAGCCATAAGCTAGTAAGACCTGGCAAACAGTTTGTGTGTTCCTTGTTTGAAAGGTGCTTTCCCAGTGCTTTTCTTGCAGCTATTTTGAGGAGGAAACCACTGTGTATCTGACACAGAAGCGAATCAACATGTTTTCTGTTCCTTCAAGTTCTGTTCTTCCACTAATTAGCCAGGCGAGCTGACCCTCAGTCCCAGCTACTTCATCAGATTGCCCAAGGTGGTAGCTTTGTTTCAGATCAGTGTTTCAGTCTGTCCTTTCATCTGTTTTCACTTCTACACACACATATTCATTGCACTTAGGATGCTTGAGGTTGAAACAGTGTCTGTCACACCAGAAATAATACAGCAATTCCACTGACACGATGAGAACTACTACAGATATATGTTGTTGTGAGAGCAGGAGTATTGTATCATGTCAGTTTTCCATCCGGGACTAGTATGCATATGTTTTCACGTGCAGAAGAGAAGCAGCAGTAGCAATAATAATGATGATGAGCAGGGAAATATGCATGTTCTTAAGTTTCATCTTAAGCTCAAGTCAGATACCCATACCAAGATTTTGTCCTGCTGAATGTCTGCATATAAATCATGGGGTTTTATGCTCTTGGTTGCTTTACTCCAGGTTGGGGATGGGAACCCCCTAAGGCTTTGGAAAGCCTCAGTGGAAGTTGAGGCCCCCCCATCAGTTGTCCTGAACCGAGTGCTGAGAGAACGTCACCTTTGGGATGAGGACTTCTTGCAGTGGAAGGTGGTCGAGAGCCTGGACAAGCAGACAGAAGTTTACCAGTATGTTTTGAACAGCATGGCTCCTCATCCTGTCCGAGATTTTGTTGTTCTAAGGTAAGCTAACAGCAGTTCTCCAGTATCTTCGCTTCCTGCCTTGCGGACAAGGAAGATCTGTTCTTATCTCGCCTCAGCCTTAGCATCTGTAAATTGTGCTTCGAGAGCTCTACTTCTGGGTAGCAGCATTTATTTCTCAAACTGAATTAAAATTGTACACCTAGAGCATGCTGACCTTTTCTCTGATGTAATTTGAGCAAGCACATACTCCTGAGGCCATAAATATCATTTATTCCTTAGAACAGATGCCTGATAATAGCTGCTGTTCTCTTAGCTTTGTTTGTTGTCAAAACAGTGCAAACAGAACCCAATTGTTTTTTACACTGCTTTTGCTGTTCTCTGGGGAGTGTTTGAAGTTTAAGAGCCAAATGTTTAGTGAAGAAGATAGCGATGCTTTTAAGCGGAGGTTCTTATGCAGTCTCTATGTATGTAGATTTGAGGTTGAAGTCTTTGTAGACCAAGAAATGCTAACCCATAAAAATCATAGTGTGGAAATGAACAGAAAGAAGTAGTAGATTTGTGTTCTGACTGTTTTCCAGGGGATGAGATCTCTCAAAGAAATGTATAGCTATATATCTGTATTCCAAATTCAGCCCCAGTTCTGCCACTGTCTATGTGCCCATACAGAACAGATCAAAAAACTTCCTCTTATATACATCCTGCATGTGAAATCCTGGCCCTTTGCTTGCTAGGAGCTATTGTGGAGCTGCTGACATATTTCACTTGCAGGGTCAGTCCTACAGTTACTTATTTCAGGATAATTTTGTGCGTTCCCATTCTTGGTCACTGCTTTCTTTGACTGAAATGATGTGCCAGACAAATACTAAGCAGTTTTGACAATGGAAATAATCCAGTGAGTCAGAATTGCATTAGAGGGAACAAAGATTGAAGGAAAAAGATGAGCCCAATAAAATATAGTTTTAATAGTACATCCCTTTTATGAACTTCAGTATTCTCTTCAAGAATGATGACATGCAGATATTGTGGGAATAAGGGAAGAATTATTGGAACTCTTAGAGGAAAATTTTTAATTTTTTTTTCTGTAAGTCTTTACAATGTGAAATCTAGTCCTCCCATTACTCTAATTCCTCTGCCTTCCTACATAATATTTGGCTAAATTAATTTATTTTATAATTAATTTTCTTATGTAATATTATCAATTTATACGAGTGATAAATTTGGCCTTCTGCGTAGCACCCAGAAGATTGTCTGGGAGCGGCAGGGAAGTTTTGATCACCATAATTCTATCCTCTTATTTGCCACTTAATTCACTATTAGGTTTCATGGTGGTTTATGATCTTTAAAGACCTGCTGTGCAGTCACATCAGTTAAAGAAAAATCTCGCCATCATGTCCTCATTCTTTTCACTAACCCAGGCAGAATGACCCCCAAGGACTGAAATATATATCATAAAACTGAATCCTGGTGGGTTTTTAAGGGCTGGAAACAGCCGTCAGGCAGATCTGTCAGTGTCTGTTGTTTATCTCTTTTGATTTATATCATTAAGTCTAGAGCAAGGTTAGCCAGTGATATCGCGGTCAATTTGATACATTATGATTGGTGGGTAGTGAACAGGGAAATTATAATTCACCTCTGGGGACATGAATAAACATATTTTAAGAGACTGCCATTTTTCCTTTCCCAATCAAACTGGTGGCTGTGGAAGGATAAAAACCTAGTCATTCTTTGTTTTTTTAATTCAACAGTTATAACAAGGGGATTGGGCTCCCTTGAGAAGACTACAAGGGTAAGAGTATAGGGCCAGTGTTTCATATGCCTGGGATCTGAAGCAGCTCGCAGCGGCCCTGCATGTACATCCCCTTTCATTAAAGATTCCTCAAGTGTTTAGTGTTAGTTAAGCATTACAGCACATCTGTGTGTTAGGTGCTGTGCCCATTTTTATTATTGTAAGATATTTAGGGAAGTACAGTAACTAGCCTAAATCCATATAACCAAGAATAGGAATCATAAGTCTTCTGGAATCTCAGATATACATAGTTTTCTACTTCAGAAATGACGCAACTAAGTGCCATGTAGTTACCAAAATAATGCAGTCACATCTAAGCACTGTGCAGGTAGTGGCTCAGCATCTCACAACAGAGGTCTCTCAATGTGTTGCATCTTCTAAGATAGCTTATCATTTTTATTAATGCATGTATGCATGCAAAACCTTCTGAAGTCAGTATCTTCCTGCATTTTCTTGAATAACAGCTCAATTTCATATAAAAAATGCAGAATGTTAAAATTTCTGCTGAAGTCCAAACTTCATCTGTCCTTAAAAGCAGCTTACCTGCTCAACCATGCTGCTTCCCAAGGTACCATAATCCCCATCTTAGACAGTCCGTGGCAAGATGATGTATGTAATGCACTACAGTGGAAATTTCTTATTTCTTCGCACAGTGTAGGAAAAAAATATAGACTATCATGTGAGATTCCAGGCAGACAAGAAAGATGTGAGACACCAGAAAACATAGAGAATGCTAACAGAACAAGAAAAAAATGTTAAATATTAAAGTCTAGATCTCCTGAACCTGGGAAAAACATCTGCAGCCTGTCAGAGAGGGGAAAAAATGAAATGACTGACAATGCTCAAAATAAAAATACATCTTAATAGGCCAGCCCAAAACCTGACTGCTTGAGGAAAGAAACACACTGGTAATCAGAAAACAACTACCTATAATTGGCTGACAAATGTGGTGACATGGTCATGAAATTTCAGAGTTATATTACTTTTTCCTGTGTAAAATTTCCTCAATAGTTACATAACACTGGTGAAAGAAAATGTGGTTCTGTGCTCCAGAAAATGCCCCTTTCCTCCTGTGATGGAAGAGAACATGGAGTGTAAATCCTACTGGGAGAAGAGGTAGAAAAACACTACTTTTTCAGGGCCAGCAAAAGCACGTTGGTTCTTGCTATGTGGTACTGGAAAGGAGAAGCTTTCAAGAGAGATGTCTCTTTTTGGAGTGACAGTGAGGAGGAGGGAAGCAAATGGATGATGCCTTTGTGGGTGCCTGGGTGGTCAGGGTGAACTAGGGTAGTTGGCAAGGATGTTGGTTCAGATGTTTGCTTGATAGCAAACCAAAGCCTACCTAAGGAAAGGAAGCGTCAACTTCACTGTCATTCCTAAGCGAGTTAACATGAAGTTTCAGCCTTTGGCTAGTGCAACAAATGAACCATGTAAGATGGTATTTTGCCAGTGCTACTCAGAGTGTGTGGTGGCAAATGACAATCATGTAATTGCCACCAGCTACCTGGGGAGACTTTCCTCAGCTGCTGTGCATCAGTGGATATTAGCAGCAGAACATCCCAGTAAAATGTGTTGCATGTTGCATTTATACTTATCATCACCAAGAGTATTGTACATCAACATCATTGATTAAATAAATGCATGTCATGAAATTTAGATGCCCTCGAAACATGTTCTAGGAGTTTCAGCAGCAAGTGTTGGTAGCAGTGAGGATTTCTGCTGTGCTAAACTGTATTATTTGCTGCTCTATAACAGTTTGCATGGCTGCAATGCAACATTTCAGCCTTTGCTGGCTTGTGTTCACTTTTTGGCTTTCCAAAACTTAGGAAAATGGGCTATTTCCTGCCCAAATCCTTATAATGTTGCTGGAGTGGTGCTGTATCCCAGCCACTACTGTACTGCACATCATATGTATTCCCAGCCCTGCAATCATTCAACTTGTCTGGAATCAGAGGGGATTAACATTTAGCAGGTCAGATGTATGGGCAGAGTGATTGCCTGTCCATCTGCAAAAGGCTGTGTCATGCCCTCTGACACATGATGGTTACAAAATCCTTGTGGGGAGAAGCAAAATTCCTCCACCTGGAGCCAGCAGCAATGTCAATGAGTGGCTGTTCCACATCACGTTCAGATTCCCAACTTGGTAGGGGGGCAGCAGAATCAAGTGGATTGTCTTTTCGGCAAATAATGTAAATAGCATCGATTGCAAGATCTCTCCCTGAGTCATTTCAGAAGGTGGGCATTTGGGGGGTTGATTTGTCTCCTCTGGTACCAAAGTATCTTAACCTCCAAGCAGTTCTTATCAAAATTACAGTACCCACCGTTAAGATTAATACATTTCCAGGAGGGGATCTAACAAATGCTCTTGATAAATTTCTGTGGCCTGTTTCGAGCAATAGTCCCAACAAACTTCAAATACAAAACTCCTACAGGGACTCCTAGGACATCACAGGCAATATCCCCATAGACCAAGTCAGTTAATGTGCCTCTGAGAACTGCTGTTTGCCACCCCCGTCTGTGTCTCATGGACACCTCGTGCAGGTTTCATGGCTGCCTACCTCTGCCGGTCGCCCACCTCAGTCTTGTCCAATCTATGGACGTGGAACCATGTTCTTGTGCCAGCACTGTATTTTAACTTAAATATGTCTCTTCTCCCACTCTTGTGTTTTCCCCTGCTTGTATTTATAAGCAATAGTCTCTCATTGGCCTTCTGAGACATGGCTGTCTGTCCTTACAAGGATAAGTGGACAAACAAACTGTAACTTTAATTCTGGTTCTTACTTGTGTGCCCAAAAGCCTAGTTACTAAAGCGATTCCATCTTTAATGTTTTGCTGCAGGACATGGAGGACAGATTTGCCAAAGGGAATGTGCATGCTGGTTGCCATCTCAGTGGAGCACGAAGAGGCTCCTCCTATGGGAGCTGTGCGAGCCATCGTGATGGACTCTCAGTACTTGATAGAGCCATGTGGCTCAGGAAAAGCCAGGCTGACCCATATCTGCAGAATTGACCTGAAGTAAGTATCCTGCCTGCAAAATGCAGATGTCCATTCAACAGGGCAAAAACCTCCAGCTCAGAGAGGGGATGTACTGGGAACAGAGGGCAGCTTTGCTGCTTTGGAGTCCTCTTGGTGTCTTTTCTATCCACCAAGCTCATTTCTTTGTTCAGCAGCTAATGCTTGTTATGATGAGATCATAGAAATAAAATCTGGTTGTTTGATTACTGCAAGGGAGCACTGCAGAGTACGCTTACAATGACAAGTATTCAAATTCCCCGACAACACCACAGGCAGCGGGGAGTAGGGGGCATGGCAAGCCCATTCCTGTGGAGCAGAGTTCTTGAGTATTTAAGTTTCTCAATAACTGTGTCTTTCCATTTCTTCAGAGGACATTCCCCAGAGTGGTACAACAAAGGCTTTGGACATCTGTGTGCAGCAGAAGTTGCCAGGATCAGAAACTCATTTCAGCCTCTGATTGCCGAGGGACCAGAAACAAAAATCTGAGGAAGTGTTCCTGGAAGTGTGTACGTGTAAATCAGGGTGTGGCAGAGAACAGGAAGACAGAAAGCAAAGATCTTAAATTTAAGTTACAGAAGTCTGACCAGACCTGGGTCTGTACAAAGGTGAAAACGGAATTTTATAGGAAAGTTCTCTTATTCTGGAGACTTCACCTCCCACATCCCTTCTGTATTAATTTCAATTATTGAAGTAAATCTTTCTTCAAAGAGCTTTTATCTTTATTACTTTAAAATCAGACTATTGCCATTACTTGTGTGTTACATAACTCTGGTATTTAAAGGCTTCTAAGAAGCATATTTTAATTGTAAATAAATTATGTACAGTATGTATATATTTATCTATATTATATCTATCTATATATAAGTATATGTATAAATTAATTATTTTGTATATAACTCAGTGCTTTGTAGAAGAAATCACTTGCATCAGTTGGACCTTAAATGAATCCATCACTTGTTTCTTAGTGTGTCACTGCTACATAAGCTGTGTTTGCTGTTATCACAGGGCTACCAGACATAATCCGTGTGATAACAGAAACGTCTGTTCTCGAATTTGTTTTGTGTTTGTGTGCTACGAGAAGGTACCTAGAAATAGATGTAGGAAGAATTAAAAGAACTATGGAGGAGAAAGGTTGTTGTATGTTTAAAAATAATGAGGAGAGGATCAGTTTCACCAAATAAAATACATGGAAATGTAGCTGAGATAGGCATTTTGAAGGCTGTTTATATTCAGCTTCAGAAAGTTTGTGACTGTTCATACAAGATGTTGTTGAAAACTTACCTATTGCCTTAATTAATGGTATATCTGCCACTAGAGAACCTCACTATTTGCAGTGTTTAAAGTAACTGCTCTTTCTTAGAAAGTACAAGATAACGCTGTGTGAACTGAGGAGTCTGAAATCAGACTGGTAAGTTACTAAGCTGTAAATCTTTTGTTTAGCGTTTTGTCTAGGCTCTAAGTGTTTCTGTGGTGTTCTTTCCTTCTTCCATAGAGATGGCTAATTATTAAGAAGCTCCAAAGCAGATATTTCACATCCAGTGACCACAAAGATGTGCAGATAAATACCATGCCTTTTAATACTCTTACTATAAAAATAACTAAACTTTTTAAAGCTTTTTAAAGCTTTTAAACACATCTCAGAGATTTAAAAGATTAAATGCAGGCTATGCTTGGGAAGATCGCTTTTATATTAAACAGCAAGCATTTTCATATTATATTGCACTGATCTGCATGATCCTGCCTCTGTATGCATTGGTTGGAGCAGGATCAGCCCCTGACTATGAGGAGTAGGAGCCATTTAAGCCTGTTATGTCATTTCATTTTCAGGGACCTATTATTTTGCTAATGGAAGAATGCTTTAAAAGTAATAATAATGATTTGTTGATGTTACCATTGAGGCAGGGTTCTCTTTTGTTTTTAACTAACCTAAGACCAAAAGTGATACTACATTTATGATTCAATAAGAATGTACAAGCCTGTTAATACTGTTCTTCATTAATCGCATTTGTTCACTTTGACTTTATTTATTGCTGCATAAACCAGCCAAGTCATTCATAGCCAGTGTTTTAGTTCAGTCCTTCCAACAAAATCCACTGAGAGTTAGTATGAGGTCAATTAAATGTGGGAGACGTTTCCTACATGAAGCTACAGTCTTGTGCCCTGATCCAGTAAATGGTGAAGTCTTCCCGTGCAGTGGCTCTGCCAGTGCTTTGAATCTGCCCCAGGTGCAGGGGCTGTGGGTGGACAATTGCTGCTAGAGCACGGCCCCACGCACCATCGTGCACATGCATGAGGGCTGTGCTGGTGGGGGACACCCCACCATCTGAGGAAGCGAGCCCACAGGAGCTTGGGGTGGACAGGGCAGGGTGACCCGGCACGGTCCCACCGTGGAGCAGCAAGACCCCGCAAAAATCACTGTCATCTCCCCCCCTGTGAGCTGCTCCTCTCTTTCTCTCTGTCTCACCCATGTTTTGTTGTGCAACTCATAGGACCAGGAAGGTTGGTTGCCTGTGAGCTCCTGTGTGGAGTTTATGGCCAACAATAGTTGCAACATGCAACTCTTGGGTGTTTTTAAGTATTAAGAAATGCGTGAGCGCTCACAGCCTACGTGCCTGTGATGGGGTCTGGGTGCTCCCCAAGTGGCAGTCCCCAGCCAGCTGCGGGGCACCACTGCTGCCCATGTCCAGCCTTCCTGGGAGCGAGCAGTGGCTCTCGAGGTGCTGAGGCAAGGCCAGTGCCCTGCTGCCATCGGGACGGCGATCCCACGAAGCGGCACCTCCTCCCATGAATGCCTGTAGCCAGGGCAGCAGGTTTCATGACAGCTGTTTTCCAAAACAGGAGCAATTGGAGCACTTCTGTTACACTAGTTTGAATAAATGAATGCAGTAGTGCCTCAGTATTAATGGACACAGATCCTCTGGCACTGGGAATGGCAACTGTCTGACACGAATTTCTTAAGGAAATGAAGGGAAAACCCGGAGGGTGGTTTTATCCTGTCTGAGAAGTCATCACTCAGCTGGAAGGGGCCCGGTGCCACCTGCCACCGTTAGCAAGGTAGGTTTGTCCCCCTACCATTGCAGAAGCTCTGTCATGTGCTTCCAGCATCTCTAAGCCATGTATCAATGAAATACATTTTCATTAAAATGCGCATTATGCCATGTCTACCATTCAGCTACCACAGTATTTTTTTATTGTTATTGTTGCCATTGAGAATACATTATGATGATTACATTTTTAAATGTTATATTCATATCAATACCTCATATTTTTACCTCATCTGTTGGTATCAGTCATTAGTTGTAAATAAATAATTGCAGAGTTGAATAAATTTGCATACAGTAAAGAATCAAATTTCCTTTATGTGTTCATTTCATCCATTGGCTAAGGACACAAACAAAGTACACTTAAGCCATCGCTTTCTTTATTACAACTAGCTGTACACTATGCTGTTCCGATATGAGACCTCATTAACTATTTTAGGCTCAAAATGATATTGTTGTCTGTTATGATTATCCTATATTGTCCCTAAGTATACCAGAGCTTCACAGCAAAGATATGTGAGGGAAAAGTATTTTCCAAAGAAGCCATTAAGTTAGGATGGCTGACTTGAGAAAGGTAAACTCAGGTCTGCAACAGTACTTAGGCCCCTGACTCATGAATTCTGCCATGTTTCTCCATCTAGATACCTGTCAATAATCTGTGTCTAGATTTGTGAGAGTGACATTGGAGCTGGGATGCTGAATGTTGGGTTCACGTTCTCAGACATTAGCCATCTCAAATCCACCAAGCCACTGCAAAAGAGAAAAAAGATGCAACAACAGAATAGTGATTCCTGTGGTTTGTCTTACACATATCTACAGATGGAAGTAATTTCCTTTCGGATCTCTACAACTCTATTGAATTATCAAAAGAAAAGGAGTCTCAGCAAACAGGACACTGAGCAGGAAGTCAGCTGTGAGATCATCTAGGAGGGAATAAGTCTGTATGTACCACCATTCAGGAAAAGCTAAGTATTATAATTTGGACTGAAAGAAAGCACTTTTCTCCAACTCTGCCATGGCAGAGATAAGCAGCTGTGTAAGTCTGTCCTTTCCTGCAAAAAAAGTACAGTATGTGATGTGCTCTCATTCCCAGCTCTCCCTCCACCCACCTGTAGCAATGGTGGTACGTACAAATAAACCATCCTAACCCTAACTGCACTGATGTTCAGCCCCTGGTATGTGCAGCCTTTACAATGTGTTGACTTCTTGGGCATCCATCCTCCTTATGACCTCTTTCAGAAGTCACAAACAAGGCATACCTCTGTCTGATGCACTTGCTCTGCAGAATCAGTGTCAGCTTTGGAGGACCTTGGCATGCCTAAGAAACGTTGCTTTTTGAAATGGCGGGTAGTTGTTAGACGAGAGCACAGGCTGAACATACTGAAGTGACTGTGAGATGAAAATGTTGAAAGAAATACACAAAAGACTGCTGGAGCCTGCAAATCAAGTAGGAGGGGATGAAAAATGATACTGTCACTTCAGCTCAATAGTGACATGGGAGAACCAGGGAGCGAACACAGATCTTGCCAGACAGAAAGCAGCACTTAAACAGCATAAACCACTTGTTCTTTGGGGATTTAGCATGGCCATGCCATGCACTCCTTGCCAGATGTAGGGCACTCACAGCTGCACCACGGCTCCATTGGGATGGGTGCTAGGCCAGGCAGATCATATTACAACCTCATCATCACAGTGTGCCAGGACCAAGATATGGGGCATCAAACCCCAGGGGGTGTGTGTGGGTGTGTGGGTGTGTGGGTGTCTTCAGACTTTGCTAAAATGTACAAATTTAAATTATGAGGCATCTAGTTCCCATACCCTCAACATCCTGGTCACCCAGCTACAGTATGTAGAAGCAAAGACTTTTGCCCAAAGCCATAATAGATGCCAAGCAGATCCACACATAGCGCTGTGCGACTGTAGACTGTCCTGCTCTAGTGTGAAAGAAACTAAGCTCAGCAAACACACGAGTGCTTGGAACTGAAGGGCTAACACAGAGCTGAGTGATGTCTGGGTCAACGAGTAAACAAGACAGAAAACATAAGTACATTGCAGATAGCCATTTGCCTGTTTTTTCTAGGCTGATGCCAGGGAAGCTCTCTCACACTTCCTAGGTACCCTCCCTAATCCACAAAACAACCCAGCCACCAGAAACATTATGCTTCTAGTGAAGGCTAGCATCTTTTTGTATAAAAACCTGGACTCTTACCTCCTGCCATCCCTTGACTCTGAAATGAGGATGTCTATCCCACAATCCTACTACTGACCTCTCACCAACAGCTGTTTTCCTCTGCTCCCTTCTGCTGTCCAAGCCCAGCTCTTGAGCCCCACGTGCTGCCTTTCCACTTGTGTGTCCATCTGCAGACTGAGCTCCAGCCTGCCCCGAGCTCACCCACCCCGGGCACGCCGCTTCCCCCTGCCCCTGGGCTGCACAACGGGACTCGGGGTCAGCCTTCAGCGTCAGGTGGTTGTGGCCGAGCAGTCAGCAGTCACAGCCCCATACGGGGAGTTAGGCATTGCCAACCTGCCAGGGCTCGAGTCTGCAAAGGGTCCGTGCACCACAGCAGGTGAGACGAAGAGGCTAATGGTCTGCGCACTGCAAACTGCTCTTTACCTTGAGCAGGGACTTGAACCGCAGCGTGTGTTCCATTGGCACCGATTTGCAAGGAGACAGGATGGGGTCCGGGTTGTGGCCGCACTTTAATGAGAAAATGCCTTGTTCTGCAGCAGCGTCTTCTGCTCCAGCAGGAAACCGCCCTGCCTGGAGAGAGCAGCTGCATGCAGCTTCGCTGACACGCCAGCGAGAGGATTGTGGCTTATTTCTTTAATCAAAATGCTCAGTTCTGCAAAAGGGCATTAGGGAAACTCAGCCTAAAACTGCAGATTCTGCTCTTTCCTTCTCACCTGCTTGTAGCAGCTCTGGAACAGACACATGGCTGAAATACAGAGCCAGCACTTGCTACGGGGAAGATTTGCAACAGCTTGCAGTTTATGGGCATAAATGATCCACGTGGCCATCTGACCCTCCCCAGACCATGGCTGGCCTTCTCTGGAGCCTCGCTGAACAACTCCTTTTCCTTGAGAGGCTGCCTATTGAGTTACTATCGAGATGTGCCGTGGGGCCAGCTGGAAGCAGGGAGCTGCTCTACCCACACCCAGCACCCCTCTGCATGCAGCAGCGTTGGCTGTCACGACCAGCACGAGCCCACCACCGCTGTGAGGGCAGGCCTCTGGCTTCACGGCAGGCCTCTGGCTTCATGGCTGCCCCAGTGTCCTGCCCAGTGCCAGCCTGCTCCCCAGGGGACAGGTCCTCAGGGTTGGGCCTATCAAGAGAAATTGTGTTGTTTTTGCTCTTTAGCCTGGATTTCTGTTTCCCCAAAGTCACCTCCCTTTCCTCCAGGCCCAGGGAGGAGCGGTCACGCCAGCCCGCAGGCCTTCCCGGGCTCGCAGCGCCAGGCCCATCGTGCGTCTGCTGTTTCACAACAGAGGTCCAAAATGGACTTGAGGAAAACTTCCCATTCTTCAGCAGCTGTATTTGGCAGGTGTCTGGTGTGCGGAGGGATGAGATCTGCTGCTGTGGCCGTGTCATTGCAGTGTTGTTGGCCATGCCCATGCAGGGGTCACCCCGGCAGCTCCCTCCAGGGGTGGTGGGACAGCAAGAGTGCTATTTCGGAGCCGTATTTTGGCTGTCTGCCTTCTCTACTTCCCCCAGGGCTGCCAAGACGCAAGCATCACCTTGAGTGGGGTTTGGTCCCCAGCCATGCTGGTTCCAAACTGTGGCTTTTTGTCTTCTTGATCGTCCCTTGTCTTGTGCTGGTTTCTTGGCACTTGAAGAGGTGCCAGGACACTTGGAAATAACTGAGCCATCTCACTGCTGACATCACCAGGGCAGTGATGGAAAAGTCTGTGATAAAAGTTTATTATCAATGCAAATAAAAATAATTGCTGCAAATAACAAAAAATTAAATGGGTGTCACTGGGCTAAGCCGAAATGTTACGTCATGGCCTCCTTGGCCTCCCAGGGTTTCTTGCCTTGGGCAACCTTTTTCAGCAATCACTTGTATTTATCAGAGAAGAGATACAGTTATTGCACTTGGGTTTTTCGAATAATTGAGTAATTTAATCTTTTAAGTGCCTCTGAGATCACTTGCTGTAATTAAAGACAGAAGATGAATGGCTGAAGTATAAGAGCACTGGAGGACTTTAAAAATGAATGTGTCCTTGGCTGTGTCTCCTGTGCATTTATATAATGATTATCCTGCATTAATATGACCATATAGATAAAAGGAGAAAATAATAAGAGCTTGGTTACATTATTTTTTCTTCCAGCCCAGTAATAACATGTCACCAGCTGGAGCAATGTGCATGTGAGCACCAAGCAGGAGCAACCACGTGCTGCACAGTGCGCGACCCTGCAGCCTCCTGGTCTGAGACACAAGGAAAGGCAATATCCGCTTACATGTCCTGCAGCAACATGGCTGATAAATGAGTTACAACTGTGTATAAAATCCACAGATTTCCCTTAGAGGTGGACTTAAAGGCTTGGCTAGTGCTGTGAGAGGCAACTGCAACACTGGCAGCTTACTTTATGAGCATTTATTTTCTCAGCTTTTGGAAGTAAGAACTGTTTGATCCTAGCAGGGAGAGGAAGAGAGAAGGGTTGCTGCAAAGTAATAACTATCCACAAAAAAAAAAATCCAAAAGGCCTGTAAGCAGCATTTTATCTGCTAAATAAACTATACACCTGGCATACCTATGCCATACCTTGGCATTCAGCTCCCCATTTCACAGCCCAGAAATGAATAAACACTTGCCCAAGGAGGGAGCAGGAGCTGGTGGGAGAGCTGGAGCCAGCACCGCCGCATTCCCATGCGGTGCCAAGCACGGGGATTGCGCTGGTCCCAGGCTGCAGTCCCTGCGGTGGGCTCCGATGGGCAGCGGGGCCGCAGCAGCTGCAGCCCCCTCCTCACTCCCCTCCCTGTCCCGGCAGGCCCTGCGATGCCCTCCCGCATCTGCTATTGCTTCTGCCAGTCTACAAAACTTTTGTCACCTCATAAAACTTTACAGTGCAGGTAGTTTTATACTCTTGCACGTCTTGAACTAAACACTTGGCCAATTTGCGGCTCCCTCCAGCGGGAGGAAAAAACAGATTTCCACGGTCAGGTGTTTAGCTTGTGCAGCATTGCCAGCTTACAGTGCTGCCCAAGGCCCATTGCAGAGCCTGGAAGGCAGAAGAAACCAAACCACAGCCAGCTCTTTGCTCAGGCCCATTTCAGCCAGCATCACAGCAAGATGTGTTTTCGGCTCTGGAGGTGCTCAGCCCCATGGCTTGCATGGGGGCATTCGAGGCTTCTCCAGCTCCTGACAGCCAAGCAGGTGGGACTGAGAAGATGCTGCCCCATTCCTCTCTGTCCCAGCAAGGACCAATGGCATAAAAAAATCAGTGACAGATACGTAATACATCGCAGGGTAAGGGGGCAAGGGTTACTACTCATTCCCCTCCCTGCCAAATAAACAAAGAAACCACCCAAAGTCTTTTGTGTTACTGACTCTCACCTTTTGAAAAGGAAGAAACTATTTCTACCAATAGAGTTGGAAACTAATCCAACATTTGCAGCATTTAAGAAAACACCATCACTGCCATCACCGCTGCGCTGCTCAGGTGCTGGTGACACAAACCACCTCTCCCAGCCACCACTGCCCGGTTTCCCCAGGAGCACATTTTGGTGAGACCAGGAGGGCCGGGGCTGGATGACGGTGGTCACCGTGCCCTGTTGTGAGCAGCTCTTGAAACAAGAAAGAGGCTTTTGACACGCAGTCAGATTAATCAGGCGGAAGGTAAATATATTAAGGGACAAATGTGACAGAGGCAGGCATTTCTCAGGTTAAATCCTCTTTTTTAATTATATTTCTTTTAACAAAGAATATTCAAAGACCCATGGCCCATCAGGGGCTCCACAGACATTGTCCTCCCAGCTCTCAGGGCGAGGAACTCACACATTTTCTTGTGCCCTTGGCTTTTCTGCCTTGCTTTGTTAATATTTTCCCTGGCTTCTCTCTGCTTCTCTGGCCCTTTTGCCACTCCTTCCCAAACACACAAAGCACCACAAAATAGCCAGCAAAATGTCAGCACCCAGAAGCATCTTGACTGCAGGCTGCTGTTATTTCAACTTTCTGGTTTCTTAATGAATTTGATTTTCTTAGAACTGTTTGAGAGAGAGTGGTGTTTTCGTTCAACTCACTATACAAAACAAAAGCCTCTGATATGCCGGACTCTGCCACTTTGATCTCACCTTATTATTCCTTCTTTTTTCAGGCTCTAAAGAAGAGTGGGCTGAGCTGGCCAGCACCAGTCTTAGTCTCCTAGCAGTTGGCAAAGTGGTTTGGCAATTTGAGAGCGGTGCACGGCAGAAGGGAAGAGCTTCCCCCTTCCTTTCCTCGCCTCTGCTTCACAGCTTTGCATGAGGGAGGGAGAAACAAGACTGGACTTCTTCAGCTGAAGCTGAAATCTAGCACCTAAAACTGACCACTTTGCCCTTAATAAGGACTGAACAGAACGGGTCTTTAAATGACTCAGAAGTAAATGAATAAAACACAGCGTGAAAAGCAAATTGCAAGGTGCATGTTTTAACATTTTGGCACTTGCATGTCCACTGTCCCATTAATTAGCCTTTTCCCTTTCTGCTCCCGTTTCCTTTAACCACGGCGTGTACTTTCCTTAGGACACTCAGCACAGATGCCACAAACTGCCTGCTCGGTGTGACAAATTCCTTCAAGGCTCTAAGCGAGTCTGCTGGAACAGAAGAGCTGTGAAGTTTATTGCAGTGTGACTAGGGAATAAACTATCGAACAAAACACTTTTATATTGATATGGTTACTTCCAGTTTTTTTACTAAAGTCACTGTAAAAAAAATAATAAAAATCAAAGAACCAAAACCCCTCCGAAGCCCCACTGACAGAGCTCTGCTGGAAAAACCTCTGTGTAGACACAGGCCCCAGCAATCTCCTACAAAAGGTACAGTTATTTATATGGAAAAACAAACAACAACACAAACTCCTTGTGGAGTTATCACAAGAGCCTCTCCTAAGGTACTCCGCAATTCAGGTTGCAAACAGAAAAACTGGACAGCTTAAAAATTAAGAGCAGTTTGCAATTTGTTCTGTACAGTATCTTTATTTCATTTCTAAGATTGTTATAAAAACAATATAAAATTAATTCTTGCATTTAACAAAGATCCCTCTGATAGTCACAGCGTAGAATCTTTTTGAGAAAGAAAAGAGCTTTGCACTCACATCACAAAATTATTTTGAATAAAAATACATAGAAATACATCATTTTGCTTTAGTGGCGCAGACGGCCAGGGGAAGTGCCAGGCCGTCACTCACACGTGGATCGAAGGAAGCGCCCCACGGCTGCAGACGGACTGCAGGCGGCGATGGCTGGCTCTGCCCGCATGAGCACACCACAGCTCTCCCTGGCCAGGTGCCTGATCCTTGCCTCTTCCAGGGTTTTTTTCTTCTTAGTATGGGGTGTGCTTTTTAAAAAAACTAACAAGAAACACACACTGGCTCCTGATTACCTAAAGTCAAGCAGGTTCCTGAGGCAAAGCGGTGCCACCCGTCAGACCAGCTTGTATTTTCCCTGGCCTACCGTCGTACAAGTCACTCACCAGGAGTTACGCGCGGCTTTGCACATGCCGTACCACAGGCAGACTGCTTAGGACGATGCTTCAGCAATTCCCGTGGCCAGGCCAAGCTGCTTACTGCTCTGCAGGGATATTTAAAACCTCTCCTGAAGGGAAGAGCACCAGAGGCTGTGTTATTTCTATGGCCCACGGCACCATTAGAGGATGTGATCACACAGCTTCGTAGTAGCAAATCCCAATTTACCTACAAATTAGATATCCAGCTGGTGCCATCTGCCTGTCGGCGGCTACATATCACCCGGCCTGCAGCGTCTCCTCCTTGCTAGGACTGCTGGTTTCACACGTTGCGCTGTGACCAGCCCATTAACAGCACACGACGACGACTTGCTGGATGTCAGTTGTCAGGAAAGTGCCAGCACGGTCCGGGCACAGCCTCAGCACCTACCAGCACAGCGCCCACGTTGTCCTGGGCTTGCTCTGCCCAGGTCCACGGACCCTCCTGAAGCCCAGGGGAGACGCAGGTGCCTGGCTCCTCCACAAGAGCAGGCCTGGACTCGTTTTATTTCACCAGCAACACAATCATTAAAACATACATACACATGTAACATGGACGTTACGCGTGACCTGGCTACAGCTTGTGTTAAATGAATGTCGCTTTTTGTTATGGATCGTGAAGGCGTCTGACACAATGGAGTAAATGTATTTGCAAGGTGATTCATTGCCGTGACATGGAGAAAGCCATTTGGCATTTCATACATTTAGTGAGAGCTATTTCTTTGCAATCCACACTGCACCAGGCAGCAATGCATAAATATGCAGCAGTTTAAAATTTGCTCTTCTTCAGCAAGCACTATCAGGCTATAATTTTTTTTTATGTATATTTTGAATACTGCATGACTTACCCTGAATTTTTCACCTTAATCTTGATATCAAAATATACATTAGTGCAAAGAGAGACCATTTTAAGACTGGAACTAGAAGACAAATATATTAATCATAGTGATAAGATACTAATTCTTTTCTATTTCTACAGATTATTTAAGAAAAAATATAATCTTGAGTTACAAATGAAAATCGTATTTCATACATAAGTTTGAATTTACAGCTCTGAATCACAGAACCGTAGAATATTCAGGTTGGAAGGGACCTAAGGAGGTCATTTAGTCATCTGTTAGTCATCTAGGAGATAAACATCATATTTAATACAATGTAATCAGCTTTGTAGATAAATAATTCTTAATTAACACAGAGCACATTTCCTTTAAAATATTCTTTCCAGTGACTGACATTATTCACATAGCAATAAAAACACAATTACAGCTGAAGGCAATGCAGGCCTACTGTTAGAGAGTGGAGAAAAATGACCACAGTGCTCTACACCACAGACACTCCTAATGCAGTGATTCACAAGGCAGGCAAAATAACACAGGGTTTTCTTCCATTGTCTATCTCTATTTCTACTAATAAATGATGTTACTAATAAATGATGTTGCTAATATTTTGCTAACTTCAGTTCAGTAACACTTTGGGAATGAAATGCTGTCAGGGCCAGATCTTGTTGCTCAAAGGAAAACGTTCAGCAAAACCAGAAGAGCCTCGCAGAATACAGACAGTGCATTTTAGAAGCAACAGCTCCAAGACCTCAGACCCTGGCAGAAGCAGCAATAAAGTGCCAGCTTATTACACTGGAATGTTAGGATTTAAAATCTCATTCAACTCAACTTATGTGCAGAGAAAAGCCCTTTCACCCTTCCCACCTCTTCCCATCAGATGGCATGACCCCTGCCATCCTAGGACACATCCCTGCTGCCTTCCCCACTGAGAAAGACACAGATCCTTGAAATAAAGTTCCCCGGCTAGATCCTCAGGTGCTGCGCAGCCGTCAGCATTGAGTTATGCTCTGAAGAATGAAGCCAGGACAGCAAGTTGGTCGTGCAGCAGCAGCAGCAAAAACATGAAGTTGGTGGGGAATGTGAACCCCACCAACCTGAGTCGCTGCTTTGTGCAATTCTCCTCCGTCTCCACTCAGTCACGTGTTTTGCTCCAGTCAGGTGTTGGCTCTGATCACGCAACACCAGCATTAAACCTTGATTTGGAAACATAAATCATTTTGTTTCTCCTCAATCTTTTCTTGGACAATTTGACATTCAGGCTCTTCCATCACTCCATGTCTTCAAAATATACTTATCAAACTCAGTGAGGGAAAATGAAGGAGGGGAAAACATCTGCCCAAGGAAAGGTCCCAGGGAAAGTTGTGAGATAACTCCAACCACAGGAATTAAAGACAGGTCACAAACCAAATGAACTAAACCACATAAAATGGTTTCTGGAAGCCATACACTAACAATCTCTTCTCAGTGTCAATGTCCTGCAGCATCAGGCAGCGTACGTGCCTTCCTAGCGCTGTAGCAACCACAACATTGTGCACTCTTATCTCAGATTTCCCAAGGGGATGTGAGAAAATAGGTAGTGGGTGATGTATGCAAAGGGGCAGCTCTATTTGTACCGTCTTTCTACCCTCTTCGAGTAGTAAGTAATGAAGAATATAGTAACAATAAAAGCAACAAATATGAAAGAGATAAAGGCTAACAATGATTTTCTGGTTCGGAAAAAGTGGCATTCGGGACACAAGGCAACCTCTTCCGGGCACAGCACCTCAGCAGTGTTGGGACCAGGAAAACCATTCTTGTCAATTATTTCTCTGTAATGTTCCATAGAAGGCTTTGGTTCATATCGATTTGCAACGTAACTGTAGAGACCATATTTAGGAGCAGTCTTGTCATTAAAAGAATAGACAAAATATCCTTGCAGGTTAACATTATCCAAGGCATAAGCTGCAAAAGAAAACAAATAAATGAATAAATGTCACTTTGGCATTCAAGAGCAGCATCATACGCCAGTGCATACAGCAGGGGTAGGGGGATGTTAAACCTAGATCTGCACTTCTCTTCCCCAAAATAAGGTAATGTACACGTACATCCATGCAGTCTTTGCCATAAAAAGAGTTTGTCAGCCATTACCAGACAGTGTGATCTGTGAGTATCCTGTAATTTATTTCCTTGTACTCGGTAAACACAGCTGTGAACGCATGACTGTGTTTAATGATCAGCATGGAGCCTACTGTGAAAATATGGGTCTTTTTTCTGTATAAAAAAGCACAGGTTTTGGTTTCCCTGCACCTGGATTTCTGCAGTCTGTTCCCCTGGCTGCTCTCTCTCCCTCGCAGAGCAGCTCCTGAGGGGGAAAGTCAAGGAAGGAGGACATCAGGCTGCACTTCTCACTAGCAAAGGTCCGGTGACATCAGGAAAAGATGCACCAATGCTCGGGTCATGTACTGGGATATCACCAGGGCAAGTAGAATTGTTACACAGATCAGCGTCCACTCTTGCTATTGAGTTTCTGATCCAAGAGACCTGCATTAGCCTTCACTGAGAACATGTCCATGATCCATACTGCTACCTTGGTTGCTGGAAGAGTTCTAGCAGCTGGAGCATTAACTTTCAGCCATCAGTTGTGCCTGACAAAACCAGTCAATCCACAATAATAAACTGTAATACTCTATCCCTCAAAATAACTATTTTCTACAAAATAAAACAACACTTTCTCTCAAGCTAACAATTGCTGAATTTTTAAATGCCTCTAAAAGCAGTTCTTTCTGCAGCCACATGCAAGAAGACACTTAGCACCTCTAACCTTCTTTTCATGTGCAAAATGAGATAATATTTACCTACCCTTTTACAGAGCTGTTATGCAGGATGATTAGTTTGTGTTTATAAAAGTGCATGTGGATTTAATGGTGTTACATAAATGGTTATTGCTGTTCTTCATTTTCAGTTGGCAAAGGTGAACTTAAATACTGTACAAAAAAATTAAAAATACAGCCTCAGCCCAAAGGGTCCTGTACTGTGTTCTAGAACTGTTTATCCGCATAAATCTGTTGGCTCCCCTGGAGTAATTCAGGTGAGCAACATCACATGCACCAATGCAGCTGCATGCAGCCCCAGAAACCAGCTGGAGGGAGAAGGCAGAACAGAGAACTTAAGGCGAGCCCACACGTGTACCAACCCTCCACTTATTCCTCTGCAGCGTGACACTGAGGTAAGGACACACAATTTTTAATTCCTGTTGGTTAGTGCAGAGCATCTTGCAGAAAAAATGTAAGTTTTGCAGAAACCCGAGTCAGACATGATGCCAAGGTTAAAAGCTTGTTACATGTCTAAGGACAAGGTGGACAAAAGCACCAGCAGAGTGGGAGAAGAAAAGAGAGTGAAAAGGCTGGTATTACTGACTGACTGAACACTAAGGAGAAGTGTGCGATGTCAAAGGTGGAAGAGAGAGCTTTGGGGTAAGTATTGTGACTGGTTAGCAGGGATATATTCACCTGTGAAAAGGGGGCAGAAAGACAGGAAAATATGGCTTGCATGCAGTGATTAAGTGCAAAAATATAGTAGCTATTTCCAGGCTGTACAGAACAGGTAGGAAGTAATTGGGTGATATGGGTACCAGATCTGTATGAATGACAAAGTTCTGTGACAACGGGGGTATGTGCAGCTGTTCTGTCTAATGGGGACTGGGAGAAAAGCCCATATTCATACACACTCAGAAAACAGAATTGCCAAGAACTGGTGCAGTCTAAAGTGTTAGGAAGGAGACAAAGCAATAAAAACAAACAAACAAACAAAAAACAATGGATTGAAACCACAAGCCCAAATATATCCAAGATACGTTTTTAACTACACATGCAGAAAACATGCACCCAGTACTTCAAAATGCTGGCGAAGAAACTCTTGGGCACTTAGTATTGATATTCACTAATTCCTGAAAGAGGTGGAAATTACAGACAAGGAAGTTAAAGCCAGTACTTAACAGAGTGGACAGGATGACCTAGCAAATGATGGAACTGCCAGCCATCTTTCACTACCTAGCAAAATAGTGGAATAGATTATATAAGGCTTGATAAATAAGAACTACAGGAGACATATATGATTAATGCCAATCAGCTCAGCTTTATGAAAAATAAATCTTGTCAAACTAATTTGACATCTTAAGTTGACATCTTTTTTCATGAGATCAATAAAAGTAATGATGTTTGATGTAATATACTTAGAACTTCATAAGGCAACTGACTTGGTATTATATGGCATTTGGATCAAGAAAATAAAATGTTATGAGGTCAAGGTGGGCCCATAATAAACAGATTTCAACTGGTCTCAGATAGAATTGATAAGCCTAGAAATGTAATTGCAGACAAGTAAGTGTCCCAGTAGGTCTATGTCCCAGAAGGCGGTCATGGAGAAATAGCTTTTAGCACAAAGATATTTAATCATCTTTCATTGACCTGAAAGAAAACTTTCTCACAAAGTTTGCAAATAACACAAAAGATTAGGGACATAACTTAACTAGTGTAGCAAGCTTTCCACAAGCAGGCTATGGGTATTTGAACATGACCAAATGTGAGGATGTCAAAGAAGAACCAGACCTTACTTCAGTATAAACAGTTCCGCCCTGAGGGGCAGGAACCTGTAAGTGAGTTTAAAATCACAGCAGATAACCACAGACTGCATGTGACCTACCTGCCGCCATGGCCAAAAGGGCTAATAGGCTCCTTAGACATACCAAAGAGTAGTAAAAGGGTTAAGACGTTACTTTATACACACTTCATCTATAAGTGTGGCTGCAGTAGGAACAGTGTGTCCAGGCCTGGGATTTACTCCTCTCAAGAAGAATGCTGGCAAACAGGAAAAAGTTTAATAATTGAAAGGTTCTAAATCATGTTTAACCGTAAGGGACACAAAGAGCTTTGTTTGCATTATTTATCAGAGAGCTAAATGAGAGTTGGCTTATTTTCTGCCTGTGAATACCTCACAGGCAATACATGGAAATGCATAACAAAATGGCTTAAAGCTGAAGCCGAAGAAATTAACACTAGAAATAAGATTTTTATATATTTTATATATATATATATGAAAACAGTAGGTATTTTGCCACTGCAACAGCTTACATTGAGATGTAGAAAATTCTTCATCAGTAAAAATTATCTCATCCAGGCCTTGTGTTTTTCTAAAAAAATTCTGTGTTGTGTGACAGGATGACTCAAAATGCCTCCATTTTACCTTATAATTTATGAATCTTTGAGACAGAAAAAAAAAAAATCTGGTTTGAGCTCTGAATAGCAGGAAAGAGTCCAGGAAACAGCATAATGAGGTAGACAGCTGAATTATTATGAAGAGCCAAGATAACGGCTGGATTAGATACAGAGACAGCTGAGGAACAGAACTCATATCCAGCCCTGAAGCACATCAGTGAAGAGAGAAGCAACAAAGCAAAACAGTTGAGTTGCAATAAGAAAATATGACTAAATATATGTGGAGCTACTCACATGACATCTACTTAAAGCTCTTAAATTCACCAAAAAGTTCTTCTGCTGTGTTATGCAGAATACATGCACGGTCAGTCTCCCTTATGCTTAGTAACTCCAGTCAGTTGTAAATGAAAGCAAAACTATGCTGTAATAATATTTAATTTGTGGAGTATTCTAGGTAAAACTTCATTTTTTTGAAGTAAAACATACTCTATCGTGCAGTATATATTATTAAAAATGGTATTTGTGACATAAAAACTACCTGTGGTTCCTTACCTTTTAAAGCTTCATTGATATAATTCTGTATGTAATACACTCTGAGCTTATCATGCACCATATTCTGGTCATCATCAATTCCATTAGCCATAACATAAATTGGGATGTTGCCATACTTTGATTTAACCCACTTGAGCAATTTACGCAATCCCCAGGGCACTACTGCTGCTCTGCTAGGGGAGTGCAGCCATGTGATGTCATTGATCATCTGAACTTCAAGGTAGTGGTCATATTTTAGTGCATCCTCTTTCTCCCAACCCACAAGGGTAGTAGTATAGTGACTTAAAGCAAAAAAATCAAATGAGCCGTGGATTAACTTCTTTTCATCTTCTGAGAAAGAAGGCAAGTGGAAATTATAGAGGTCAACACTGTTTCTTCGGTGAAGCCATGCTCTCATCACATGCGGGTAGTCACCATTCCCAAAGATGGGCTCTGCAAGCCAGCCAATGTCGAACTCTAAAATTCTGTCAGCAACTTCTTGGTCATTCCTGGAAAAGGGACAAGCTGGTTCCACCCAGTCTGCTTGTAGAGCTATAGATATTTTACCCTTCTGAGATCTTCTGAATTCTTTGTCGTAAAGATGCCATGCTTTTGCATGGGCTTTCAAGAGATTGTGCCCTGCAGTGTATGTCAAGTTTTTCACAGACGGTTCATTCATTGTGATCCAAAATTTTACATGGTCCCCAAGACTTGTAAAGCAGAATTTGGCATATTCAACAAAAGCCTGAATGGTCTCTGGGTTTTCCCAAGCTCCATATTTGGCAAGGGGAGCTGGAAGCTCTTGATTCTCGGCCATAGGTTGCCATAAAGCAACAACAGGAGTTATGTTAACTCTGAGAAGTTCACTAGCAAAACACTGATAATAATGTACAAGTGTGTGGTTGATTAGAGAAAGGTTACCTAAAGGAAGGATGAAAGACCACTTCAGTGAAAAATGGAAGTGGGTGACATGAATTTCCTGTAGAAGAGAGACCTGAAGCCTGATAGCAGCAAAGTCAACACAGTGACGCTTGCGTTTGGAGGTAGAAACTCCATCCACTTTAATCAGTTTCTTCGTCTGGTGAACATCCCACACATACACGTTAGGGTCAAGAAACTGGGCAGGTGTTGTGTCTACCTAGGTAGAATAAGAAACATACCAGATTCAAGCTGTTTGTTCTAGGTATGTAGGAACATCCTAACCACGAGATACAACTTACTGAAAGAACTTCACAAATCAAAACATTGCATTTAGCACTTCTCTCACATCTCTGATAGGATAACATCTCTGGCTCATATGAATGAATTAATCTTCTGCTAACATGTGACATCAGAAAAGTACCAAATCTATATATCATTTTCATCCTACTTGCCATACAAGCTTATGCTAATGGTCACCATATTTATATCTTCTCCAGATTGCTGCACTCCTTACAGGAAATGAGGGATTGCTCAGGGATAAGGCATTAAACCTGCAACAGATCTTCAGAGAAGCAGATCTGCCGCTAAGACTACAGTCATTTTAAAAATGTTTTTCTTTCAAGATTAAGAAGCTATACGAAGGGCCTTTCTGTTGTAAATTACCCAGTGGCTTCTGTTTCAAGACCACTGAGCACAGTAAAAGAAATAATGAATGCAACATCATTTCTGTGTCCATTTTTTCCTGACTACAATGCAAGCTGAGTAATGCTCTGCACTTGATTTTTAGCACGAATTCAGTTGACAAGCAAAATTTTTCCTTCTTGCTAAAAAAGTCCTTTTTTATTTAACTCATAATGAACTCAATTCCAAGTTATTTCAACAAGGTGTTGATTTCTGAATGATTTTTTTTTTCAGACCTCTGAGTCACTATATGTGACCCCAACAATAAATGAAGTTTTCCTCTAAGTCTTTAGGGCTTCAGATGTCAGAAGTGCCCGTATGACATACCACAGACAATAAAACTTGAGCTTCTCAAGCTCCCACAGGATTATAATTTCACTTTTAAATGAGTATCACAAACATAATATGGGCTAGAAAATGGAAAAGTGAATTACTTAAAATAATGCACAAAGTAAAAAAAGTACTCTAGCATAAAAGAAAGATCCAAACTTCAAGATACTGGTCCTGCATATGTGTTTATTTGTCCCTTTCTCTCTCTCTTTTTTTTTTTTGTTTTTTGTTTTTTTGGTACAATATTCTCCTGAGTTAAGATTTCCTTGTCCTGCCCTCTGTTTGAAAAGCAGGTGTCAGCCTACAACCAGTGTTCAACTTGTAGCTGAGGCTCTGCAGACTGTATAAAGAAGCTGCTGAAAATCAGTTGCTATTTTCTCTGGAGAGGTCAGTACTGTGCTTATAGAAGAAAGTAATAAAAAACAGCATGTCTGAGGGAAATTGCTTTTCTGGAGAATTGTCCCTTGTAGATTACTAAAGCATGCATTTCCACTAATACTCTGGGAATGCTGTCAAAGAGTTTTTCCATCGTGATGCATCTACAAATCACGCTACCTAAGCTTTATAGCACAAAATGTTTGAGTGGCCTTTTGCAATGAAAATATTCAGCTTTGAAGGTTTGGGGGATAGGAGGGATTTTTTAACTGTCTTAGGCTGACTGACTCCGTAAGTTTACAGCTGTTATAGATCCCAAAGTTAGCAATTCCATGTCTAATCCCTAACCTATCTGGGAGCTAGGAGGATAATGACTGCTGAATTTTCTTGGAAATCAGTGTACCAGGTAAGGAGGGTGCAGTATTTTTCAAGAGGACAAAGTCAGATCTTAGTTTTGGAGTAAGAAAAAAGCAAACGAGCCCCCTGTACTCTAGCCTTAAGAAAGATTCTGTCTTTGTGGAAAATCTAAATTAAAAATTCTGTTCTTGGATCCAGCCTCAGAGCTGAATTTAACTGCACATCTTTACTGTGGTTAGACGAGCCCTGTAAGCCAAAACAACATCTGAGAATTACAGAGCCAAACTATGAAAGAGACTGTAACTAAGCTACAATTTTTACACATGCTATGAAGTCTTAAAATTTGAAAGGTTCTCCCGAAATGTCAGATTTAGTTGAAATAAAAAGAGTGAGAGCTAAGAACTGGATCCATGAACTAGCTAGGTGCTATCCAGGGGTACTGAAGCCTCAGTCAGACACAGAACTAAAAAAATGACAAGGAAGGAATATAGAAATTTCATCTAAATCGAGTATTGTTTACCTTTCTTTTACACAGAATTCCTCTAACAAAGGTCCCAGAATTTACATGCATAAGATGCAGAAACATACCACTGTAAACACTGAGAGTTTTCAGGAAGTTTTCTAAAATGCACTACCACAGCAGGTAAATACACTGCTATTGACTTGAAAAAGCAGCAACACTTCCCACTTCATAGACTAGGACCTTTGGAAATACACTGTAGCAGATCTAAGCAACTTCCATGAGAACAGGACTGACTTCAGTAACTGATCACATAACACGTCCAGGGAAGATGAGCATCAGACCCCTTTCAATTGCTGTATGTTTTTCTAGACCATTACTTTCTTGACTGTACCTCAATCTGATTGAATGTCCTTGGTCACACACAGAAAGTCTAGCGAAGACTGAAAGGCACAGTGTTTGCCACAAAAGCCTTGTACCCATCTCCTTGCAGCACTGTGGTAATATATGTCAGCTAAGACACTCTATCTGGCAAATTTATCAATATGATGTTGTCCACTGGTTTGGCTGGAGAAACCTATCGGCTTTACCATCAGACTTACCTGAATATAGTTGTCAACAATCCCCCAGGCAAACCCACAGGGAAAGACCCCTTCTATGGGCAGGTTTTCAGGCAGAGGTGGGAAGCCATTTTTTTCTATCAGCTTTTGATAGAACAAGACAGAAGATTTTGGCACCAACTTTTTGTCATGGCTTTGGAAATCGACATAAAACAATCCGCGTCGAATGCTGTATCCCCTGTGCCATTCAAAGCCGTCGAGGAGGGACCAGGCTGTGTATCCAAACACATTAACTCCATCGTACCGGATAGCTGAGGAAAGAACAAAACCCAAACTCATCTTAGTGCTCATTTTTCCTGTGCAGGAACCAGCAATGTTTGTGGTATTCACATGTAAGAACAATGCAATAGGTCAGATAAGTATCTCAGGGTCTGCTTCAAAGCCCGTTCAGGGAATATATTTCAGCTGCACTCTGAATGCTCTGGGGCAGGCTCCCAGGGCATGGGTGCACTGTGCAAGGCAGTAGAGGCACCTGGCTTGTCTTTAAACAAGCCAGATTTAGGAAAAGAAGTGGTGCAGCAGCAGTTTGAGCAGTGCTGCTGATTAAGTGTGCCAAACCCTAGCCTTGTAGCTGGCCACGATACACCTGAACAGTTTGCAGCATCCGAGCCAGTAGCTGCATGGCACTGCACTCTGCTAAGCACACACTGCAGCTCACTCAGAGGTAGCTTAAGTGTCATTAATGCAGCACTACTATGTACGCAAACCAAGCTGGACTCTTTTTTTTCTCCTTCCTCTCTACTATTAATCTACATTAAGAAGACCCTAATAACACTTTTGGGGTTTTGATGATTTTTTATTACCATGGATTGTAAGTAGAAGCGGTAATGCAGGAAGACTGCATGTGACTTTGATAATTCTGTCTCTTTATATCTTATATGGCATAGCATTTTCCAGCTTAAATATTTTAAGGTTTCTAAAAATATATATGCATTCTAGGTCAACTGTTTGGCTTTTATGAATCACCACACACTTTTTAGTTTAAAATCAGGGTCTACTGTCACCTGTTAGCATTGCCAGCATTACAGTTTTATTTTGAGATTCCAAACGACACTCACTTTCAATTGTATTAAACATTAAGATTCAGCAAAATGTTCCTGGGCAAGGCTCAACTTCAGGAAAGCACACAGGAAAACGCTTATTTTAATTACATAATTAGACCCACCCTAATTCAGCAGTGCATTTAAGCACATTGTTAAATGTTCTTTTGAACTTGGGTTTGGCTCAGCAGCCAGCTGAGTTTATCTTTATTACTCACCATCTTCTGTAAACCCAAACCTGGTACTGACTGAACATAATATTTTCCAGCCTAATAACACTAACAGCGTATTTCAGACAACCAGAATATCAAGATCCTCATTTCCTTGATTTATTAATGTACCTCATTACAGTAAGTTATGAAGGACCACATGGATTCTTCATTGTAACCCTGTTCGAATCAATTAAATTAACTGTGGTTATATAAGCTATGAATTTGGCCTAGTCTCTATCACAGGTCATGAGAAAATGTCTAAGGAAATGGAATACTTCTCCTCCTAAAGGCATCATTCTTTTATGTTTGGCACATGCTGGTATTTTTCTAACCTCTGCACATACACATGATGACATCTGCCGTACCAGCAGAGTAAAAGCCAGTACAGGTCCACTTTGTTAGAATTTCTCTTTGAACAGCATGTCACCCCTTCTGTAAGTCATCACACAGCACTCCCACACTTCCTGAGCACCTCAAAAGTTCTCCTCAAATCCTTCTTTAAAAATATGTTAGCTTTAAAGTGTCACCTATGAAAGAAGCAATGTGAAAAAAAATTGGAAGTTTAGAAGTCTCAAACGTATCATCCCACAAGAATTGCACATTACTGAAAAAATACAATGAGAATGACTGTTTTTTTTCCTTTTTTTTTTTTTTTTTTTTTTTTGCTTTGGCTACCTGCCTTCTTTTTAGTGTTTGTCACTGTGCAAGCCAGGCTGACTGAAAGCTAAACTCTCCCTGCTGCTGAAACCGAGTGGCCTTGTCCATATTACCTGCTGGGAATAATGCTTGAGCTGAGCAGTGCCCCACAGCATACCTGGAAGTGTGCTACTGCACAGGCCAGAGCTGGGCCAGAACTGGGTTAACAATTAAACAACATTGACTATCTCCTACCAGCACTTCAGCTCATGCTCTGTTCAGCTCAGTAGTCTAGAAATAGCCGAAGGAACCATGATAGACCCATAAATACCAAATAAAGATCCTTAAAACCTTCTGCTCAGCTGCTGTCCCACCCTGGAAGGGTGAGTGAAGCCCACAGCCCCTGCTTCCATGTGGAAGTTGCCCACAGATCTATGTTTTGCCTCCAGACGTACCTAAGGATAGCTCAGTCCTGACCTGTCAGAGGCCTAGCTGTTCCTGTTCTCCTTAAGACTCTGGATTCGGACCTCCTAACTCCACAGATAATGACCTAACCACTTGGCTAGTCAACATGGCACAGAGAAGCTCTCATGCCCTCCTGTTCTACGTGCTCAACTTTACAAAGAACAATCTATTTATTTGTTGTATCAGAGAAAGAGCAGGGAAATGAATATGATCCTAGAGTAAGTGGTTAGATGCCCACCCATGTGAGAAGACAACTCCAACAATTAGCAACTCTAATTAATATTTAACTACTTAATATTACACCTCTATTCACTCTATCCTATCCTCATTGTTACTGGGGGGGAGAGGGGATCCATAATAGCAAACTTAAAATCCTGGGGGTGCGAATCCCAAATAAAGAGGCCCTTTCCCAAAGCCAAAAAAAAAAAAAAAAGATGGGCTATGTCTACAGCACACAGTGTCAAGAATGGATATCAGCATCAGGAGTGTGCTTTTGAAGGAAATCTCCTGACTCCCCCAGTTTACCACACCTTGGTTCACATCACAGAATGGTCTCAGGACGACACATGACCCGAGTTCCTTTGGGGTGAAATTAAATCCAAGGTGGGCTTCAGGAATGCACACAGTGTGGACACCTGGCCCTCAACGCCAACTCTTTTTACTCAATGGTTTTATTCCAATAGGGCTGTACTTACTTGGCAATGTAGACACACAGGTATGCAGTTTTGATAGAACCGGTGCATGCACACAGTGTGTCTGGCAGAGATACTGGCCACATACAGGAAGCAGCAAAACCACATCTATGTGCCCTTGGGTCTAAATGAAGTATCCTTGCTTCTCAGTGCTATAACTCCAATGTCATTTGATTGCCCCATGACTGCTGGAGTGAATCTTGTGGAAACTAGTTCATGAATCTCTACCTAATAGTGCACAGGATAGACATAACCTAAGTCTCTGAGAGAGGCTGTACGTGCCTTTATCTTTGGTCTTTTCTGTTGTCCAACTTAAGACTCTCTTTTGTGGATCTTTCTTAACTAAGTTCCCTCAGGTACTGCATAGGGAACTTTGATATTCACATTGGGTATTTCAGATTCTAACAGGCAGAAAAGTTGGGTGCAGTAATTTTCACCATAATGATGCCGAAGTCCCTTCTGCAGATCTAGTCCTCTGTCTTTGCTTTTTTTTTTCCTGTAAAAAGTTTAGCCAAATGTTGGAATTCACAAGTTAATATAATGACAACACTACCACTGTTGTTGCTGTTATTATTTACTTAATAGGAAAGAAACTCTATAAATTGAGATTGTTTCCAGCCATCTCTTATTAAAAGGCAGATCCATGTATGTATGTCCAGGAATTTATAAATGGAGCAGAAATATGGGTAACAGTCATGAGAGTAAGAGCCTTTATAGCTCTTCATCTGATTTCATGCAAACTAGTAATACTGTACATGCAACAGTTAGTAACTGTTTCACATTCCATTATTGCCATTTTGGATGCACTGACTCATGTATTTATTCACCTTTTAATTTATTTGTAATAATTAGGTTTCTGGAATAGCAGATGAAACAAATGTGGGACTCTTCTGCATCTTCATGAGTGCTGAGAATAAAACAAAAGCCATTTCTGCCTGTCACGTGTATGACAATGGCAACGTAACACAATGGCTATCTAGTCTGAATAAATAGATATAATAATACTGTTTTTAAAACCAGAACAGTAAACTGTAGATGAGTAAATCAATTATTAAATTGGTAATTAATAAATTAAATACAATGAAAATGGAAATGGGAACTCCAGGAACTTATTGATGACTACTAGAATTGAAAGAATTTGTTTTGCCACAAGAAAATGGGAAATTAGAAAATAACTGTCATACAAGGTATCAGAGTGTATTTCTCTTACCATGAAAAAATGACAGGATAACAACTTAAATAATTTAGATTATATAAACACTGAGTTCTCCTTACACTGATGCAAATTCAGATTATTGTGATTGATATCCAGAACTGTATTAATGTAACATCTGTGCAAGGACAAAACTGAGATACAGAATGAAAAGGTCTCAATTTTTCATTTAAAAATGTATTCTTTTACCCTTATGTTTTCTTCAGATGAACTCACTACTGGATAGCATATACCTTTCCACATATGCATTCTTAAGTTTTATATATATGCATTCATACATCTAAGATATGGAAAGCAATTATTAATAAATAATACAGTAAATTTCCCTAAGTCCATTGAGAGTATAGTTCACACAGGTTTTGCACTGCCTCCCACCAAAGACAGTAGAAATTTTCCTACTGACTTCAAAGACAGCAGCACCAAGCTCACCAAATGCTATCTGCAGATATTGTGGGTCTTCAAGAGCTGAAAAGAACAAACCCAGGAAAGAGATCTGGAGTCTCATTTCGCAAATGCCAACATGAATGTTAAAGACCGAAATTAGATTTCAGCCTAGTTCTTTAACAAGTCTCCTTAGGCTATTTTGTATAATGATTTTGTCAAACACATATTAATACAACCTTAATCCTACCTTTCAAAGTTTCCATAATGAACTTCTTGAGATAGTAAATATATTTGGCATCATCTCTCTTGGTGCTACCAGAAACAAACCAGCTGTTTTCCACAATGAATACTGGGGGGTTGTTATATTCACTGCTTATCCAGTAAAGGAGCTGCCTCAAGCTTATTGATTCCAACTGCTGGAATTTCATGTGAGAGTCCAAGAGCTGGAAACTCAGGGTAGCTCCAAAGGAAAGAGCAAAAAAGTCAGCTGTTCCCTTGATGTACTTCTTCTCATCTTCACTGAATTCAGGCAGCAGAGATGAGAGGTTACTCCTCATGCTCTCTGGATAGTCACCATCAATAAATATGGGCTTAGCAAACCAGCCGAGCACAAAATCAAGGGATTTTTGACATTCTTTTATATTTTTTTCAGTCATACTTTGAGGTTTTATCCAGTGGGAGCTAAGGGCAATGGACACTTTTCCTCTTTGAGTTGGACGAAAATGATCATTGTAGAGATGCCAGACTTTAGCATGGGCCTGTTGAAAAGAGAGACTGTAATTAATGCACCCGAAGTTCTATTTTAGATATCATAATTGGTCCCAAGTACCATCCACTGTCACACAGTGACCACATAAACATTGCATTTGAGGTTTCAGCCTTATTCATTCATCAGCAGTTTAAAACTCCTAGGTTAACTTTTCATTAATACAATATTAGTGAAAGACAAGAAATCTCTAGTTGTTCTGGGAAAATAGCATTGTGGTTTTCTATGAGATACAACTCCAGACACCGAACACACTTTTGGTAGTTAGCTAGACATCTTTACTAGCATTTATTATTAAGGTTGGACATATTTCCAGTACTTACAAAAATGAAAATGCATTTAACTAAACATGTTTCAAAGGATGTTTTCATTACATGAGTATCACTTTATCTGTAGATACACAGATACATAAGGAAGGTCCATTCTTACAATCTACTAAGATCTCTCAAACAATGCAAGACAAAGAAAAACCCTGAACTTGTTTCTGTTTGAACCAGAACACATAGTAGAGGAAAAACTACCAACCTGGATTTAGAAAAGTCTAGTGAAAAACAAGTTATCACTGCTCTTGAAAAACTATTCTAATAATTCAATTTAACTTATTTTATTAAATTTTGCTATTTGTCTCTAGCATCAAATTTCATCCACTTGGTTCTTGGTATAACTTCATCTGTTACTGTGAGGAGGTATTTTCTACCAAATTTCTTTCCCATGATCTTACAGAGTGGGTTGAAACAGTCTCTTGATGTTTCCTTTGAAAGCTAAATAGATTAAGTTCCTGGAGCCTTTCATTATCTTCAGGCGTAGTTTCAAGCCCTCTAACCATTCTCACTGCTCTCCTCTGAATCTCTTCCAATTTGTCATCATCCATCTTAAACTGCAGAAGCAGGATTGGACATAATATGCCAGTGGTAGTCTTGCCAGCAGGAAAACCAGAGATAATTTAATATACTGTTTCTGCTTATGTGACCATAGCATTACACTATGACCATATGCTCATCTAAACTACCATATCTCCAGAGCCCTTCACCATCTAAAACATATTTTTCTTTGCACCTGGCTTATCAAATTTTGACTACTCTGTGAATCACATCCCATCTTTATGTCATCTTCACATTAGTAGAAATTGTAATGCTTCTTTCTAAGTCGTTGATAAAAAGGTAAAAAATATGAGATTTCATTAGAATAAAATCTATGATAACTATTCCCAGTTTACATTTGCATTCTGAGACTTATCAGTTAGTATTTGTTCATATAATGTTGTGATGACATGAACCTCCATTCCTGCCATACAAATTCACAGGTGTGCTGAATATATGACAGATTATTAATCAAAATGTCACAGGCATTTTTTCAGTCCTCCCTGAAATAAAAGCCATATAGAAAGCCAATTTTCCAATCCATACAGCTGTTATGTTAGAAAATTTTATCATTAATGTATTGATAGCTGTTGTTTACAGTTTCCTTTTCATGCATTCTTACATTTCAAGCTTTCAAGTGAAATGATTTCTAGTTGCCAACCTTATTAGGAACATTAAACAATTAAGATTATTAATCATTTTTGACATAGACACTGTCAATTACCTAGGAAAAATAATTACGTCTATCATTCTACTGTTCTTGCAGAATTTTAATTCTCACTGCTGGGAGAAAAGCAATTGGAAATGAAGGACAACTAAGGGTAAGATCAATAATCACGGCTCAGTTCAGTTGCCCCCATACAAAAACATGCTGCTTTGGAGTCATCACGGGGTATATAAAACATCTGTGCAAAACTGACACTGGCTGTAGAGGAAACTGAAACCATGCCTTTTTAGAGGGGTCACCAAAATGCAAAGAACAACCTTGGAATCTCTAAATCACAGTACCCACCTATGTGCACATATCTGATTCTAGCTCCCAGGTCCAAACTTTAACATACATGCTCTCAGTTGTAATACACCAACAGCTCAAATAAACACAATGCGGTCCTACCATTTGTCTATATTAAAACAATGAATTTTGATGCTAGTGAGAAACTAAATACAGTAATTGCTTCAAAGTCTCATAACAAAAATGAGAGCTGACTGGCACAAACTTATTTTTACTTTACACTGAACCGCCAAAATATTATCGATGGCACAATTTCAAAACATTATCCTTGCAACCCAATCTGAACTTCTCACAAGGTGCCTCTGCATCCCTGCCTCTCTCTCAGGGTGTCTTCAGCATAAACAAAGATGGGATGGCAGGGGTAGCTTTTTTGTTTTGGCCTTTTTTTCTAAAACAGCAGTGTTGTGGCATAACGCGCTGCAGCGCAAATTCAGTGGAGATGCTGAGTACAGACTCCAAAAATTAGCTTTCCCTTTAGTTTGTGCAGCCACACTAAGGCTACGATTGTTACCAATGATACTTGGATTAAAGCTACAGTAGGAATGTCTGTACCATGCTACAAGTACCCTATCATCGGGTTTTACAAGTATGTCCTAGACATATTTTAGTTCCTTTCAGATCACACCCAAATTTTGCCTCACAAAAGTGCCACATATTCTTCCTCCATTGGACCTGACTTATCTCCAGGCTTCCTGTCTCATATGTTAAGATACCCCCATGCACACTCTCAGACATAAAATTTCTTCTGTCATCTGCACTTGCAAGTATGCTGCCCACCCACATAGCACCTCGAGGATTATGGAGGACTTGCACCATAACTCCTGGCCCTCCCCACTCCTATCCATGGAGAGAGATCTTCCAGCATTTTAGCATCCTTGATTCCGCCATGAAGCAAGGATGAGGGGAATCCCCCAAGTTAGCCCCTTCCACAGATAAGGAGGTCTTGTCTACTATCTTGTAGCAATGAAAAAATATAAAGGGTAAAAATGTGAGATTATGTCATTAATCTTTATTTTCTAAGCTGATCATCTAGTGTGCCTCTATAGAAAATTAGAAGACTGGCGTCTAAAATATGCAGGATGAGTCACTCTTTGGAAGTCCGTCTTTCTCCACTGATGACAGACAAAACCTACTATTTATTTTAGACAGGACTTATGATCTGCAGACAGCTGAAAGCAGCTGAGAAGAAGCCCACTCAAACGTCTGCCTCCTGGAGTGTGCATGAAGTTAAACTGGAATTATACTATCTCCATAACAAACCAGCTAAACATAGAATATAGTGCATTATAGTACCCAGTCTCAGTGGACATAGATGAATGGAGTAGTTCAAACATGCATAGAAATAAAGCTGGAAGAAGCCACTGACAGAACAGAGAGTCTCTATGGACATCTGGGACAGGATTAATTTTCCTAAAATTAGGTGTCTGATGCAGTTTTAGAGACTTCAGAGTATTCCAGACTGTAACTGCAGTTTCAGAAAGCTCTGAGTCTCCCATAAATCCTACATTGCAACTGCCAGCCCCACAGAAATGCCTGGAATACCACAGGATGTGCTGAATGATAATCTGCACAGACACCTATCTTCGGGCAAATGAATCACACTGCTACAGTGAGACTCAGTTTGAACTGAAGTCACCATATATTCTGCCATCCACATGTAAGCTAGATGCACAGGCTCCCGCTGTAGACAATGGAGATTTTGGGCTCCACTCAGTTGCCCGAACACAGACATCTAGTTGCCACTCCAGAATGATGGCCATTCCATGTAGATGTCCTAAATAGCCTGGGAAATCTCACATAGCATTACCAGATCTTCTCATCCCACATGGCACTACCAGCTAACCAGATCCCACTCAAGTTGATCTACTTAATGAAATCAAGAGAGTGATTCACTTATACAGTACAGCAGCCACATCATGGCACTCAGCAGGATCACGGCTTAGGTCCCAACAGCTGTAGGGATTGGAGGTAGGATTTAATGTAGGGGCCCAGGCTCTTTTGAGATGTCTTACTTGAACCTGAAGACCTTGCTCTTCTGGAGCAGCAACTGGAGGCCAGGCAGAATAAACTAGGGCAGCTCAAATGACACTATATGCATTTGCTGGGACAACTGAAACCTCCTAAATGTCTATTAACTGTATTTGGAGTTTAGTGTCCCAGATCACATGCAGAGAAAACAAGCAGAAAACAGACTCTCAATTCCTTTACTTTTATCTGAAATCTTACTTTCTCATCTCAGTGACTTCCCTATGACACACTTTTAGTTCACAGCTGACTAGGATTAAGATCATGGCAATCCACACTTTGGTACTTTTACTGACATGCAGCATGTTGAATCCTTGTCCCTGGTTTTGCAAGCTGCTGAGGGCTCTTATTTTGTTCCTTGTTAGCTCAGGCAGATGTGTGGTGCTGACAGATCACTTGGCTTGACTGGAAAACCTTACCAAAAAAGGCTAGTTACAAACTGGCTCTAGGAAGAGTTGTGCAACAACTTGTGTCCTCGTTTCTAGGCTGCTGAATTTGGGTAGTCTTGTCATTATTACTTGCTGCCAGACAGTAGCACATATTGCTAGATACCAAACACTTGACTGACATGTTTTTGGGGGATACTACCCTACATTCTTGAATTTGCTGAGACTTGAGCTAAGCTGGTATTGGGAAAGCTGCCGGTTGTATGGGGACTCTCTGTGCTTACTACTGTACTGTCAGGTAAGCTTTTAAACACTTACTTTACCCTTAAAATACTTAAATCACTTAAAAAAAATAATGTTTTCTGTTACCATGAAAATGGAAAAAAGTCTCAAGATGTAGCTTGTCCTTAGCTAAGCCCATCCATATTTCTGTACATTGCTCATGTTTCAGGGTCTGACATAGACCTGTTCTCAAGTTGATGCGTTCTTCCCACCACTCTCTGACACAATATACCTATTCAAAACATGCTCTACCTATAGTCAACCTGTGAAACTCTCGTATTGGTCATGTTTTATCAGCCTTATAGTGATCCTTGTGTGAGTCGAAGTCAATAATGCCCAAGTCCAGCCTTGACAAAATATCAAACACATTTCCAAGGCAGAAAAACCCCTTGCAATGCCACAGCATGGGCTAGTCTACATAGTCCAATCTCCTGCAGTGATAGGTGAAATAATTCAACACAGGCAAACAGTCTTCACAATCATCTGACATAGTCATATCCTACTCTATTGCAGGACAGATCTATACAGTCCAAGAATCACTAAGTAAAGTCAGTTTAGTAATATACAGACAGCTTTGTTTGTCTGACTACTCTAAATTCCTGCCCAAGATCACTAAGACTTTCCTGAGTCTGGCACTGATACATAACATTCTGCAAGTTCTCAGTGCTTATGTCTATCATGATGCATAACCTTCACAACAGCAAATCAAGAGTTGTAATTGGGAACATCATGATTCAATAATTTGTGTTCATTCCTCTAGAATAAGTTGTCTCAATTTTTACTTGTGTCTTCTGAACCAATAATAATACCATTCATTTCACAAATAAACCACACAAATAACCTGCTCTCCATGCTCAGATGAACTATCTGTATTAACTCTCTATTTGCATGTTAATGAAGCTGAATAGGAAAGTGTTACTGAAACTCATTTAGCAATACAAAGCGAAGAGTTAATTGGAAAAGATGTGTAAAGGATTTTTGATTACTAGAAACCAGGCCAATGTACCTCCAACAAAAATGTCATTACTCAGTCCTACATCAAAAGCCCTTCTGAAATGGGTATAATTATTGGAATGACATGGGAAACTCTAGTGCATCATTACTCAGAATGTGCCCAGTACCAAGAAGAAAAATGCAATGATTTTTTTCCCTTTATCATCAAAAGCAAGTATTTTAATCAAAAGCTACAATAAAAGATGTCATATTTCATGTAATGTTTCACCCTTGGATCCAAAGTCAAGTAGTCTGTATCCATACAGTCTTTGGGCAAACATTCTCTTTCACAAGAAAATTATAGTCTTAACACTGAGTAACGGATACAGAAATTTAGAAATTGCTTAAGATTTTTCCCATATTCCAAAGATGGTAAGATTAAATCTTCATGTATAAAGCTCAAGCCTTTGCTACAGATAATATGCTAGTCATGTAATAACTTCATCCTTTCTCTCTAATTTTTCATAAACACATATTTTTCTATGTTTCTTTTTAGAGTCTGTTAGCCAACAATACCACATGATCAATTCAACAGATTTAGTATTTATGACCAATCTCAACAACCTGGGACCATAGTTAGACTTGTAAATGGTACACAGAATGCTAAGTGAACATTTCTCAGTCTATAAATACTTAATGTACAGTATGCAACAAATTCAGCTTTAAGCGTTGATAACAGACCTGAACAACATTCTTTTGTTCCAATTCCTTTTTTTAGTGCAATTTAGTCACAGTTTTTCCCACTGTGCTGGTCACTGTAACATGCTGGTGCCTCACAAACATGAATGAATTCATGCCTGCCATACATAAGGCAGGAAGCAATACTATTCCTGTTTTATGAATAGGGAGCAGAGATATTATGACATGCGTAGAATTAAAATTAAACCAGGTACCTTAACTTCCAAAGCAGTGTATTCACTCCAGAACAATGCCTCTGCTTGGTATGATACTCACCTCTACAGAAAAAAAACACCAAAAATGGCATTAAATACTTGTCTGAGGGCACAGCAGTTAAAACACCATCTCTTCTGATCACAAGCAAAACAGAGGAGCTTTGCTGGACTTTGCAAACCTGCTCTGCAAATCCCACTATCACCGTTAGAGGCTGAGCAAACTCATCCGTACGCCTTTGGGGGAAAATTCATCTCACCTAATTTTTGTCATCACCTGCATCTGCGCAATTCACACGAATGGCAAAGGGGAAAGCCTCTAGGCCACAATTCGCTCAAGTCATTTTTAATCCCCAGAGGATAGTTAGATGAAAAGTCCGCATTTCCCTTCACTCATCACACAGGTAGGCTGGCACGGCCCGCTGGAGCCGACATTCTGTCTGAATAAACCAAAGCACCAAGAGACGAGTGGGCTGGGAAAGCAGCTAGAAGTCTCATGAGACTTAACAGTCTCTGAAAATATAAAGGTCATCTGGAAAAGAATTAAGCGGCATCTGACTTTGAGAAGCAATGGGAGACAAGATAAAAATAGCTTTATTTCTGACAACAAATGCTTCTGAGACACTTGATGTGTTTAATCATTTTCCGTTACCTCTGACAGAAAAGATTAATTACGGAACTGCACAAAAATAGTTCAAGGAATGTTGTGACCCATGTGCATATTAAAGATATGAGAGAGTCTTAAGCAGAGTACAAAAAGAAGATAAAAGTACACAGCAGTTTGAGTGATTTAAAGCTGAGAGACAATCTTGCAGTACTGAAGGGAGCTAAATTAGTCCCTGATAAAAGACTTGACTCTGACTGGAATCTGGAACACAATACTCAGGCAATATTTAGGGAAAGACCAAGATATAATCATTGCTATCAAAACCGTTTTGGGTGTACTGAAGCTACGTAAACATACAAAAGCTCCAGAAATGAGACTGACCTGCAAAGCCATCTACCAGAGTGCGAACCTCTTGGGGACGGGCCAGGTTCCAATGCTGCTGACACACTCAAGTACACAAAATACCACCAGAAAAAGATGTGAGGAAAAAAGACATGGAGAACTAGCTGTAATCCACAAAAGCAAGCGCACAGAATGGCACATGCTGCTGTCAACAACACAAAGATAATAATACCATTTTGCAAGAGTTGATAATCATCGGAAATATATGCAGAAAAAAAAGGATGAAAAAAGCACCATGAGTTTGGAAGAACCCTTAACAGGAAAAGTGGTAAAGATTGTGGAAACTGAATACATTATTACCCCGAAAGGAAAAGGAACATCAAAAGATTTTAAGTCACATTCTGGTTGGAGAGAAAGTAACATGGTGCTAGAAACAGTAGTGAGCACAAAAGTTATGCACATAAAACTCAGATAAAATTGACATATGATATATATATAATATATATATAAAATACATAAAACTGACAAAATAATGCCCAGTCAGAGCACTGAGGTTAAATGGATGCTGAAAAGCAACTGGAAAAGAGAGAATTGGTAATGGTACTGGCCAAGAGAAGGCATCCATTGCAGATTCAAACCTTTGGTCTCATCAAGGTTTGTACAAACTGGATGGAGAAGGAAACAAACCAGCTGAGGAAGGAGTAGAGTACCTCCTGCAGGAAGCTCTCAGACTACGGAACAGCACTTCAGAAGCTGAAAGCTCCAAAACTCACAACTCTTCCCTGTGCTATGGCAGAAGCCAAAAGAGAAGACAGATAAACCTGTTGCTCTGCAAGTCATATAGTGAGAGGGCAACCACAGTAACATATACACTCTTAATGACATCACTTGAAAAAAATAAACTATTTTTCGGTAATATACAGACTCAAAAGAACGAAATGAATATATAAAAGGCAAACATTTTCAATACCTTTATGGGGAGAAATTCTGGAAGAGCTGACTAATGCACCCATCTGTGCATATTCACCCCCTCAAAGTACCATTTGGAAATGCTTGTTCTACACACTGCTGAACTATGTTTGTTATCCCAAGTGTTTCACAGGGAGAAGGAATGTATTTCTGATGGTTCAGTGGGTACACAGAAAAACTGTAGAAGCACATGAAGAGAATTGCTTTGGAAAGTCTCAGAGAAGTTGGCAAAAGCTAAACAAACAAAAAACACTAATTCTGTATAATTAAAAATGTGTGTTAGGAAGAAACAAATACGTTAGCAAGAGATAGAGGTAAAAACAAATAGGACTAATGCCCAACATTAGTACGTGTCCTAGACAGAGAATAAAGTCACAAAAAGGTATTTCTGCTTGCTGGGCTTAATCTAACTACCTAAACCAACAACCTAGATTAGAAAGATATTGAAGATGATCTATAATTTTGGGTAGAAATGATAGAACGAAGAACCCAGATTACTCATTACCCTAAAGAACCCAGATTACTCATTACCCATATCCCTGCATTTAAAGCACCCTGAGTAGAAGCCTTGTGCTCTGGTGTGAATAATTAACCTAAAATCTTATCCTGGGCACAGCAGTGGATTCAAAATAAATTGGCCCTACTAAAGTATGTGACTGCTCCTGGAGACGTACTGGAACATTTTGTGTGCAACTTAATGCTAAGAGTTTCCCAGGAGGAAGACAGCAAGAAAGCCCTGTCGTGCCATTTTCACAAGAGCGTCAACTGATAGTGGATTTGATAAATCAATCTTTGTAGAGATAGGAAAGACAGAATAATTTCTGTCTGATGGAAAGGCAGGCAGAAATTATTCCTGAAGTACATGATGCCCAGATGAATGTACCATGAGGTACATGAAGCCCCAGATGTTCTTCAGCCACTTAGAGATGAATGGGTAGATGCTTTTCCCCAACTATGGTCCGAAAAGAAATTAGATTGTGGGAGTATTCATGCCAACCTGTTTATGGATCCTGACCACAGAGGCAGTAAAAATATCCTCAAACCACAGAGAAAAGCTTATTGGAGCAAGGAGTAATTTCACAAAGATTGGGCATTTCTAAGGCTCTGATCTGGCCTACCATAAAAGCAGACAACAGAAATTACTGGTTAACTGTTTTTGAGCAATGATTTTATTTTGAGCATAAACCACACCTGTTGTAGCAAAAATGCCAGAAACTGGACTAGCAGATTTAGCATATGCTGTTTTTGTGATCTTGCTATCAGGGAAAGGCTGGAAAGAATTTCCCCCGACATTCACAGGACACCAGTACTGCTTCACATGCATCTACTACCTAAGGACTTAACCATGCTCCAGCTATATGCAATATTCATATCATCCAAACATGGGAAAAATTACAAGAGGCAGATCAATTCCACATAATTTCATGAACAGCTGATGTGTTAATGTGCAGCCAGAGCTGAAAGAGTTAACTAAACAAGCATAAGCCATAACCTTGGGAGCACAATTCTAAGTGGATTGATGAACAGGCCAAGGGCTACAAGATGAGTAAAATATTTAGGAGTAGACTAATCACCTTACCACCAGTGAGCAAAGTTAATAGGAAACTTCATGCTCTGTAAGTCTGCATGAGCTCAGATCTCTTCTGGGTTTGTTTATTTTTTCTCTAGGATTTTATATCCATGTTTGCAGACATGATTAAGCCTTTAACCAAGTTATTAAAGAAGCTGCAGCAATGGGAGAGGAGATCAGAACAAAATTTGACCTCTTCAACATTCAAAAAAGGCCATCACAGGTAGCCATGCTGGGAATGCTGTTCCAGCATAGCCACTTACTTTATCTGCAGTTTGTCACCCCTCCAGAAGGAGCAGAGGCCATGTTATCACAAAAACAAGGAAAGGCAGTAAGTTCACTGTGTATGAAAGGGAGCACGTGCTGCTCCTGGGAGACTTGGCACTAACATAATGGGATGATCCAGAAACTGTTGAGTGGGTGAAAGGGGTAATTACCAAACTCAGCATATTTAAGAATATTGATAGCGTGGGCTCAGCAGAAGAATGAGCAACAACAATAGGTGGTCCCCACAGCATACCATGCCCATCCAATCCTCCAATACCATCTCATCCAATTTGTTCACAAGAAAAGTCACTTTGATGAGGCCAGAACTACAGAAGGTAGTCCCCTCTGGGAGAAGACGTTAAATAATGGATATAGAATTATTTAATGTGTACGATACTAAATACTTCTACTACACAAGTTATACACCCTCCTTCCTCAGCACTCAAAGATAACAGCTCCATGGTTGTACATACAAATTGATAGCTACTTTATCAATCTCACAACAAAACAGTAACTGCTGTGGTGCATGGGAACATCACTAGGTAATGATAATCACAGGAGTGAGACCATCACAGCAGTGGTGGTGTGATTGGATTCTACCCACCAAATGGCATCAGAAGGCATTTCTGGGGACCTGGATGAATGTGCTGGTGGATAGCTTTTCCCGTTGTGAGTTCCTCTGCGAGAAACAACGGCCACTGAGCAGTAACAGCGAAGAAGGAATTGGAAGACATCTCCAGTGGGTAACAAGGAAACGTTTGGCCATATTGCAGTTGGTACAGGAATTATAAATTCAGGCAATGTATGTACAACCAATATCTTACAAGCTGTAGCAGATCATACACCACAGTGGCACCAGATGAATGAGAATCAAACAACTTAATGATAGTCATGAGGTAAGCAACATTGTTTAATGGCAGCAAAATCTTCAGGTTGTCAGACAATGGCAATGTCAGACAAGACTCTGGTGCTTGCACACAGGGTAAACCTGAGCATCATTAAGCAAGGTCAAAACAAAATTAGTGCATTAGAGCTCTGCACTATAACACAGGCAAATTTAACCCAGAACGAAGGGGACTTCCTTGAACTGCAATCTCTACAAAGATTGTTTTTAAACCAAACATTTGGGTTGTTCGTGTCCAAATCTAGCTCAGTCACCGATGACAAGATAACCTGAGTTTATTATAACCTTGGCTATTAAATTTAATTATTCTGAGATTAGAGCTGTGCATCAGTGACAATGGGCTACAGAATAAGACAGAAAGTTCCAACCTGCCCTCTAGATGGATGCACAAAGCAGGTCATCAGGATAAGCACTATATATGTGATGGTACCAGTTTCCAATCTTCAGACAACTGTTTAGATTATAATTTGAGCAGATGTGAATATGGAATTATTCCTTCTTTCTCTAATCAGTCTGTAACTGTTTATGTGAGATACAGCTGTGTTTGTATGCATATGCAATACACAGCAATCACTACAAACTATCCCATTGTGTATAACCTGCCTGAAATGTTCTGTTCGGTGTGCATTTAACAGAACAGATTGAATGGTGTGATTTCAATTATACAGCACCTTTACAAGTAATGCTGAAGTTGCAAATATCACTGAAACTGTATACAACATTAACTTTAATCCAGTAACTTTTGGAGTAGCTTTTGCATGATTGTGCTGATAATAAAGCATTCAGTAACATCTGAAGTCCAGTCGGTTGTAAAACAAGCCACAAAAGCAATGATTACAGTGCACTGCAAAAACAAATTACATCACAACTGCAATAGAGAAGGCAGAGTGTCATTCTTGATGGGAATCCCTCTTGTGTGGTCCCCTTCAGCTGCAGGACTTTTGAACCTGGCTCTACATCCTGTAGCTGTAATCCTACCTATGTTTTTATACTTCATAATTTGTACAAAATAGAAGAATAATATTAAGTGCTGAGCAAGTTGAGGAATAGCTATACTCTGGAAGAAAGAACTGTGAACTACCCTCTGACCTATACAGGTTATCATGTGGCCACACAAGGCAAAAAAGAGCTAACAGCTCCAAGAAGCCCCACGGCTTGGTCCTGATCCATAGAAGCCATAGGAGGATTCACAGCATCATTGCTGGATTCGGTAATGATAGCTCACAGTTTGTAGACTAGCGAAAAAAAGGGATTATAGGCCAGTAAATACAGTACTGCTATTGCTACCAGCAAGCTACAGTATCATGTATATCAGCTCCAGATCCTGACACACAGCATTAGATGCCAGAAGCCTTAAGACTCACTTGCGACCTAGGATTCAGTTCCTTACGCATCATTTGGGATGTTCTGGACTATCAAGACATCTGTATGGACAGATACAAAACCTGTGGGAATCCTGTGCCTTTTGGACTGGCAGCTGGAGGCTAGGCAGGATGCTCTAGGTTTCTCAGATGGCAGACGTTTGTCTATGTGTGCAGCTGTATTAGCCCTAGCAGTTTCTAAAGAGGTAGCCTTGCAATTATAGGAAGTTATGACTGTGAGGACATATGCTGCGGAAAAGTGTATGTCATAGGAGCTAAGCTAGACTTCTTCACTCTGAAAGTCTTAACCAGCAACAGAATTAAAACAGTTTACTCAGCAAAGGTACACCTCATCAGCAGGGATACAGTCACCAGAGGAGGCAGACTCTGGTCAGACACCTTTGTTTTGCAGCATCCACAAACCCCTCAGTGGCCACCCAGAAGATTAAGTACAGCTGTTCAAATCAGAACCCAGAAGAGGAGAGAGAAAGGAAAGACAGGGGAAACGAGATTCAGCTGGGGCAAGAGGAACTCTTGGGGTATGGCATTTTTAAAGACTCAAGCAACAGAGTTATGACTTCAGTAAGAGATGGAGGAATGAAATGGGACATCCAATTGAGGGTGGGGAACGGAGGGTAGAATTTGAATTTTTGAATTTTTTCAGGGGCAAGGATAATTTATGTGTATTTACCCAGTTTCTTCTACAAGCTTTCGGCTATACTGCAGTCACAGATTAAACTGGATTCAATTTATATCTCCTCTGATTTGGGAAATGCATTTAGAACCTCATCCAAAGCCTGCTGAAACCATGAAAATACACTTTTGAGATATGAATAAGTCTCTTTATGTCTGTTTCTAAATGTGTGTTTAATGGCAGATATAAAATTGCTCTGCTACAGAGATGAGTGTTAACTCAAAAGCATACAAATGAAAGTTTTCCTGCTTTATTCTTGCAGTCTGCAAACATAATAAAAACACCATTTGATCTAAAAGCTGGAATCTTATATAACAGAAAACTGCAACAAATAAGAAGCATTGAAATGAGGGTATGTAATTCTTACTTTAAAAACATAATGTTCATATTGTTGATTATCTGTAGAAATTAAGCCAGGTTTCACCTTTTTGTATATGAAGAATCTAGCTAGTTTGGCTGACATAGTATTGAATAAATGTTTTAACATAGTTGCTAGGAAGCTAAATATTAGGAAAGGCAATATAAAACACCAGCTACAGTCATTTCTTTTTTTAAGTATATCCCATATTTTTATATGATGCGATATAGACTAGGGGGGAGGGTTGTTACGTCAATGTACTGCAATCTCAACCTCAGCAATCCACAACAGAAATCACAGTAAAAGTTGACCCAAAAGAGTTTTTATCCAATCCTTACAGAAATAAAAAAAAAAAAAAAGGCAGAAAACAGCAAAAGAGAAGGAGGATGTTGTAAGGGCAATTGTTTAGTCTAAGTCATAAAGAAAAGGCCATGTGTTTATTTAATACATATAGTTGCAAAAGCTCATTAACTACTCCTCTTTCAGCAATCCTTATTTCAGCTTCTGTACTCTCACCACCGTAGTACTAGACACAACCATTTACACATCACCTGTCTTAAAGGAGGGCAGTTCAAAGCGGAGTTTGGAGAGAGGCCTCATTTCTAAGTAATTGATCAAAGAGCTATGCAGGTATAGCAAAACCTTTCAATAGATTTCCATGAAGACATCCATCACAACACTCTCAGAGCCACACAGGTTTCTGTAAACTAGCTAAAGTGTCTGCTACAGTCCCAATCCTAGACAACAGACATCTCAGGCTTACGTAGTGGAGGGCCGGCACAGCAAGAAATCCAGTGACCGAATTGTTTTTAAATACTGTCTTTGTTTTTTAGACCTGTACAAGCTCATGCAAGCAGCCAGATGTCTTACATATATTCTGGGCTTGTTAGATAGAAAAGGAGATTAAGTGTATCCCAGTGCCTAATACAATTATAATATGTAGCTGGTTAATTTCCAGCCATAGTGCCTACATCTACTTTAGCAACAAAACAGTAGACCCAAATACTTGGTGCTGAGGACTCAATATCTACACCACCTGCTGATTAGCAGCTGGAGTACACTACGTGTGCTCCTGCAGAGCAGCTTCCAGGTTACCTTCGCCCAAAAGCAGCTCAGTTTGGGAACTCCAAAACTAATTCAGGCTACAAACCACACTGCAGCAAATGGAGACAATTAGGAGATCCATGTTGCACACACAACTGTGTAGATGCATGCTTAAACACCCTAACGCTACAAAACCATGAAACTTTTCGTATTTTTCATCAAAATCCAACAGGAAAATAATCTTTCATTTTGAAAGACTTCAGACGGTGTATAAGGTAGTGACAGAGCTATATAGCAATTTTTTTCCTAGAGAAAAAGGTTTTCATTAGCTACAGTTATGCCAACACGACCTTCAATGAGCATTGTACAAAGGATGTAGAAAAAAACAGTTTAAAAGAAGATACACTAAATCAGGATCATGCGTTAGATATTTAAAAATTCACAGATAGCACAGCTTACATGAAACCTTGGTTCAATCAATGATGTTACACGAAGGAGAGCATCTCACACTTCAATAATTAACTAGTTGCCCAAACATCAATGGAAAGCAAACTGTTGGTCTGAATCTGGGTCTGAAGATCTTGAAAAGCCAGTCGTTTTGTGGAGATGAAGGCAGAAAGGCAGGGAGGAAGGAAGAAAGGAAGGAAGGAAGGAAATAGAAGAGATTCTTGTTTCCTGCATTAACCGAATTTTGATTTTCACTGGAAGCTTTTTTACACATGAATGTATGCTCTTGTAGAAGAGCTAAGATACTCTGCAAGAGACGTGCATACAGATTTTAATTGTCTTACTAGGAAGAAAGAACATCTCTGCAGAAATGAGCACTTGGAAGAAAAGTAAGGCTCCATCTATAGCAATCAAAAACCACTTTCTTCATACTAGTGAAATGCAAGAAAGCAGAGATGTTGGAAAGAAATACTGAAGAAAAAGTAAGGATTTTAAGTACATACTTTGAAAAATAAAATAATTGAAGGATATCAGGATATGATTTATAATCAAATGTACTAGATGCATTAGATGCTTACAAATGAGCCACTGGGCACCCAGAACATAAAGACAATGGTTGGACCTTGATGATCTGAAAGGTCTTTTCCAACCTAAATGATTCTCTGACAACAGGGATGCTCTGCTGGGTCACACCAACAGCCCATCCAGCCCAGTACTCTCCGATAGTGTCAGCAGGACATGGTGCTACCTTAAGAGAGCAAGTGAACCCGGTAGCTTTCTGAGATCTAGACTCCCACTTCCCAGGCATCCATGCTGTTCTGGTTGGGATGTCAGAGGGTACATTCCTGCCTGCTAAAGGAATTTGGTATCTGCTTATGGACCCACTCCTCACATATTTCCCTACTGCCTTTTTGAGCTTGCTAGTATAACCTGTTTCCACAATACATTCCAGAAGTTCACAACTGTGCAAAAAGCTTCATGCTCTGTGAAAAGGACTGAACTGTTTGCTCCAGGTTTCTTTTACTGTCCATGGAGAGAATCGGGAAATTTCAGGTTGCAATTTATCTTGCCTTAACGTACATGCTAAAATTGTTCAGAAGTGCCATGCCCTAAAGTATCTCCAGAGCATAAATGGAGCATAAGGTAACTAGCTCAGATGTAACCGTGTGCAATGTAACATCTAAAGTAAAGTGAGATGAACCACACCCTTTAAGTCATTAATTGGTCCTTTCCAATTTAAAGTATATAGTTTAGCACACTTTAATTAAATATACTTAATACATATATAAAGTAAGAGAAGTTTATTGCTACTCTGAGTGTGCTACCTACATAATCCCTCCTGTTGGGATAACTCTGCTGCATGAAAAAAATGGGAAAGAAAGCAGAGTCCTGCTTTTGAAGCACAAGTCTGATTCACTGTAGACTAGGAGTTAGTCCTGTTAATTCTGAATCTCCTTAGGTTCCTGCATGATGATAGTTAATCAGCTGTTGCATTTTCACTGTGGACCCAACAAAGGATTTCACATAAAAGTATAAAACATTCTGAGCAAGGCACTGGAAAAGCTTTGTTAAATGATACAATATTCCACAAGAATGTGATGAGTCATATTACTGTGAAAGAATTCTGACTTCAGAGAATTTTCATGGAAATACAAAAAAATACTCTACTGAAAAGTTATTACCACCTTTATGATCCCGTGCCTACTATCTGCCAGGGTTTACAAAATCAGGATTATAAAATTAAGAAAAACCTCACGGGCACCAGGTTCAACCCCATGCTGCCATGGGCATAAATATGATACAAGCCATCCATTCATAACTTGATCCAGATGCACTTTGACATCGGCTGGGTATTCTGTTCCCTCAGGAAGACTACTGCAGAGTCACACTTCGCAAATGATTACCAATTTTTTTCCAATTTTCGAGTTAAATTTATTCATGTTTAGTATAAACACTTTGGTTCTTGTACCAAAACTCTCCCTTTCTTAGACAGTTATTTTCCTTCACTTGTTTCTACCATTGATCTATTTATAGAAAGCAAGTATATCCTCTCCCGGTGTTCGTGCTCAGGTAAATAAACCATGTTCTAGTAAGATAATTCCTCATCTCTGCTGGAAACATCACCTGATACAGACTAGAAACAAATGTGTCTTTGTCACAGCTGGATTATATTGGCATCTTATGGTCATGCTGTGATCAGCAAGTTCTCATCTTACAGAAAATTTCTTATGAGTCTTTCTGTTCATCTGTTTATTATCCTGATGATCCTTTGCACTGGCAATGTTTCCTGAAGCTTAGCTCATGCTCTAATTAGTGCAATGCTCCTCTGTGCCAAAGCATGGGAGTTAAAATACATTAAAAATTTCAGCTAGGAACTGCCCTTGAGCCTGATGCTTCTATTTTCAGTGCCACCTATTGTGATACCCTCTTTAGCAATTTCTTAGTTACTGCTAAAAATTCCTACCCTCCTGATCTTAACAGAAATTCTCCACATGCCACTATTTCAACTGTCTTACTGAAATACAGATTAGGTTTATCTTATTTTCTTTCTCTAGATAATCAGCTATCGCAGAAAGCTATCAGATGGGTCTGGCTTGACTTTGATACCATAAGTTCACAGTGGTTTGGGTCCATTGCACCTGTAGTCATTTCCATTCATCTAAGTCTCATCATCATTAACATTCCCGGCCACGAAACCCAGTGGTCAACAAGATCACCTTTCCTGACAGGTCAGACAAAAAGCATTAACTGGTTTTGGAAGCAGATTTTTTTAATTCCCCACTGCCTGATGGCTGTATGTCTTTCCATGTCCATATGGCAGAGTTCACCATCTGAGAAGTTACAGGAGCACAAAGTACTTCAAGCCAATTTTTGAACTAGCCCTCCAGTACTCCCTCCTCTGTCATCCATCCCACCTCTCCTCACCTTCATTAGACTAAGTGTGAAAGTCTGTCTTTGAGTTTCTCACCATGGATTGTTTATACCCCATAGACAGAGATGGGAATTTTTTTTTTTTTGGTCTTAGGATGAGATTTTCCATGCTCACTTCTCTCCATTACCTGTAAAAGGACCCTAGGATGGTGAGCTCAAACATAGATATCTCTGCTGAAAATGTCTCAGATGCGCTCAAGTGTGATTGCTCCCCCCTGTGTCAATTCCCCAGGGAAGGCCTGCAAGGGAGAGGTGTCTACCCAGCCATCACCAGCCTGACGCAGCACTGTTGTATGACTCTCAAGCTCTTGACCCACCACTTCAAATTATGCAGCTCTATGCCAAAGTTTTGCAGGGAGCCAAGTACAGCTTAGTCAGTGTCTTCACTCGCTAGCTGTGGTGCAGAGCCAAAGCACACACAGCTACACCCCTGGTCAGCCCAGTGGACAGCTGGCTCAGAGCTGGAGAACAAGTCCTAGCTGCTCTTCCCTCTGGGATCACTGGGGATGCTGCCAAACCACTTAAAGGGAAATATCTTTACACTAGACCACATTTTGTAATGGTTATTGAAAAGCCAAGTATTGAAAAGCCGAGCAGATGCCAAGCTGTGTCTCAGAGCTGATGCAAACACTGCCTGGAAGACGGCACTGTGACGCTGGTAAGTTGTAGGGCAGGACCTATTTTCCATGCTGCGGCTGCACTCAAGCTCGCAAAACGCCCTGCTGCTGACAGCTGTAACTCAGGGTGGACATGAACCCCAGGCAGTTTAGCATTGTTTTTTCAGATGTTGGATAAATATAGTTTGCTATTGATAATCTTTACAGGTTGAAGATTGTCCCGGTTGCACCCCGTGCCAATACCAACAAATTACCCTCATGCTACACAAAAAGTGAGTGTGGGGACTCTGCAGGCTCCAATCTCCATCCAACTCTCTTGTTAGCACCATGAAGTGGAGCTCAAGAGCTGGTGGCCAACTGACAGTGAAACACCATTTCTGTACTGGCTGTGTCCACCCTTGATCAGGCATACTGTTCCTCCCTGCTGGCCCTCCTGCATCCTCAAGCTGGAGGAGACAAGCTGATAAAAAAATTACCTGCACTTCTCACAGACCATTCCTCAGTTAACCCATCCACTTCACAGGCAGCAAAATGAAGCCAATTTTTTCAGCTAGAGAAGGCATTTATCTGTATCCAACTCCCCCATCACACTACAGTTCCAATAACCTATGTTGTTTTTCAGCATTTAACAGCGGCAGTGTCATTCCTGCAGCGCAGAACAGCAGTGGTTTCATTGGACACACTCCGGAATGACACACACTGCCTAACTGTCTTCTGGACATATTCTAACCTTTAAAGATTTTGAGACATACATCAGAGGGTTTGCGATGGTGCTTCCCAAACCTAGGCAAAGTTACAGCACAAACAATAGTGAATTATTCAATAGTGGGGTCAGTAATTAATCTTACCAGAAACATAACATGGGGACCAAGAAAGTAGTGTTTTCTCTCACCTGTAGAAGAACAACAGAATATAAGAACCACTGCAGTGGGTCAGGATGTCCAACCCATCTCATATCTGTTGAAATTCCAAAATAAGGTGCTCCAGAGGAAAATGTGAAAGCCTCTCAGAAAAATGTGGGGTATTCTGCCCTTCAGACATCATACTGATCTCTAAATGGGATTAGTTTAAACTTGAAAAGATGAGCTTTAATATTTCTTTCTTTTTTCAAATTAATAATCATTTTAAGTTGGTATCTGTATTCATTACGAATCCTGATTTTAACTTTGCCTAATTATTGGTCTGAGTCACCTATTTCAACAATGAGCTCCTGCACCTAATTGGCCACAACAAACTATTTCCTTATGTTAGTTTTGAATTACTTTCTTCTCCATTCATTGATTGTTCCCATGAACATACGTAAGACATGAGTCCCCCACCTGTCTCTGAGCAAACATGAATTATGAGTTGTATTCAGCTCCTTCCTAGCCCACAGCTGGAATTTCTCATGGGCTTTAAACCACACATTTAGAGTCTTGGATTCTTCTTTTTGCTATCTACTGAAAATATTTGTATAACTTTGTAAGTGACCCTATTTAAGCATATGTCTTATTTAAACTGCAAAGAGTCATATTAATCTATCCTATCCTCCTCCTCCTGCTATGCCACAGAAAGATGGCCATCATTTGTTACAAAAAACACAAAAGTCATGTTCAGAACGTTGGCTAGAGAGAAGCTGAAGGAGGAGATGGGGAGAGAACGCAGAGCTAGTGCTGAGACTGAACACCTGAACAGGACATAGCATCCAGGGAACCTACACTACTCCTGAGACTCCTCTGCTTGAAATTGAAGTCATTCTTCATATGTGTACTTTTATGCAGTCACTGCCATAAAAAATAATGGAACATGAGAAAAGCCTCTCAAAACACAAGATCTAGCTCTCCTTAGTTTAATGTTTCTTTTTTTCTCTGGCCCTCATATGCAGTATCCAAGCTCCTAACAGATGGAAATTAATCTTTAAAAACGCTACCTGTTCTCCTTTCCCTGTTCTTTGCAGATTCAGAAATCCAAGCTCTCAACTAAGCTGTCTGTCTTCAGTACAAGATCATCCTTCTCTACTTAACCAAGTCTGTGTAGATGTTCAGCCAAAGAGCAGTAGGCATTTTAGGGAGAGCAGATTATTCTGAGAAATGATCTGAGAAGATTCTGAAAGACCTGCAATCTTGCAAAATAAGGATGGAGCTCTGGCCATTCAGAAATACCGAAGGGAAGATAATCCTCTGTGCTGGGAATGAAGAGACACAAAAAATAGACAATGATGAGGATAATGAAGCTGTCAGGGGGAATGAGCAGGAGGAATTATGTATGTCAGGTAGGATAGGGTAATAAGCATAAGCAGTCAACTTTGCTAGGACTGGGGAAATCCAACATGTGGACAAATGCTAGAAAAATGAAAGCTGCTTTTTAGTAACAACACTTTGCCCAAGTCATTGAAATCAGCAAGAAGACAGAGTTCGGTTTTGATGTCTTTCAAGAACCAGCTTCTTTTGCATATTATTAGAGTAGGTAAGGAGTGTCAGAACCATCTCAGGACAGATTCCAACAACTAATGTAAAACCCTGATGAAAAATGGGCCAAATAAAAATGTTTCATTATTCATGTTTCATGATAAAACGTGTTTTAAGCTGTGTTTTATTGGCTGAGTATACGAAAACCACTAAAAGCCTTCTAACCAGAAAAGTCTTTGCACCATAGAAAAGAGAAACACTGCAGAAAGTCTCATTCCAAATGAGGAAGACTGTCTCCCGCATCTTGGTCTACGAGTTTCTTCTGCAATACTCCCAAAAGATTTCAGCTGCTTGCACCAGCCACTTAGAAATCTGAAATTGTTTTATTACACAACCAGTGATGTAACAAGAAAAACTGAGTCTGCCTGGGAGCTTTTGGGGCAGTTGTCATTGCTGCTGTTTCTATCTTATGTCCAATGTCAATGTTAGTGTCACAGGAAGCCTCCTTCTCTGATGGTTAACTGTCTATTTTGGTTAATTACTCTATAGATTTGACATACCAATTGACCCCCTTGTCTCTGCATACCTCCCACAGTATGACTTTTTCCCCCAGATGCTTAAACTACTCAGGCATTTCTACGTGGTCTTAGGTCTACTATCCCCTATGAATATAAAATGCTAGTGTCCGGCAAGTCTCTTCCCAGACTGTCCAGGTCCTTTCCCACACTGGGAACATGATGCTCCAATGTATGTTTGACCCCTTCCCATTCCTCTCTCATATTGTCGTTCACACTTCCATACTTGCTTCATTCCCAAAAATATTCCCCGAGAAGCACTCCCACAAAATGAACAGTCCATCAGCAAAAAATTGAAAGGAGTTACAGGGATCATCATGTTTAGTTGCCTGCAATAGTACAGCAAGTTTTTAGCCCCAGACACCACACAACAGTATCCGCTATTCAACCCTTCTTTCCCATGTTCATGGCATTGTGAGCCACAAAACAAATCTTGGAACCTTTTAATGGAAGAAAAGCCACCCAAATCCTCCAAACGTCACAATGGACAACAGGAATAAAACAGGAGAGAACAAAGATATCATCAGAATCCTAAACCCTTGCAGCAGAAGGGAAATTATTTAGATGAAATGCCCTAATGAACCTGGCAATCTGGCCACCTTCCATGGCACAGAGAGAGGGGAAAAAAGGAGGCTAAACAAGAATCATCACTGTTCCTTGACAATATAACTTGGGTGAAATTCCTTCCTGACCACCAGGCCAGAATGTCCAAAATCAGATTACACAAGCCAGAACCAGCATCTCCTCCTTTACAATGCTGCTACCATAACCATTTCACCACCAACCAATTTCAAAGGGGTCACTGCCCTAAGATGTACCATGGAAAAATGCCATTTCCGAGCTGCTCCATGCTGCAGTTTGCTAGTTCTTGTTAGAGAACGATTGTGCCAATTTCTTGCTGCTTTTGTTGGAATTCTCCCCCCTTTTAAGCAACTGTCTCCTTCAAGTACCGCTTTTCTATTTGCCAGAAACAGGGAAGGGGAGTGGGATAAATGACTGAGTAATTACAGTTTCACACAAAAGTGGCACAAGCAACCCAGCTACGAATATGAGACACAAGGAAACCGCTACGGTGCAAGAATTCTGTCCTGACAGCTCTGAGACTGTTTTATTTCTTTCATCAAAGAATAAAAGGCATCAATCTGCAGCTTCAAGAAGTCAGTCATATTGCAGCAGGTTATACAGCAATTTCGCAAGGGTAAACTGACCCAATTTGAAGCAGTGGGCACTCATCCAATGAAAGAATAAAGAATGCAGTGTATGAAATGACTGACTGACTCACTGTATCAAAATGAATTTTTTCAATACCACAGCAAAATGGGACAGCAAGAATTTCCATGGCAAAGTAAAAATAAAATGATAGATTTTTATTTCCCTTAGTCCTCAACTTTTTGGGGGAAACTGAAGGATATCTCTCAAATACTTTCACTTCAGTGAATCAGCAAATTCCAGCTGCACAGGTTTTAGATCCTCCTAATTTGCTCTAATTACATTACATTGCTTTCTGAAAACAGGAGTTATTAGGAATCTGAGAAAAGGCTAGCTGGCATGACGGAGCATGGGGGACACTAATGGCAGGTAACGATGAGGAAGAAAAAGAGGGATTTCTGATTGTATCGAGCATATTATAAGGAAGCAAAACTTCAGTTGGACGATATTCCTGCAGCTCTGTTCCTTGCCCTGCTTGGTATACCCCAGTAGTCCCTTCTCATTCAAAATGAGAGGCATTGTTGTGGCTGGAAAGGGAACTGGCGTAATAAACTGAGTTCAAGAGCTCCTTCAGTGCTTTTCCAAGGTCCTACACTTGGCATGGTAGACATGCTACATGAATATGGGAATATGCATTTTCTTCAAGGAATACATCTGTTCAACTTGGTAATTTATTCATCTGCTTCAAAGTGACAGGATTCTCAAAAAAAGTATATGGAAAATTCAATTCTCACTGAGTTTCCTTAAGCTCCTTTGAAAAGCCCTGCCTTAACATAGCAACTCTCCTTCCTTTTTTCATCTGTTCAGCATTCCCCACCTCCCAGTGTGGTGACAATAGGAGAACAGCAAGTGGAAGACCAAAAGCCAAGACAGGCTCTTGGATTTAGGATCCATCACTGTGAACCACGGTTTGTGATTTCATTAAATCGCCAGCCAGCTTCCCCCAGAAAAACTCATGTGACATTTATAAATAAAAACAAACCAGAGAATGGCTCACCTCTGGGGGACTCCAGGCCATCTCATTTCACATCAAGTTTAATTTTAAATGCTAAATATGCACGCAAAAATGCAGTATTTTCTCATAAACCCAACCTCCCGCATTCCCACTCACCACCTGTCACCCCACATTTCCCCACCTCCTCAGTCATTGTCCATTTTCCTAATGCTCCACTTTCCTATCACCCCATGCTTTTGTTATGACTCTCTCTGGCCAGGGTTTTGCCTTCTCATGGGATACGTAACTGGTGATTGCCGTGCTGTTGTGGTAGCCTTTCTCTCAGATTAGTGACATGAAAACTCTGTCTCCAAACACAGCCTCTACCCAAGTTAACATTGTGCTATGACAGGAAAAGAGACAAAGAATGAATTAAGTGTATTACAACAAGCGTGTCATCACTGAACAATTATGAGCCAGCTGAACTTTCATTTCAAACCTGAGGTCAGAATTATTGGATTGACTTTTAAGTAAAATTTTATTTCTTACACAATATGAAACAACAAATCATCATTCAGCCTGACAATGCAATATATTCCCAATCAACTTTCTCAAAAGAAAATAAATGCTGCATAATTATATCATTTGCATATATACTTAAGGAAACAAAATTAGAATAATTAATCAATAACTACGTTTGTTACATGCCTGCAGCAAAAAATGAGATTATTTCTTAAAATGCTGAAAGTTAAATAAACAAGTTGAGTAAACTTTGCCCTCAGCTCTGGAAAACAACTGATCCAGTGGAGCTACTGCATATTCAAAAGAACAAGAAAAAAGCTGACTGAGAAAAAGGCATCGGAAAATCAGTGAGCTCTTATCAGAGCGCATGACCAACAGCTGAGGCCTGAGCCCTCTCCCCACCCAACTATTTGCTGTCTTTTCTAGAAGCAGGATCAAACAAACAGATGCTACTATCTTCCCAACTGTAAAGCAAATACCTTGTAAACTTGTATGGTGAGATATAATCCAAGTGGTGCCAACAATTTCTAGCCTTTAGCCTCCAGCCTAGGCATTAAACTGATTAACCTACAAAAGGATTTCTGCGTTGACTTTTGGACTCACAAAATAACAAGGCATTTCCACAGTATAATCTCCCCTGGTCAATTTTAAACGATTCAGCTGTCTTCAGAGGTGTGCTAAGCTGACTAAAACAGAACTCGAAGCTCAACTGTTATCATGACCTAAAGTGCAAGTATCAAAATTATCATGTGCAGACCAAAGCGTGACTCACCCCCTTGCTCAACAACACATCTCAGGGAGCCTCACAGCACTCCCAGCCTGCCAGGCTCCCAGGCCGGCTGGATCCCGAGACGTGCAAAACCCCCGTGCTTCCCATCACACAGACATCGCAGAGCCCTGGCTGCCCAGCAGCCCTGGAACCGTCCCCAGTCCTTGTCCCTTGGTTCCTTCACCAGCTGTTGTAAGGAGCATCTGTAAAGATTTTGGTAACTGGGAGAATTTAGAGTATCTTTTTGTTCAGAATCCAAACAAAACTAAACTTTTGCAGTTCTCTGTAACACAGAACGCTATTTTCTTCCCAGACTAAACATACATAAAAACGAAGCAACACAAAAATATTCTTCAGTGTGGCCAAGCCCAGAGATTATTCAATTGCTTTGTCCTACTTAACCCAGTGTGCATCCAGAAGGACCCTCCCTGCCAAATCTCCGGGGTGATATACCACAAACTTAGTATAGAAGGCCAGGGTTTTTATGGTGTTTTGTCTCAGAGTAGTGTTTAAGCTGTTACAGCAAGCCAGAATTAAGTTGCTATCTCCACTATCCTAAACAAACTACATTCACTGTTAATATATATCATAGTTCAATTTTTCTTCCATTGAATTACATTTCCAGAGTTTAAATTATGCCATATATCATTCTGCTACAAATTTGCAAGCAAAGAGGAAGAATAACAGGTTTACGAGTCCTGCCACCTCCACTGCCACCAAAATGCATCACGAGTGTCTTCTCTCAAACTGATCTAGCTGTCTTACAAAGTAAGATTTTTGTTCCTACCATTAACACTGAAAGGCCATTCCAGAAACTCAGTCCTCCAAGAGCTATCAGTGTCTTCCAATAGCCAATCTAATGTTATTGATATTGAATTTTTATCCTTTTTTTGTGTGTGCATATTGTCCTTTAACTCTGAATTTTCTTCCTCTCATTGGTATTTATGCCCAGCAGTATTTATAGAGAGCACTGGTGTGATTTGTCTCCTACTCATCCCATGTTTCTAAAAGCTCCAGTCCCTGGCTACGGCCAACGTGTCTTTCTGCTCTTGTGCTTAGTCAGTTGCTCTTCCGTCTTGACAACCTACCTTCTGTGTCTGCTGGCAAATTTTCTCTCAAGTGCAGAAAATCAGCTCTATTTCTCTTTCAGAAGCCAGTCTTTTCTTTCACGTTTATATTGATGGTCAAATTCCATAGGTTGCCCTCTCCCTTAGATATCTGTCCAATCTTTATTTCAGTAATTTCCCAAACATCCTGAGATATTTCCTACAACCTTATTTTTCTGTTTCATATTCTCAGATTTAATCTAAAATCAGCAGTTACAAGTTTACCTAAGACAGTCTTATATGAGCTTTGGCAGGCAGATATTCAAGCATGAGTAGTTTTTATTTAGTACTTAAAATAGGTAACATACATCCTCTAATTTCTACACTTTGTCATCATTGTATATGGAGGTCATGTCCCCTACTTCTTCAGAAGCACTTCTCCATCATTTCCTCTTCTTTGTTTCTACCATCATGGAAAGGAAGAAGAAAATCTCCTTGTATAGGTTTTTTTCACTTACAAGTCTCTGCAAGAATGCTCCTTTGATTGCTGGCTTCTTGGCTTCTGTAAGACTGCCAGGATCAACCTTGCACCTTCATATTAAGTTCAGCAGTTTAACTGCTCATCAGCAACAACCAAACACACAAATCACATGCTCAGTTGCAAGGATTAGCAAACAGCCCTCAAGCAAACTCTGCCAACTGCAAACTGTAAATCACAGGACTCTACGAACTGAAGATAAGCAAACTACAGAGCACCTACCTGTGTCCATTTGTTCTCTCCTGCTCCTCTCAGTATAAGAAGAGCATGCATCTTAGTCACCAAAAATACTTAAAATGCAACATCTCCAAATCCCCACATGCTGCAGTGCTATCTGTTCACTGTTCCAATGGTCGCTGCTTGCCAGTGGTACAATCAGCTATACAGACATATTCCTTGCCTGTATTTATGTCTAGTTGAAGAAATAGTAAAAGGCAAGGGAAGAACATCTTTTATTTCTCAGAGTAGACTGGGACAGAGATGCTGTTACTCAAAGAAAGAGTTAATAAGTGTGAGGAATGAAGGTAAGGTAATTGCCCAAGAAACTGTCTCAATTCCATTCTGATTTAACTTCTACCAAAGTAAGAGATCAGAATTTGACCTTCTAGAAGATGGGCATGTGATGAGTGAAGCAACTTTCTTATGCCAGAGAGCACTTCTTCCTCACAGAAGAAGTNAAAAAAAAAAAAAAAACGTGTTTCTGCACTTTCATCTGCTGACAGTTGCTGAATAGAGGCTTCTTCTACTTGACCTGTCATGGGGAAATCAGTAAGAGCTCCTTGCCTTCAGTCAAAAGGGAAAGGCAAGGATTAAAAAATGGCAAAGTATCAAATTAAAACACACATCTCATTCTGCAAAAAATTGTGGCTAGGCTTTACTTTCCAGGTCCCAACAACATCATTAAGTATGGGTAGGAACTATGTCCATAGTTCCACTGTACCTTCTGTACCGGAAACCTTCCATAGAAGATGAAATGGAAACTGGAGAAGTTTCCCGTACAAAGGAATGCATAGTAATAGGAGTCCTTCCACACACTTCACTTCTGATCCCCCAAAACGGTAACAAATACAGGACCTCTTCTAATTGAGGAAAGACGTTGGAGAGAACCAGGAATGTATCATATTTTATGGGCTCTTATTAATGGGAAACAAAAGAGTATCAAGGAGCAGACAGCTTTATACTCATGTACCCAATGCAACTTTGTAAGATGTGATTTTTTTTTTGCCTAAATGCCCTTATCTATATTAAACTGCTGTTAATCAGTACTCGTTATCTTTCTGACACCAAGCAGAGCCCTGCCCAACAAGTTAAATAAAAACTTTGATCTTAAAAGAAAAGCATGGTATTCAGAAAGGAAGCATACTAGATTACTTTGGATATGAACCAGAAATATCACCTAGGCACCTCCTGCAACTGCTATGTCAACAATTAAAAATCAGGCACATGACACTTAAAATGAGATGTGAAAACGCAGATTTGGGGCTGTCTACAGAATCAAATACAAAGATTCATGGTTATAAAAAACAACTACTAAGCACTAAAATCCTTAAAATCAACAGGGACCCTCATAATGAAACCTTATCCTCAAAACAGATGACAAGGAGTTGAGGTGGGACTTAACATACCTATGGGCTCAACCTGCTCTTCCACCCAGAGAACACATGAATTCTGCTTCCATCCCACTTCAGTAACTTCTGTAGCCCTTCTAGGTCCTGCTTGTTGAGTTTTAATAACATTTTCTATAATCTTTAAAAAGCTTTTCAAGTTATAGAACCTACACACTTGAGGAGTCCACTCTTACTTTTCCATGACAACACCTTATTCTCAAAGTAGTCCTGATATTTCTATAATTAATGGTCAAAATACTCTTTAAAGATAACAAGCTGTTTTTATTACAGCAGAATATTTGATAACAACATTCCTTTTGCAAATGTGTATGTGATCAGGTAAAAATGGCAAGGGGAAATTTATATATTCTACCTTTGGAGCTAAATTTTAATAAAATAAGTATCAGTGAAAGACCAAACTCCTCTGTTTACCACATTTTAAAATGAAACTCAATTTATTTTTTCTTTTTATGATTAAAGCTTCAGAAAGGTATGGCAACTTACATCTCTTAATGTTATTTGTAAACATAGCATAACCAACCCTCGCTACTGGCACAGAAAACAGCAGCATCTGATTTGAATTTGCTTTGTGGTTTGACTGTACTTGTTTGTCATCTCTGGCATTTGAAAACTACTTAATTCAAATGATTGGTGATTAACATGATCACTACTGCAGTAAATTCTTTGCAAATATATATTACCCAACTGGAAAAAAAGACTGATATTCAGAACTGGAAACAGAACCAATTTGATTTTTGTTCTTTGAATTAAGTCTTAAGAAAGCAAGAACAGGAAAAAAAATAAAAATACTATTGCTTAGAATTATTCCTTCTTTTTTCTAAAAATTCAGTACATTCTTTTACAACTGTGATGAGCTGTGTTACTTTCAGGAAAATCCAAAATCATTCCACTTTCACTGAGTGAAAGTTTGATGGCTGTCTGAATGTTGAAAGAAACAGTACGTGCCAAGAAAAGCCCATTCTCCTGTACCACAATTATTGACACTTTATTAGGTTTAGCACTGAAGGTCAACAAAAGAGTACTTACCTTTTGTTTTGGAAGGGAAGGGAAATCAGTACTCTGTTGCTACGTGACTGGTTTCCAAGCAGCAGTTCGCTCACTTCTTTGCGGAAACAAAGTGTTCTTCTGTTTCTGCAAATGCTGTTTATATTGAGTAAATCCAAGTATGTTCAACTCAGGCAATCTACTGTGAACCAGTAATGAAAAAAATGCATTTGCGAAAAACAGAATATAATACAATGAACGACCCCTCTCAACAAGAGATGCATCTTATACGTGACAGATTGCTGGCATGACATTTTCTGGCTGTTGACTCAGGAGAATGCCAACCTTTATGAAATGAACTGTACTTGATCTACCCGATTTGTTTTGTGAGTAAATGCGTATGGCTTCCCCTGTTTCTTAGCAGGTTTGAAGGGCTTAGACATGTCAAAAGCAACTCAAGTGTCAGTGGAAATACTATAAAAGAGTGTAGTTTTCAGTGTATACTGATCAACTCCCTCAACAACCAACCAAGGATGCATCCATAAAAAGTTCTGTCCTATGCATGTGTTTTTACATTATTATTATTTGGTCTTTATAAAAAGTGTCTCTTACTCTGTCCATTTGAAGTCTGATATGACTTAATTGTGGAAGTTCAGAAAAATTAAAGGTAATTAAAAAAATGCAGTACAATAGGATGAAATCCATTAAAGCCATATTTAAACATCGTTAATCAGATCAAAGCTCATTGCCCTGTTTTCACCAGCCCTCAACTGAACAGCTTGAATTGAAGCAAAGCCTTATTTGGTTATTTATGCAGATAAATAAATCATTCAAAAAGACATAGCCCAAAATCCACATTCATATCTGTTGAATTTTCAAGAATTTAAAGGAAATGATTTAGTCTCTTAATGTAATCAGCATCCAGTAAAACAAAATAGTAGACATCAGCTTTCACTAGCTTTCCACTCCTGAGGGTCGTTGGTTTGAATAAATGCAGAAACAAGACATTTAAAACTGTCTGCATATTGTATATAAGGAAAAAATGCCAGAAAACATGCATATTAAGAGTTAGTCTGCTCATTTGCTGAGAACCAAACATTTATAAGGGCAGGTTTTACCTTTTAAAAAACAAATACATTCTGCAAGCTCATTTTCACTGGAAAAAAAGAGACAAGACCACCACGGAGAAGGAAAGAGGATTAGGAAGAAGCCTGGGACTGGATGCTTTGGTTAATGTAAGACATAAGAAGCAAAAGTTTGGGCAGCTGAAAGGGTTTTTCTGTGTGGGATGATACAACCTCATCTTTACAGATGGGGCTGTGAGGGCCGTACCTGCCGGCAGCACTGGTGCTGCGCACATCCTCCAAGTTACGTTATGAAGCGCCAGTGCAACAAGTGTACAGCTTTCTGATACAAATGAAGGCTTCATGAGCTCCTGAGAATAACTGACCAAAGTCACCTACAAAATTATATGCACCTCCCCACACCCATTAAAAAACATTATTCCAGTTGTAAAGCCAATCACTCAAGAATTATGTAAGAGGAGAATTTAATTTGCACATGGAAATGTAATTCAATGCTTCTACCATATGTGGTATAATTCTGTCTTTCATTACATGATTACATATGCTTTCTCTATGGATATCAGGCTGTGTAGTCAAAGAAGCAAGACCCTGTAGCTTCCTACCTCATTGCTTGCACGAGTTGAAAGGTATAATAAGAATAAGCTATGGAATAAGGAAGGAAAAAGAGGATTGCAATGCTAAAGCTGTTAACTTTTTTGTCCTTAAGGCTCTCTCTCTGCCTCTGCTAGAGACTCCTACCTGGAGGAGTCACAGATGGGAGTTCTCCATGAACTCCACATCCCTTGTTTTCTCTGTGAACAATCTGAGATTTTGGGATCAGACTTGCAGAAGAACTGAAAGTATAACTGACCAATAAAAAAAAAAAAAACACATGCCAGGCAAAGGGCACTTACAGCCAGTGGACACTTTTTGTCTTAATTGCACCTGTGTTTCAGTTCCTCATTCATGAAATGTGGAAAAAATGGTAACTTGCTGCCTTACACTGTTGCATAAAAAGAAGTGTTTACTAATTGTGAACACGCTGAATGAGGGTCACTAGGAGAAAACTAATGCTGAGGTTCTATTACTAAACCAACTACTGGTAAACTTTCCTGGTTTAATTATACTTTCTACAGTGCCTAGGCAAGCCTGTGCCTTGGTTTCCTATTTGTTAAATAGAAAAAGCACTTTCCTACTTCACAGGGCTTTTATGAAAACAAGCATATGCTTCAGATTATGAGACACTCAGATACTGTGGTGACGTGGGATATAAATACTCAATAGAGACAGCACTATGGAAAAGCCAAGGACAAAACTGGCGTTTATCTTTATTTGTCTGTTCTCAGAGCCCTGTATTAATTCAGGTCTGAAGCTACGAACTGAACAAAGGGTGGAGGGGAGAACCATACAGAATATGAACTGCCTCATTAACTGCCCATTTTGCTCAGCACAGGAGGCACTTCAGAAAAAAAAACAAAGTGACAGACAACATTAAAACTCCATCTCAGTAAGCCTGCCATCCTTGGAGTTGAAGTAATGATTCCAAGGTAATCTTCATTTTGACAACCTGAGCGCTCGTATTTGCAGCTCTAATGATTTCTGTTGCATGTCATCTGTAGGAAGAAAGAAACAAAGCTTCTGCTCCCAAGGTTCTGCACCCCAGGCACCAAGCTGACAGCCCCTACCCTTGTGCACAGTCCCAGCGCTTTCAGAATAACTATCCAAAGTATAGCAAATAATGCACCGACAGCTATTCAATGACTCTGTGAAAAGCATAACAATGTTAGGTGATGAAGCCTTCCTGCAAAATTTGGGGCTATTCCTGCAAGTGCTGAAATTTAGGAATAGCTTTACTGATTTACTCACTTAGTTCAGTGAACTGTACAATCACGGTGTTAAACTTGGCCAAGTGCACCCTAAGGGCTGCTGAAGCGTTTAAAAGTTTTTGGGACCAGGAATTTCAGTGCCATCTGATATCTTGCCCACATCTTCCTCACCTGTATTTTGTCTTGAAATACTTGTAACACTAAACAATGCAAAGGTAACACGGGAAAGCAGCAAAAAATTGAGTAAGATGTGTTGGATTTTTTCTCGATGTTCTCATCTCATATATGATACTCTACGACACAACTGCTGCCAGTAAGTGTATGTCGAGCAGGCAAACATTAGCAGAGTTTGTGAATACATATCAAGGTACGACAGATCATGCCTTAGTGGCCATACCATTCCATCTGGACAGACCGAATCCTTCAGGCTGTTGGTGAAAAAATTTGTACACGCTTTTGTTTAATTCTCCTTGAGAATCCATGAGTGCATCCAGCACACATTACAATTATAGCATGTACAGATACACTGCATAAAAATTATTTATAGCAAAGTCCTGACGCCACTTACTAGACTAGCAGAGGAGCAGAGGGCCTTTTTTCCCAAAAAGTGTTCATGCTGTCAAAAAAGCCCATACTTTGTCAAGAACATTCTTTTGGTATGACATTTCAGCCAACTCTACCATCCCCATTAACTCAGTAAGATTTTTTTTAATCAAATGCTTGAATTCCTTCAATAGTCATATTAAGTATTTCCACAGTAACTGTAAGCTGACACTGAACTGGCACGCATTTGCAAACATTGGAGGGCAGAATTAAACATTTCTATCGCATACAGAGAACGTTTTAACTCGGTGCGTTGCCATTTACTTAAGATAACCTCAAATACAAAGTTCGTGCCTCCAGTTTGTGAAGCCCAACTGGCTGCCCGCCCACCGTCAGGGAGCAGGAGGCACACTCAGCCCTAACCCTCGGTCCGCGTTGATTTGGTTTCCGTGCCACCAGCTGACCAGGCATGGGGGTGGGCTGAAGGCACCCTTCCCTTTGACACAGCGTGTGGGCCGAGGAGCCACCTGGGCACCTCCAGCGGGAGGAGAAGGCCCAGCGCCTTCGCACCGCCCGCCCCGGGGCCGCCCGCCATTTACCTGCAGCAGGTGGTGCGCCGCCCGGTAGCCGAGGCGCGGGCCTCCCCGCACGCCGGGCGGCAGCCGCCCCGTGCCATAACCGTGCCAGGCCACCACGTAGGGGTTGTCCATGGTCAACCAGTAGCGGACCTGCCCGCCAAAATGTCGGAAGCACAGCTCGGCGTAGTCACGGAAGAGCTCGGGCAGGACGGGGCTGGCCCAGCCGCCGAAGGCGTCCTGCAGGCTCTGCGGCAGGTCCCAGTGGTACAGGGTGACGACGGGCTCCACGCCCATCGCCCGCAGGTGGCCCAGCAGCTGGCCGTAGTGGGCCAGCCCGGCAGGGGTGAGGGGCGCCGTGCCGTTGGGCAGCAGCCGGGCCCAGGCCAGCGAGAAGCGGTAGTGGGAGACCCCCAGGCGCCGCAGCCCCTCGGCGTCGCGGAAGAGGTTGTTGTAGCTGTCGCTGGCCACGTCGCCACCCGTCGGAGCCGGCGGGCTCGACCCGGCCGGCGTGGCGGGGCGGTGGGCGAAGGTGTCCCAGACGGAGGCCCCTTTGCCGCCCTGCCGCCAGCCGCCCTCCGTCTGGTAGGCGGCGCTGCCCGCCCCCCAGAGGAAGCCGTCGGGGAAGGTGTCGTGGAGGAAGAGCTGGTCCTGCGGGTAGGGCAGGCGGGCGAAGCGGGCCCAGGTGCCCGCGCCCTGCCCCGGCGCCCCGAGCAGCGGCCGCCCGAGGAGCAGCAG
>VXAA01005066.1:34025-104594 GCA_013399115.1 Anseranas semipalmata | reverse complement strand
CTCTCCCCCTCGGGGTCGCCTCTGTCACCCCTCGGGGCGGGGATCGCCCCCCGGGTGCCCGCGGGAAGGCGGGAGCCCGCACCTGGCCGCGGCTCCGGAGCCTCCCATCGCCGCTGCTCCGCCCGCCCCCTGTCCCTGAAGCCGTCCCCAGGAGCCCACCGAGGGACCCGACGGCCGCATCCTGCCCGCCCCGGGCGCTGCCGCCGTCGGGGGAGCCGCGGGGTCCCCGGGGTCGGAGGGGAGGGAGCGCCTGGCGGGGGGAAAAAGGCGAGGAAATAAAAGCGTAGTGTCGATGCTTGCTGCTTTTCTGCTTTTTTTTTCCTTCACCCGGTATTTTCTTCGTGGTACCACGTCAAGAGACCACGCCACTGTGGTCGCTCATGTAGTAGAAACTAAAGAGAGACTCGGTGAGCAAGGACCTCGTACACCGACACCCCCCAGTGATCCATGGACTGGCACGTCGGAGTAACAGCACCTTCTCCTTTCTGGAGCTGGAGGTTGGTGTATTTGGCTGTTTACCGAATGCAAAACAAGTTCCAATTAGAAAAGCCTCACAGATCTTTATGCGGAGGAAACAAATCAAGCTGTGTGTTTCAGTGTGATTATTTGGTTACACTTCTTAGCAGCCTGTGTGGGCATGATGCATAGACCTCTTTTTAAAGGCAGGTCTCAAGCTGCTGTTCTCCTCTCCTTTGGACAAGAAAACTTGGGCAGGAAGTGGCTTAACACATCGCAAAAACTCAGTATTCAGTTGTGTGAATTCTAACAGGAGCTGGGACATCTGAAACTAAAACACCCACTAGAGAGGCTGTTAAGGACAGAGAGATGTTCCCAGGAGATAAAGTTATTGTTTAACTAAAGAATGAAGGCATTGAGATAATTTCATTTTATTTTTAGAAAATAAACGCCCTTGAGGTAAAATTACAGGTAATCGCTAATAATGAGCTGATGGATTTAAATGCCTATTCTGAGCTGCTGAAGGTTTCCTTTAATGTGTAGGATGGGCTCTCACACCTCTTAGGTCTGGGCAGAGTCTTTTTTTTTTTCTTGTTTCTAGAACTTCCAACCTCCACCTTTTCCACACCAATTCAATTTGGTTTAACATGTTTTGTGGTGTTTTTAAGGAAGAGACAAAGGATGTAGAGTACAGGGTTGTAGTTAGTCTTCCATTAATGGTGATTAATTTATTCCCGTGTTAGACGGATGAAGCTCTGGATGGCCCAAGGGACCACCAACAGCCCTTCCATAAAGGAGGAAGGTTGTGGTGTGGGAGCAGTGAGTGGCAGGCTGGCCATCGGCTGCTACGGGTTTGCTATAGTCTGACAAGCTGCTGAAGTTTGATTACAGCCTAAGTGATAACTTGAGCTCCAACTGCAGCAGCAGAAAAAGTTGTCAGCATCACATGGTAGGTACTTGTAGGAGCTGGAGATTAGTCGTTAGGTGCACAGCGGCATTGCTGTGGTCCTTCCTTTGCAAAGGGTGAAGAGCCAGGCTCCTGTTCAGCTCCTGACCCAATTTCAGTGGAAGTGTAATGCCTTCACTGGAGCTCACTGCCTATTTTGAAAGATGGGATGTAGAGACATGTCTCAGAAATATCTTAGCCTAAACCCAGGCATTAGTGATGCCAAGTCCGTTGCTGACATTTAAGGAAGAAAACCAGTGGGTATCTGGTGACGCAAGAGATCTTAAAATATATCTTGATAGAGATCTTAAAACATATCTTGATACATTCTCTTTTTATTTGCTAATTATTAACAAAAACCCAGATCAATCTTATTTATAGTTAGACATGTAGGTGAAGCATGTTCATTAGGAGCTCTTTTCTTCCAGAGCCTCTCTACGGTCAAAGCAAAGAAATAGCTTCATGGTGTTAGTGTGAGTCAGCCTAGCCGTTATCTTAGTCAGCTTCTGGAGGTGGATGCCTTCCCCAAAAACTATACAGGGAGCCTGCAGTGACTGTGTTCCTGAAGTAAGCAGCCCACGTTTGAGGGATGAAATCTGGCCATGAGTTCCTAGCACTAAGCTGTCACTTCATCTGTATGTCTGTCACATGAAAGCTTCTTTTTTTTTTTTTTTATAAGTAGAAATGTCAGAAAACGTGCACTGTTGCCTCTAGTTGCTTCTTTTTGTTGTTGTTGTTTTCTTACAGAGAAAGCTTGTTTTCATGTTTTAGAACAACACAGTCACCCACTGCTCTGGGCCAATATATATTTTTTTCTGCTCTAACAAACTCTGTGCAATATTAACCATGCAGAAAGGTCAGCCAAACACTTGCAGACACCCAGCGCTCCCTTTCTGCTCCTTGAGTTCAAAGCATGGCTCCATTGTGTCTGTGCTGCTGAGCAAGCATACTGCCAACTCTGCCCCAGGTTGGCAGATTGGGATTTGTTACCTTTCAGCCTTCTTTGTATTGCTAATTAGTGAAGGTTCAACTTTTGATAATATATATAATGGATACTGTAAGTGTCAGTATAGTTTTCATTAAGGCTGTGCTGAGAAATTTTCTTTGCCAGCTGTGCAGTCAGGACATACAATCAAATTCGACAGCATTCTGACTGGGCATTGCTCTTTCTATCCCAAAGAGACAGAACCTTCTAGGATACTGACATTTTTAGGCAAAAGAACTCTATTACTGCTTTTGATTCATTTTACAGCTTTCCCTGAAGTCACATCATGCGTTGTGTCAGTGCAGCAAACCCCTTCCTCATTTAAAAATCCCTGCAGAAGAACTAGCAGCCTTATACCAGTAGCGTCTGTGCTCCTGACTGTAGCAGAACAATAGGTCTCAGTGCCTAAAACAGCCATCTTCTGTTTTAATGTCCCTTCTCTGCTTACAAGCATATTTCCAAACATATACAAGCATACATTCAGTTGAAAATAGCCTTGTGTAATAGATTTACAGTCTCAGCATTCCTTCTCAGGGCACAAAACTCACTATCAGTTGGGGACACTGCTTAAAAAAATCACCCTCCTAATTAGACTTGAGCATTTTCTCTACTGCTTCCATCGCTGCATAACAATACTAATTCTTTATTCTGTCTGTTAAATGCAAACTGCTAAGCCGTCAAATTTTACTTTCTGATGAATAGTTGTTCCCAGTGGAAAGCTGTGTAATAACATTCTAGATTTACCTTCTTCATCACTGCCAGAACGTCACAGCCTACCAGGCAAATAAGCTCTTCCTCAATTCTCTCAGAGAGAGAGTTGCAAGTCCAATTTTCTTGGAAAAAAAAAATGCATCCTTCCATAGCTATTCCTTTCTTGATCACATTAGTTACATGCATTCACTGTACATTCTGAATGACTTTAAAGACAGCTAATAACTGACTGTACTGAAATTAGAAACACAGTGTTGACAGGTCCAACATATCCCTGCTGGTGTAATGGCCTAGCACAGTGCTGAAGAGTGCTCGGGAAGATGTCAGATCCCCCTGTGTAATAGCAGTAAGTAGCAAATCATTTGTCTCCACTTTGTTGTAGTAGGGAAGGGTCATAAAGAACCTGAAATGCCTTTTTCTGAAGCCTGAGGATGCTAGCTATCTCTTGTATCCAGTATGACAGATCCTTTTTAAACCATAAAGGACTCTGAATTGTTCTCCTTTGATCCTGGTAGGATTTAGTGTGAGAGAAACCTAAACTTGAATCATTCTCACTTCGCCCTCATAACTGTCTCCAAGAAGTGGGCAAATCCAGAACATCCACTTGTATGAGAAGTGGAATTCCAAATCCTTTGTCCCCTTTTACTTTGGAGGGTGACCAGGACTAACTTCAAGTCAAGCCTACAAATGTCTATTATGTTTGCATGGGGCAGGGATGACAATGCCATTGTAACCTAGGAGGAAACAGGTGGTATCTGGATGCTTCTCTGTACCTGAATGGCAGGGGCTGCAAAACTTTCCCATTCTTGCAAACTCTGCTTCAGGGGAACCAGTAAACCCATTTCAACCCTTGAATCACAGAAGGTGATGAGGGAGGGGAGGAAATGTGAAATGCCATCTTAGAATGTCATTTCACTGGAAATGACATCTTTTACTTCTGGGAGATCTAAGAACTCCCCATTATCCAGAGGATGAGGCAAAAGTTTCAAAATTATTCCCCCTGTCTTCAAAAGTACCTGAGAACATCATTCTAAATTGGTGGAAGAAGGGATGGGCAAAGAGAGAAGGGAAAAGATGTAGTCTCTCTGCCGGGGGAAGGAAGGTACTGAAGAGGTGGGTTCAGCCTCTCTCTTCCCATCGTGGGTAGGGGAGATGGGCTTGGCTGGCAAGAAGGTCCAGAGGAGGGGGAGAAGAGTCAAGAGTGTTGGAGGAAGGACAGAAAAGAGTGCTCCTTGCCAACTCCAGCCATCCAGTTTATAAGCCAGAGGCTTCATCTCTGTTTTAGGCAGGATCTTGACCCTGGTGACAGCAAAGAAATATGTCTGCCTCCCCAAAGTCTGCTGAGCCTGTGTGAACAAGTAAAGGTGGGTGTCTAGGGAAGTTACAGACCAAATAAGGAGTTACCCAGTGAGTTTAGGCATTTTTAAGGTAGAAAGTCCTGGAAAACAGAGGGACTGGATCACTTGCAGAGGTGAAACAGATTTAACAATTTAGATGGGATGTAGCAGACTGGATCTCAACCCTAAGAGGTGCACATCTGTGAAAATCCCAGTTTGTGGTCTCTGATGCCATATAAAAAGGAGCATAAACATCATTTCACTGTTCTCATTTCTATTTTAATTTCTATTTGTGATACACTGTTATCATTTTGAAACCAATTTCATTCAGTCTCCACAGGATGGCTCGAAAGCTTGAATCCTGTGGCTCAGTCTAGAGCTGACAGCACTCTAGAGAAATGTATGGTGACTTTTCATATACAGTCATCCTATCTCTTCAGTTCAGGCACAGCTGCATTTCCCTTCACTCTTTAAATTCCTATTATTTTAAAACCTCTGGCAAAATGCCACATCTTCTATGAAAAGAAAGATCCACGGGGGCTTAAATGGAGAAGTAAAAAGCACTACTATTAAAAAATGAAAATGCAATGCGGAATTTTATGTACATGAAAGTTGAATTTTTTATGCATTAAATTCAGTCAGGGAAGAATATCCTGCAGAATTGCCTCTATCATCATATCTTTAGATCGCTTTCCATAGGTAAATGGATAAGAATTACTCCTGCTAAAATCATACAGCCGGACAAGTTAGTGCTTGCTAAATCTATACTTCAATAAGCATTTGAATGACACATTAGTTCAGATATTCATTTCTTGTTGGTTTCAGCTCATGCCAATATTCATTTGTTTTACTGTATTGCAAAGACCAATTCACCAAGAAAGAGGAATGGTTTTAAGAACTATTGTGGTGTGATAATTCTCTTTAAGATTTTCTGCCTAAATGACTCTTCTGCAGTTAAGAGTTACATCATTTTAAACTAAACTGAGCTGGAACTTTGTAAACTAGTTTTTTAAACTATATTGCTCTATGCTGCTGTCTTATTAAATGTACAGATAACATTGTCTGCAAATACACAAACATTTTTCAGCTCTACAGCCATATGATGCTCTTTAATAAACACAACTATTGTATTATACAAAATCAATTTTGACTGAACAGCAAAAACTCAGTCTCTGTACTGTTTGAAGTGTGTAGTGCTGAAATGTGATTTATAGTCAACTGAGAAGCCATTTAGTCTTTTACTGCATGCTTCATACTCACATAAATGTACTTCAGAGCTGTTCCCAGATAATCTAGCAAGGCTTTTCTCCTGTGTTCCTGAGATTGGCTCAAAGCTATTGGGAAGTCAAGACATTTATTTCCAAAACACTAAATATGCACAGTAACTTCTAACAGAGCCTACCTCTTCAAATGCGGTTGCAGAGCTGAACCAGATTAGGCCAAGGTATTGCAACAGCCCACTCTTGAAAAGTAAACCTTTATAATAATAATAATAACAAAAAAAAAAACTTCAGGGTGACTGCAGTGAATTTCACCTCTGAGACATGAAAGCATAGATGCATGCCCAGTAGCCAAAGAATTTCACATTAAACATTTCTTCACAGCTGCTGTCCAGAAGAATCAATGCACCACTTCAAAAACTGAAAGTCAAATAATTTCCACAGTAAGGTGGTTTTTTTTTTTTCTGTTTTTTTTTTTTCTCCTGTGCTTTTCCTGACATTTTTGAACACTGCTTGATGAAATAGCTTTCTATCTATCACATTGCAGAGTGGCAGTCACCAGTCTGTAGCAACAGCAATCCAAATGATCTGGCCAAAGGGAAAGATGGGAGGAATATCTGTGGGTTGTTGCTAGGTCCTGTAGGTGAGACAGCAGGAAAAACTAAAGTACTTCTATGAAAGCTAAAAAATTATGAAATTTAAAGATTGTAGCTGGGCAACTAAGTAATGAGAAGTGTGAGACTGTCTGATAAGCGGTCAGATACTAGATTAACAAGTAGGATGTCTGTAGTCTATCAAAGAACTAAGAAACCTACACAGGATATGTGTCATGTAGGGAGGATGATGTGCAGACCAGAAAATGTCCAAATAGGGTATATAAAGATATATAGCTTAACAAAAACATGTGGTGCTGGTAATGACTGGAGCGTGCTTGGATGTTTACCTTATAGAAAAAATAATTAGCCAATTAGATAATGCATAAGAGAGGCAGAGTAGAATATAGTGGCTTGATATAGCCTATGTGGGGCTCATTAAATGTGTGTAAAGAGGACTTGGATTCTGTGGATTCAGCCTGCTGAAATCGCTGCTATGTTCTCACAGCACAGTGTTGTGCTCTGTGTCTACCATTTCTGAGTAAAGAAACCTCTGTGAGAATTGCCTTACTGAGTCAAGCTGTAGGGCTGGGCAAGGCTGAGCGAGCAGTGCCATCGAAACAGGCACTGGAGCTGTTGGGGGATGTCAGGAACACCTTGGAGGGGCAGCAGTGGGTTCCCACAGTGCTTGGAGTCAGGAATCCCTTAAAAAACAAGAGCTGTAAAAGCGAGAGTCAGACCCTGCAAAAATTATCTAGCTTGTAGCCTTCCAGAGTCAACACTAATGAACACAGGACTCAGATTTGGACTATGGTACCTCAGTGTAGGTGTCTACTTACGGGTTTCTGTACGTGAGCTGAGAAGAAAATTCAGTAGCCTAAACGTAGGCATCTTTTGTCATTGTAGATGCTGTGGTGTATGCTGTCAGACCTCTAGCTCCAGAAGATATTGGTCTTGTGTCCTACCTTGCAATTCCACGTTAATGTCTCAGGGGCCCCAGGGCATCTCAGTAGATGCCTGCGTTTGGTTAACTGAATTGAGCCCATCACAGTTCAGGGAAATCTAACCAATGTAGTACCTGCAGCCTACAGAACGATGCAGCTCACTCTAAAGTAAGTATGGACAGAGTGATTCAGTTACCCAAACATGTATGTATGGCTCCATCTCCAGCAGCCCGTGGCGACTGGCACATCTGCATGGGATTTGCTGATATTGCACAGAGGGCTCATTTCAGCTGCCCACATATAGTCATCTGTTTCCATTTCACGTGACATTTGGGTAGGAATCCCACCTGTCTTTCTCTTGATACTCTGAAACAGCACTGCTTTCCTGTAGATCCTGTGTTATATCTATCTTGTGTAGGTATCATGGTGACTCTACAGCATGTCAGAGGGCACCATCTACCTTTCTGTGGGTAGCTGAATGTGGATGATCTCTAATGGCAGCTGGAAATTAAACAGGATACCCTCATACATTCAGAATAGTACCCAATGCCCCTGTGTGGGTGTGGGAGTTGTGACCCAACTGGCTGTTCATCTCTTCAGGTACACAGTCTGCACTGGTCAGACCTCCATGGGTCCCATGTCATCCAGCTCTTATTGAAGACATTTAGGTGCCTGAATCTCAAACCAAATCTCACCCTACTAGTACTATGATGGAAATTTTTATCATATTTATACACCATACATCTACTACCATGATTAATATAATGTCTGTTTTGCTCACATCTGAAATCACAAGAGATTTAATCTTTTGAGCAGTAAGACACCCATCTCTTCCTTAGGGTGAAATTAGAGACAGAATAATATATAGGAAGTGTTTGGATCCTTATACTTCTTCCTGAGCAGGTGCCAGACAGTTACGTGTTTTGGGTTTATTGCCCTCTTTAACTGATGGTCTAACAACCTCTTCCTTGGACCAAAACAGCAGGGGCGAATCAGGAAGACATATGCACTACCACTGATTTCAGTTCTGTGACATGAAGTGTTTATGAGATTATTTTGAATTTTCTCAAGATCAGTGATCATCTTCTGCCAGCCACTCTGAATTTCCCCTACAGTGTCATATCTGTTGTAAATCAAAGAAGGATGAGCAATATAATAAGCAAGGAGGAGCTATACAGCACTTATAACGCCAGTAGCTGAATGTAGGAGTAACTCACATTCCACAGTGATTAAGCAGCATGTTGGCACAACAATGTTTTAGTTCCGTTCATCCAGCAAGTAACTTTAGAGAACATTACTGTCTGTGGGATTCTAAGAAAAATAGCATTTGACATGTCTGCTCAATGGGTGTGAGAAAAGTCCCAAATCTTGGCTGAAGGAGACATTGATTAAGTTTTTATATATGCATACTTGAGCTACGTGTAAGAAAGTTAAGCAGAGTAATTCTCTGAAATTGTCAGGCCTGTAGGAAAGTTATCTACTGTTTGGTACAAGCATCTAAAGTAAGCATTTTCCAAGTGTATATCTTTGATTTACAATGCTCTTTTATATGTGCCCAGAACATAACCCATGCAGAAATTCAGCTTTAAAAAATGCTTTGGAGTCTGCATAACTAAGTTTGATTGCATTCATTGCTGCAAGAATGTTCTCTCTTACCAGCATGGTGTATGTATTCTTCATCTAAACCTAAGTTCTTAAAATTGCAAAAAAGTTCCTTTGTAGCAAAAATTCTTTCATATACACACAGTGAGGCAGTTCCACCCACAGAGAGAAAAGCAGACCACTGGCATTATGAAGCATGCTTCATAGGAGACAGCAGTGAGTGAGTTTTAAATCTATTAGATACTAAAAAATGTACTAGGGTTAGGCATCATCAAGCAATTCCTCCTTTTGGCTAAAACAGGGAAAGGACTCCTTGCAGGCAAAGTGAGGGAGAAACAATATCTACCTGAACAATTTCTCTGTTAGGTATGAAGGAATATCTACTGAGTGAGCTACACACTTTGTGTCATGCTGTCAGAGCAGGTGTTCATTCAGGCAATTTATGGTCACAAGGATTGGTATGGCACTTTTCTGTCTTAACTCTGTAGCCTAGTCAGATACCAATAAAAGTTCATTTTATCATTTTTTTATTAACTTAGCATTTACATTCATGTAGGCCTGATTTTCAGGTGATGAACGTAGGTTTATTGAAAGGAATGGATGTGTGTCCATTTGTCTTTATTCTTTCTATCTTCAGTTCAAATCTACTTTTAAGTGAAAAAGCTAAAAACTTTGAGGAAGACAATTTACAAAATACTTCCATTTATTTTTCGTGCCTTTATTTCATTGCCTCTTGAGAATCTCCTTTTTGTGTGCAATGGCTTTTCTGGACATTCCCTTGCAGTGAATATGCTGTAAGGGCAGAGTATCAATGCCTGCAGCGTGTGAGACTTATCTTCACATGTTTGTTATTATTATTCCAGCAGGCCGTCAGCAGTTCACAGAGGATCATAAATGAATGCAGGGAAATGGTGATTTTTCAAAGTGTGGCAGGTATCTGAAAAAAGCTCAGCAAAATTTTGTGCAACAGGGAAAGACTGCTTCCTGAGACTCAGGGCACCATCCGGGCTTGTCTCACAGCTGTCGGCGGAGACAGTGCTGTAAGACCGCAAGGTCGGTGAATCCAGTCTCCAGAGGTTGCAGCACTGCTCTTGTGTCTTGAAAATGATGACAGCCTTGGCTTGGTGGCAAAGACTCTGCCTGGTTTACTGTCTACAGGCCGTGGCCCTTACACACTCGTGACCTAACTGGCGAGGCATTGCGTGTTTGCCTGAAACAAGGTGTTGACACCACTCTATGTAGGCCTCCCCCGGGCTAACATGAAATGCTTTCATTTCTAACTCCTCTTTTACAGTGATCCAAACAAATCAGGTATCTCATTTCAAACACATCATTGCTTAGCTGCATCCTGCCCTTCTCCCCCTTCTCACATAAGTCCTAGGCCATACTGTATTCAATGCAATCACTTCTTCCACCCATCTCATGGGAGAACCACACACCCTGCAGCAGCATCTCACATATGTTTTCTTTGTTGCTTTAGCTTATGCAGAGGATTTCCGTTTTGTTCTCAGTTCACTGCCCATCCTTACTTTGGCCACTGTTTTATCAGGCCCATGTACGAACAGTAATGAATGGTGGTACAGAGTAACCTCTCTAAACAATAAACCTCAGCTAAATACTTATGGGCAGGTGGCCATTCCTTAAAGAAGAGGTAGGAAGGACCTTTACTGTGTAAAGTATTTATGCAACCTGGAAGGGGTGTCTTATGTCAGCTTTACATACATCATGATACAATAAAGCTGTGAAACCTTTTGGTAAAGCCTAGAATATCCAGAGTTGGAAGGCACCCACAAGGATCATCAAGTCCAACTTCAATAGCCCGTTTAACACACTGTGGAATAGTAATATTGGTAAAAGCTCTAGTATGGGTACAGGTATAAAACTACATATTTGCAGCTTAGCTTATGCCTCTTTCAAAATGGGAATAATCTTTACCAACAGAAACACATTTATGCTCCTTTAACTGGGTGCTTGTATCCATGAAAAGGTCTCTGGATGGTAGCAAGTACAGGCTGATCTGCAGCTTGAGGAGAAGAAAAATAGAAGTTAGAATAAATGTGATTTACAAACTTGGTAAAAGAGAGAATTCAGTGAGACTGAAAATAAAAAATCAACATTTTTTGTAGAGTATTTTAGAGTTTCTCTTCCTGTTTGGAACTGTGAAGTGCTTTGGTCACTCATAGGACTGTTGTTTGAAAAAAGTAATCCAGCAGCCTTATAGGGAATGCAACAAGGATAGCCCTGCCAGAGCCACACTGTCCTAAAATCACCTACCAATCCAGCTGTACTGGTAAATAAAAGAGCTGTGGTGTGCTTGAACACTTATCCCCTGATCACTCCACTGTTTAATTGCCATTATCTGGCTCTGCTTTTGGACAACTCTCTGCAAGACAAATCTGCTACAAAGGGGAGCAGCCATAACCACTGTGGACCTGGTCCAAATGGTGCTGCTTAGCCCGAAGCCCAGGAATCAGTCTTCTCTTCTCTTCTCTTCTCTTCTCTTCTCTTCTCTTCTCTTCTCTTCTCTTCTCTTCTCATCTTTTATTCAGCATAATAGATATGGCCAAAAATGCGATTAGCTCTTTCTGTTTGATACTGGGATTACTTTTTTAGTTTACACATGCACCAATAACCAGTGAACCCTCTCTGTAATTCATCTAGCCTTCCTGACACACACACACAGACATACCATAGTTACTGTTCTGTTGTGAACACTTTTCCTCCTCTGCTCCCCTCTGTGACAGTTTGTGTGATGATAACCTGCACACAGTGACCGGACTTCCCAACTCCTTCTTTCTCAGCGTCAGAAATGTCAAGGGTCAGGATTTTAACCAGGTGCTTGTTGACAGGAGGGGCTGGCAAAGACCCCTGAGGACTTGTCCACTTGAGGCCAAGGAGATTCAAGGTTCCTGGAGCTGTGAGGGAAGGAAGTGGAGGAAAAGGTTTTGTCAGGCCAGCTGGGCAACTGCACATGGACAATGTGGTAAAGATGTTTGGTAGTGGGCTCAGGAGTGTAAATAAGAGATATTATCTAAATATGTTAAGAGAATGGGAAGAAAAAAGGTTATACCAGTCAATGTATATTATAGACATGATCTAAAGGAACGGTATAGAATCCCCTACAGTCACTGTCTCAGACAAGTTTACAAACATTACTAATCCTCTCACTTCTGAGTAAGTTACATGATCATCAACAAGATATGAAAGAAATTCAGTGCGTACACACATTCATGACATATTTCTAAACACTGGTGATAAGTGGTGACAACCTGAGATTACCATTGTAGAGCAGAGCAGTGCTTTTTTCCTCCCATGCTCAAATTTGCAAAGTTTACCTACAAATTCTCTCACACAAATTTCCTTTGTTTTTAAGCCCCAACAACTTGTCAGTAGTCTGCTGTACTTATTAATATTATTAATATTCATATTATTTCATTGTTTCCCTAAATTCCCAAATCTATAACCTAGACTGAAAGCTTTTCTTGGTGCTGTAGGGGAAAAGGAAAAGCGAAGACATCATCTAGTGTTCAATGTCAAGCTTTCAAGAGGGATTAAAGACACTATGATAATATAAATTGCTGTGGCGGTTATCAGAGGCTTCTAACAGAGGTTTGTTTCCAAAGCTCAAGACCCCAGTAATGCTCCAGAAAGGATCTCATTAAATATTCAAGTTCAGAAGATTACTTTAAAAACAAGTTTGGATAGATGAGGCACATCTTTCTTTAAATTACTGTTGGAAATTTTTTGAGACTAGCTTTCTTGCTGATAAATTTATATTAAATCCCAAACTATTAATAGGATGATTTTATCTTAGTATGCATGTAATCCAAATGGTATTTTTTAGGATAGGTTGGGAATTTTCCAACAGAAAGTATTTTTGGTCAGAAAATGCAGCTTTATCAAAACCACAGCTTTTTTTTTTTTTTTTTTAATGGAAATGTACATACCAGCTTTGATACAGATGGAATTTTCTTATCAAAAAATCAAAGATCTAGAGCAGTCTAAGTCAAAACAGCCTTCTGGCTTGGCTCACATATCTGGATATGGGAAATGAAGGCTGAAATTTCTGCAAGTGCATGATTTTGCCTGGAGACTTGAAGACTTGTTTTCTACCTGCCAGGAAAGTACTCTTTTCACCCAGATGTGCTGGGATGAGTTGTTTTTCATCCATAAAAAAGAGGCTTGCTCTGCAGCCCAATGGTCATGACTCTCACATGCAGTACAGTTGCCAACAGAGATGCAATGTGACAAGAGCACCAGCATATGCAAAAAGAAACCAAAGCTCATGTCTCTGGTCCGAATATGGCAGAGCAGATCCAAACACTGATTTGCCTTGTCCTATTCGACTGCTGACTGCATCTTGTGGCTTCAAACAGGATAGATGGAAAAATCACTTGGCAGTGGACACCCTCAGAACACAAGGATATTAAGGACTGTGAATGGAGAAGAACTCAAAGATGGGAAAGGATTTCATCTTTCCAAGGGAGTGACTGACCATGAAAACACAGATATATTCTAGAGAAGGACAGATGCCATGCGAACTGTAAGAATTTGAGGCATTTCATAGAATCATAGAATCATAGAATGGCCTGGGTTGAAAAGGACCTTAAAGATCATCTAGTTTCAACCCCCCTGCTCTGGGCAGGGTTGCCAACCACTAGAGCAGGCTGCCCAGCGCCACATCCAGCCTGGCCTTGAATGCCTCCAGGGATGGGGCATCCACAACCTCTCTGGGCAACCTGTTCCAGTGCCTCACCACCCTCTGAGTGAAAAAATTCCTCCTAATATCCAACCTAAATCTCCCCTGTCTTAGTTTGAGACCATTCCCCCTTGTCCTATCACTATCAACACGTGTAAACAGGCATTCCCCCTCCTGTTTATACGCTCCCTTCAAGTACTGAAGTACTGATTTGCCTCCACATATTCTGTTTCTTGACAGGAGTGCAGCCATTTCAAATTTTCTCCAGGTACTCAATATTGCTAAATAAACATTCCATTGCAATAAAAGAACATATTGTAGCAAGATAAATGTGACTTGCTTAACAACTATGTTATCTCATATGACCAGACACAAGAGTAGATAGTGTAATCTAAGTATCAATGTGCCTTAGGCAAAGGGTATGACAAGCTGTAAGTCACACTCCTGGAATTAGAATATATCCATTTGCAATGCAACCAGCCCCCCTAGAAATATACATATCGCCAGTCAGAAATTAAATCTGAAATTTGTCGAGGAAAGTTTATTACAAAAAATGGAGCCTCGTACCTGGTGGAGAAGGGTCACCCATGCTGTAAAAGTGTCCTTTGTAATTGTACTCCCATAAATGAACATTTGTTAAGTCTGTGCTTTGTTCCCATTACCAACTCTCTTGACAGATGTGATTTTTGCACCCTGTATTGCGGGAACACCAAACCTTCACATTAATGTCTTCATACTGATGCTAACAGAAAGCCCTTCCTTACTGCAATGCTTAAAATTCTTTTTGTCTGCTTGGTTTCTCTCTAATTGAGATAGAAGGTCCAGGGTTCATTCTGAGGCAAAACAAAAACACTTTTAAAATATTTCCTATCCAGTTTTCATTTTTATATGCATGAAATTTGTTCTCAGACATACTATATTGTTTGTACCCAACGTAGTCAGAGATAATGCTGTTAATCTTTTTTCTGTTCATATTTTATATTAAAAATCCAATTACAAATTACTTTAAGTAGATTACAAATTATTACTTTAGAGTCAATCGGTTACTATAGGGTCTGATAGGTTGCTTTGAAAACGTTGTTTTCTGTCTTCCAAAATATAATATACTGATTTGCTGTAGCCATGTAACATTTTTATAATATTCATTAATCATTATATAGCCTCTTATAAATTTATTTTTATTCTTCATACTGAGTCTCTTAGAGCCTCCTTTTGTATTCTTTACTATCACTTTTCATCAACCAGACATCAGTCTTTTGATTATTTTTTAATTGGTGTATCTTCTTTCTAATTTCTGAATTCTGACTGAACTGCACCCCTCCACCTAGGTAAACACAGATTATGAATTCTTTAATTCTCACTTACATCTTATTTAAAGGAAGAAGTTAAGTGATACACAGTCCTGACCCTTAGCCCAAGAATGTACTTCACCCCAGGGTCTTCATCACTAATGAAAACTCACCGACTAATTGCAATGAGAAAGAGTGGCAGGAGATGATGTTAGGTGAAGCCAGTTGTTTTTTAGCTATCGGGACTGCAGCATGGGGAGCTGCTGTTGTTTTTCAAAATCACCGGTGCTTTGTCTTATCTTCTGTTTGCTTTAGGGTGTAGACAACCTCTTAGGAGACCAGCCAGTTCAAAGGGGGTTTCATCTCCAGTGTCAAATGGAAACAAACCTCTAGATCAGCTCACCTGCTGGTCCTGTATAGGTGGCCCACAATGTCCTGGTCCAAGTAATGGCATGGGAGCCTCCTCTTCTCCAGCACAGAGAAGCACTGAGGAGTGGATGCATCTATCAGAGGGATATGTCCAGCAGCTGCTTCCTCTGAGACACTTCTGATCCTCTACCGAACAATGACTTCAACAGTACTGTAAGCATATATGAACTGTTTTAATTAGCTGAATAGGGGTATCACATTCATTTCTATCTGAGGACTAATCACTGCTGATTAAAGTCCCTATTTTTGAAGGAAAGTAAGATCTCCCCTGCTCAGAAGGCATCTGAATACAATCTAGCTTCTCTGCACTTTATATTCTGAAAGAGCTCCAAAGCAGTATTTCACTGAATGGAAAGAATTGGGCTTATATATGATCTCATTTGCATGCACAGTGTGCCTTACCTTGTAAGAATATATTTGACTTGCTTCTTTCCTTTCTTACTATGTTTTACTTGCATGATATTAGAAAAGATGGCTCAAAAAAGATTGGGTTTTTTTGTACTGCAGTCTTCAATGTGGACATCCTGAGAAATATATTCCTAAAATTTCTCATCCATCCAAAATTATTTTGTTTGTTTTGTTTTGTGTTGGTTTTTTTATGTCAGCATGTCTGGAAGAGTCATGTAACTACCACTGAATGGCACAGTCGGGGAAACTATATTCTCCAGATGCAGTAAAAGTTACTGTATTTTATTTCCTATTTTCTGTGGAGGAAATTACTTTTAAAACCCTCCTATGATTTTGCAAGAAATAAAAAACGGAAGATGAATTAGTTCCTGCAAATTGTACATTTCTACTGCATTCATTTTAATGAAAATGTGCAGGTTTCAAAAGAAGTGAAAGAGGTTTTTTAATTGCAGTGTTCTCCTTTAATAAGATGTAATCAGATATTTTATAGCATACTGAATGTGTAGATATGGATGTGCAATAAAATTCTTATTCCTGTCTTCTCTCATGAAGGTACATATAAACACAGAAACACATTATATTTCACCAAATCTATTATACAATTTTTAAAGCAGGGGCAGATTCTAGTTCAGTTATGAGAAAAAGCTCAGTTTTGGTTCTATGTAACTATGTGGAAAATTCTGATACAGTTCTAAGAATTTAGAGGAATTCTTAAATTTTTAACTTGGTTAACTCTACAACCCAGACTATTGATAGAAACAACAACAAGAAATATGTGCTGGAACTAGCCCTAAAGAGATAACGTAATAACCAAATAGCCCAAAATATGTTGGGAAAAAAAAGTTTGAATTATTTGTTAAAATATTCTGGGACTTTCTAGAAATGTGCGTTGTAACCCATGGCTATTGCCATTCTTTCAAAATTCTAGTAAAATGTGAAGATATTCTATCTGCACTGTTGACTAGCCTCTTGCCTCTGATAATTGTTTGGACGGTATGAAAAGGAAGAGATTCTTTAGTTTGGATCCATGGTTACTCCTCAAAAGCTAGACTGTCTACGTAGTGCATATCACCTTCATGAGAATCTATAAAGCTTGTCTTACATTTCACAAACTGCAGAGATAAAGTCATTCTGTAATACAAAATAGGTATTACAACACTTGAAAAGAGCTGTTTGAAAACCTTGCAAAAGAAAGCCCTCCCCCCATGCACTCATTTATTATACTTGTAAGGAGTAGATTTTCAAGGTACTGCTTTCCATCTGTATTTGAAGAAATAATCAACAGCTTTAGATGGATTCCATTTTCTTTGAATCATCAAGGAGAAAGTGTTTAAGGCCAGCTGTCAAATTCATTTTGCTTTCTCTCAGGCTGGATAAAGAGATCTTGTGATTTTCTTGCTGGCCTTTGCACAAAAGTGAATCTATATTTGAAAACATTGAGGTTTCAGAAGAGTTAGATTGTTTTCTGCATACTATGAAATTCAAGTAGCATTTAAGTTGCTCATTTTTTGTCTTACCAATCTGTTGTTGAGTACTGTTGTATGAGTTCTCCTAAAGTTATTTAGGTTAAAGCCCCAGAAGAAAATATCTTGGTATCAGCATAAATCCATCTTTAACAGCACTAGTAAAGTGGTAAAGAAAAGACGACATATTTAATGCAATTTATTTTCAAGCTGCCATATTATTAATTTTCTTATTTAAAAGAAAATGGGTCCACAAAGGTCACATCTATGCAGTCATTTTCATATTCTCCACATCTCTTACCATCTTCTGGCCCGTGCGGAGACGCTGACACTGTCCTGTTCTCCCTTCAATAACCCAAGTCTTTGCTTATTGTTTCCCACATGCATGGCCTCGGTTCTCAGTATCATGTCATTTACCCAGTGCAAATCATAGAAAGGTAGAGATGGGAAGGCTTTTGAGGGCATGTGTACTTCCTGAAGTCCATCTTCTTGCTGAAAGGTTAGATCACCTTTTCTACAAGCTAGATTCCTAGCATCAGTTTGTCTAACCTATTTTTAAAAGCATCCAATAACAGAGATTCCACAACCTCCCGGCCAATACTGCCTACCAGTGCTCACTATCCTTGCCATAAGGACATGCACCAAGAGCTAATACTTTCAATTCCTTTGATTCAGCTTAATTCAATTAATTTTGTATTATCCTTTCAGTTCACTATTCTCTAGATTAAAAAAAAAAAAATCTTTGACTCTTTTTTTTTTTTTGAATAAAAAGGTCAGAACTACTTTATGCTGGCTGAGTACTCCAAAGTGCCAAGTGAAGCAGGGGGACTATTTTAACTGTCCTATTTTTAAGACTCCTATTTATAGGTCTCAGTAAGATGTTTACCTTTTTTGCACAATGCTGATTCATGTTCTTCTTCTGTGACACTCAGATTTCTTTCTGTACAGTTGCTGTCTAATCAGTCATCTCCCTTCTTGTGCTTGTTCCCAGACAGATGTACAACTCATGTCTGCCTCTGTTGAACTGAACTGGCAGAGAAGGGAAAGGTCAGATGGTTTTCACACATTTGTCAAGGCTGCTCTGAAGCTTAAGCCAGTTCATTTGCAGTCCCTCCAAGCTTGATATCATCTGCAAAGTTAAAAATGGGGTCTTCGCTCAATTAACAAACTGATTAGAGTGTCAGTTGCTGGGCACACCTTCTGAGAACAGCAGTCAATGCCTCCTTCTTGGTTGGCAGGGAACAGCTGATAATGACTTTGTGAATAAAATTTTCCAAACACTTCACAGAAGTTTCATCTAGACCACGTTTCCCTTGCTTAAGGGAATTCAAGGCTGAGTCAAATATTCACTGAGCACGAGGTGTATCGTAGAATCATAGAATGGTTTGGGTTGGAAGGGACCTTAAGGATCACCTAGTTCCAACCCCCCTGCCATGTGCAGGGACACCTCCCACTAGACCAGGTTGCCCAAAGCCCCATCCAGCCTGGCCTTGAACACTTCCAGGGATGGGACATCCACATATGATAATCCCTGCTTCTCCTCTAGCTTTAAGAGTTGTTGCAGTACCTCCAAATGTGACTTAGTTTCTCTTTTTCTTCTGTATTTGAGCAGGCGTCAGGTCACTGAGCTGGAAAATATAAATGAAGGTAAAAAGGGGAAATATTTGTTTTGATCTGTATATTCCCTCCAACAACAGGTAAAGAGTAATTTGTTTAAGAATCCTGTGCAAAGACTGTGCTGACTATCTGCTACCGTTACTCAAAGATAAGCAGTCATTCCAGCTTGCTTAGTATAGGAGAAATTCAGGGAATCACTACATAAACTGCTGGGCATTTGACACTCACCAGTGGGCTTACCTGGTGGGGTGAACTTCACAGAAAAAAATAACAACCTGAGTACCTGTGCCCAGCTAAGAAGTGATAGCTGCTGCAGATGATAATAACAGGTCATGCTACAGCATCATGACACCTGAAAACACTTAAGAAGGCAAAAGTCCAGTGGGCTGAGGCCCTACGCAGTGTCCAGAAAACTTGCTGTATTTGGCATTGTGACAACTGCTCCTGAGTGTTCAGCTCAGCACTGGTGAGTGCAATCCAAAAAGGAAGTTGACTAAATGCAAAAAGTTTCACAAAATGAAAATGGATAAGAAGACAAGAAAAATGAGTAAAAAAAGTCAAGCATTTCTATCTACACAGCTGAATGAAATGAGTGGTTATAAGGTGGCTGGACCACAGTCTAAGTATCTGCATGGAGAACAGCAATGCAGCAGAGTTAATCTTGCAAAGAGAAGGTTTATTGATGCTGGAAGCTGAATCTAGACAAGTTCACTTAACAAATGATGGATTTTTTATCCACTGAAAACCTGTTTGTGCTGGGTTCTCTGTCACTGGCAATTGTGAAATCTAGACTAGTTTGTTTTTTTACAAGTTGTGCTGTAGCTCAGAAGTCCCATGGTTCCTGTTACTTTGATAAAATTACCAGGACCTTCTCTTTGGCCCAATCACCTATACAGTTTGTGTCCTGACTTTAATTCTATTAATGTACAAACAGATCGAATGTCATTCCCATGTCTTCATCTTTGTAGAAGGGATACATAATTGCTGTAGAGCTTTTCTCTAACATTTGAGAGAATAGGTCAAATAGGAGAGCATCCTTACAGGGGGATCCTGGCACCCCCACTGAGCCGCTGTGCCTCTTGAATTTCAACAGTTCAGCAGTGGTGGGACAGATGCAGCCCTAATTCCTGGGGAGAATGGATGTATACGGCTGAACAGCCATAAAGCTACCTCCATGTCACATGGTGGTAGGGAGGGCATGCATCACAGCAATTGATGCCCACAGGGGCTTCATTTTGCACAGGAGGAAGGGCTCAGGGGAGATCACACTAGACCTTGAGACAGTTATTTTTGCAGGAGGGTAGAAAGAAGGAAGGATCAGAGCAACCTCCAAGGTCAGTAGTGTGTAGTAACGCCATGTAAGTCACAGCAAGGTACAGGGAGTTATCTGTAAGTTTCAAAATAGCTCTACATTAAGAAATCCCAAGATCAGCAATACTATGACACAGAGCTGTCTGAAGGCACAGGCAATACATGCACCCCTGTAGATAACAGCCAGAGGAAGCTTTCCATGTCTGTCTACTGTGCCTAGGCATCAGGAAGACACTAGCCATTTCAGCTTACATGTTTTTCCTACCTACAAAGGTAAGAATTGCAGTCTGAAAAGAGGCATCTGACCACCTCATATCTATCTTTACCAGCAGCGCAAATAAAATGTTTAATTTGCTTGTAACGACATTGCTGGGAACTAGACTTCTAGAATTACTTTTGCGACAGAGGCAATATTGCAAACCGTACCAACTCTACCTTATACTGTAATTCTTACCACCGCAATGTCCCAAACCCTGGCTGGTCATCCCATCCCCAAACTGCCAGGGTACAGAAGTCTGAAAGAAGTGGAGGTAGAAGGTTGTACCATCTTGGGTCTCGGGGCTGACAGTGGAGAGACAGAGAATTGGGCAGAGGCTTTCTAGGGAAGCATGGATTTATTAGAAATAGCTTTATCTCTGCAGAGGAAAAAAATCCTGCTATGAAAAATCATATATTTAATGAGATCTGTGTTTCTAGGAGATTCTTAAACATATGACTTCACATTCTACAGTTTGTGTACACATGGGAAATTAGATTATTTTTAGTGAGTAAACAGTATTTTTCATCATCCCTAGCCTGTTCATTCATACATAGAATTGCTTGCATAATTTTGTTTGGGAAAAATTAGATGGATCTATCTTCACAAAAACAGCAAAGAACCCTCTTTTGTGACCATCCTGAATACCTACAGTATGCCAGCAGGATGTGGAAGATCTAAGTTTGAGTCTGGCCTCCATCTGAGGCAGCTTCAGCTCATTACTGATTTTGCAAAAGATTGCCCAGAAGACAATGCTATTGAATTTTCAGGGGAAAGGATGAGACTAATATTGAGGTCTCTTACTCTGCTGAAGCTGTTCCACTTTGATAAAATGAATTTCATTTGTCAAAACAGTAGCTACAACATAAGTGCTTCAGCTTCCACATACAACCTAGCCATCAACTCTCTCCATGACCCAATAAATCTCTTCATCAGCAGGAGAGGCTGAATCAGCCCTAGCTCATGAATGGCTTGTAACTTTGCACAGGAAGTCTGTGTGTGCATTAGTGGGTGCACTATATATATGGGTATATGCATGTCCTGTAGCTTTGGATTTAAGACATATACCTCAAAGGAAGGATATGTGACTTCCAAATCCTGCTTCAGCAGCTGTGGGAGCCTGCTATATCCAATGGGGCATTGTCCACAAAGGGTGACAGCAGCTCACCCAGGATATGCAATAGCACAGTGTTGGAGCTGTTTTTCTGGGAAGGAAAGAGTGAGGGAGAAGCTTTTAAATGCTGGAGGGCTTTGAAGGTGCATTTTTTGACTTTGGACTCAGCCACTGAAGCACTACAAATGCACACCTCCCCTCCACTGCTGTTGTGAACTGATGGCCTCATTCCTTAGCTTTTGTTACACTCAATCCATTCTGTTCAGTGACAAAAGAATAAAAGGTCGTGTCTTGTTTGTTTGTTTTTCTGATTGATATAAACTAATGATTTGTATTCACCTTTTTAGATTTGAATCAGCAAATCAATTTTCGCAGTTCCACCATCACACCTCTCAAGGCTGCACGCTGCTGAGAATTGCTAGAGAGTTTTATGTGGAAGCACATCTTTTCACCGCTCAATACCACAAAGCAGACCCCATATCAAGAAGCAGTAATGGTCAGGGACCATCTTTACATTCTTTGTGTTACATGGCTGGGACCCAAGTCTTTGTTCATTCCTACAGAATGATGCAAAAAATGTTAATTGAATGAATTGTCTACAGAAATTTCCAACTACATCACCTNATGTTGCACTACATGTGGGGCAGGATGCATTTTAGAAACTGTGAGCAAGTGTGTGAGCTGCACGGAGCAGAAGATTCAGGAAGGGGCGTACTTTCCATCTTCTCCTGGGAAGTAAATCTCCAGCTGCTGCCCTCCAGCCCATGAGGTAATCTCCCTCCCCACCTATCAAAGCTCAAATCAAGGTGATGGATGCAACATCCCATCCTCTCCCTTCCTTACCTACCTTGCCTAAAAGGCAAGTGTGTGAAAATGAAGATTGTGTTATGATAACCAGAACTTGAAATGCAGATGTGTCTTTTTTAGTGCACTTCTGAAGAAGGGAGCCGTACTCCATGACTAGAATGAGTTAGAAAGCCACAATGCGGGTCCTCAGCACTTGGCAAATTGCAGTAAGGGACAGGAAAGCGACCAGCCTGTGTTATATAACCATCTTTCTGTAATATTAAAGATATCCATTTTATCTGGCAATGGCTGTGACATTTTCTTATCCCTTCAAAATATTGAGTGAATTCAGAAATGACTTTCAATAACCCATTTGTATTCATTTTCTTTTTCTAAAATAAACTTGTCTAGGAGAAATAATGAATACCACATTCATTATAATGAAAGCCTTTTGCAAGAAATATTCTGCCTAGTACATTTCTTTACACCCAAAGAGTATGATAAGATAAATTCCATTTTCAAGCAGCTGAATGGTATTACAGTCCCATTAATTTCAATAGCTAAGCCACAGCAAGAGCATTTCCTGTAAACTCTTTTAGTTTTGTTTGGATATACAATAGGGAAACTTACTGGAGATTAAAATGGCATCTGTGCATTTTTTAAGAGTTTTTCATTACTTTTTGCAGTTTTGCTTTTTCCCTAATGCATCAGAGCATTAAAAAATACATGACTGTGACAAATAACAGCAAAGAAGTAGTGTTTACAGGGAACTTTGATTCTAGTCTAATGCATTTGCCAGCGTTTTGGCAAATTTTGCCCATCTGTTATTGAGCTGTGGAAACAATAAATTCCCTTCCATGAAGAATAAAAGGTACTAAATACAGTTACTATCAGCATGAAGGAAGAGATTAAGAGGAAAAATTTGAGAAATAGCAAAAAGACAGCTCTAAAAAAAATCTCCTATTTGCAACTTTAACAACATCGTAACCCACAGAGAACATGGATTCTTCTTTGGTGTATAACAGGCATGAGATGCACTATTAAAAGACTGACCTGGGAATAGTGTGAAGTCCATGGGTTCCAAAGAGACTTTCTGGAGATGTAACATCATACTTCACATTTGTTTATCTGCTGGAGGTAGAGAAACAGGTAAGTGAGCACTGGAGTCTCCCATTACTAGTGGTGGATGGGCATAAGCTTCTACATCTCCTGTTGCAACTGTATGACTGTGCAGATCCACCTGAGAAAAGGTGTATCTGTTCCACTAGAGAGAATTACTAGAATGAATAACTTTATGGAGATATTCTCTACTTGCAACAGAGTCAATGAAAACTATATTTGGCATGAAAAAGTTAGTTTTCTACTCCCCAAAGCCATGGAGGAAAATAATGGCAAAACAGTTTTGACAATCTAAAACAAAGCCATTGGTTTGAGAAGTGGTGGAATGCTTTTCACGACTCTTTTTTTTCAAACATAACTCCTACTTTCTGTTTCTTGCTCAGCATTCCAGAAAAACAGATTTCTGGGACTGACACAAAACTAGCCTGATGGTCCTAAAGATATTTAGAATGCTGGCTCTCAAACTTCTCCCCTTGCTGTACAGTATTTTCTTGGCCACATTCAGCACAGAATATCTGCCAGACAGGGAGCCGGATATGAATATTGGTATCATACCTGAGAGATGCAAGAATTCCAAATCCAAGAGCATCCCTAACCATCTGACATATCTGTGGTCTTGCCACCCTGATCTTGTGAAGGAGATGCAAAAAGAGTAGATCCTTCTAGCTAGTACAAACACATATGTAAAAAGTACCTGTGAGTCATGGCACAGCCTCACTGCAAGAGGACCTCACCATACCTGAGGTAAAGCAGACATTTCTCTTCACCCTTACTTTATTTTGCAGGAAAACTGAAAAAAAAGGCCCAACTGAAAAAAAAAAAAAAAAAAAAAAAAAAAACTAAACTTGGAAAAACAAATAGTTTGCTGGTACATTTAAGCCACAAATAGAAAAAAGATCCATCTGCAGCTGAGAGGTGGTTGAGAGGAATTTTTTTGGCTGACTTGCTCTATTTTCTGTACCGTTAGAAGTTTACTGTATAGAAGTTAGTGCAGTCTGACTGGAACTGAGTTTGTGAGGGGAATCAAGGAATATGATAAGGATCACTGACGAAAAAGAAAAATTAGTATTGACCATGATTCTTCTGTTGTTTTTTTTTTTCTGCCACACCTCAAACAATGCAACCTTCTGCACAACATAATACTGTGTAAGTATCTTTTGACATGCCCTTTAGATTATAATAGAAGTATACAGTTATATGCATTTTAGTAATCTCACACAATACTTATGTTGGAAGGGACCTCTGGGCCCACTGCTTAAGTCTTCAAAGTGGGAGTGGGTTGTACAGGGCCTTGTCCAGTTAGTTTTGAATACTTCCAGGGATGCAGATTCCACTTGTTCTCTGAGCAATTTTGTTCTCCTGTTCAAACAATAAGACAGGAACCAACTTTTTCTGACATGTTTTCACAGGATCCAGCACAGTAAAGTTTCAGTGTATGGATGCTGCTGTACTACAAATAATGAAAAAAATAGTAGAAATGCTATTGTAAAATGCATTTGATTGCGTTAGTTATTTAAATACTGTCACATTTTCCCATATTTACTATGGAGATACTCAAGATTTAAATGGCAGTAATGACAAATTCTGCCCTGTATGTCCTAGAGCTATGTCTGCTGTGGTGTTATATCCACTATCTGTTCTCAGAGACCAACCACACAGCACTAAAAGATATATATATATATTTTTTTTTTTTCATGTTGGCTAGTAAGTTTAGCACCTTGTGAGACAGGCTATATTTTAAGACAGTAACTTTCAAAGTGAGCTCTTCTGGGAAGGTCGCAAGGCACTGTGCTCAATTAGCACTCATTAAAATCCAAAGAGTGAACATGACACATCTGCAACCAGGATTATCACATTATCAAAAATTGTTCATTCCTGGAAACTCCCATGAATAGCTTGACTCATCTCTGAAAAGACTTATGTCGCAAGCGTATCTCTGGTCCCATTTTACAGTTACTTAATGTTTCACTGAGGGATGCTGAGTACCGCCAGCTGATGGTGAGCCAATGGAAAATGAGGGTACTCAGTATCTGACCAGTCTCCCAAATGGTATTTTCTTAGGAATAGCCCAAGATTCTTAGCTTCTAAAAGAAGTGTCATTGTGTGTGTGCTGCAAACAAAGTCTCTTATTGTTTTATCACAATCCTCATTTCCCATTTAAATTAATGGAATAGTAGCACCATTTACTTTAATGGTTCACATAATATGCAGTATCATTTCTTGCATAAATTGCTTCCCACAGCTGATCTGCTACTGCACAAAATAACACCAAAAAATATTTTTTTCTAATGTTGTTTAATGAAAGAAATTTAGTTGTGCTCTGTACTTCTTGGAAACTCTGCCACTCTACTAGGCAGCAAAGGGACTGCCTTTATTGATATACCTCTCTTACTGTAAAAGAAGAGACTGGTTTTAAAGAATTTATGAGATTTTTTCTGCCTATTTTTTTTTATGTTAGCGCTACTCTTGCCATGTCTGATGCTCAGAAAGCTGCTGCTCGTAAGGGAATATATTGTTCACATATCTCTTGCTTGCACTAAGGGGCCAAGAACAGAGGTACTGCCAATAATTTTTATGCCAAAATAGGGCAAAGATCTTCCAGCCTCAGGATAGACAGCTACAATCACTAGGCAATAGTGGTTGCTTTATTGTAACAACTGGTACTTACTGGTTCTCATCCTGAAAGATGCGAAGCAAGCTCAGTGATCACAGACACAACATGAGACCACCAATAAACAACCATTTCTGGAGTGGTTTCCTTAGCCAGAAAACACATTGCATCAGCCATCACATGGAAAAAGAGCTAGGAAACACTGAACAGAACCAAATTTATATAGTAAGTTCCACAAGACTTTCAATGATGTCTTGAAACCTGCTGTTGTACACTTAAATTACTGTTATATATGCAGGCTCTAGACAAATGAAGGCACATTTCTGTCAGGTTTTACCATGCAAGAAATCAGTATTCTGCTTGAGAATACCATACATAATCCGGAGCCATTTGGCTGCAGGCTATTTGGCATGAAAGCGCTCTGTTTCATATAAGAGGTCTGCTCCCCCTTGAGTTGGAGGCAGTAAACTGATGCCCGAGGACTTCATGAGAAAATGAACCAGAGCCAAGAAACATATTTAATGAGGTTCATTCAATCTCTGATTTATTAATCTGGCACATTGAAAGAAGCAGGGATCCTACTGTGACCACTGAAAGTAACTTCATAGTCTCCCTCCATTCAAAGTGCATATTTGCTATGCAGCTAAATTAGCTATGAACACACACACACGACACAGGCTGCCTTTCTTCTGAATGTGACCTTCTTAGGGCATTCATTATTAAATAGTTATTGTACATGCAGGAAGTGTGATGGACAACATTCGCTAATGTAGCCTACTCAAAGTTAGTGTTTGCAGAGTTACAACATTATTTAGTTGCTTTTAATCTTCTCCCATGTCCAAACTCTGGTTCCCAGCCATCCCAGCTCTAGAACTGCTCATAAAAAATAAATAATAATAATAATAAAAAAAAAAAAAGATGAAATTTCTTTTTACCTTTTTCTCATTAGCAGCATCAAATGAGTCCTTGGCAGAGAGTCAGCTTTATAAGTCATTATCTCAGAGACTTGCAAATATGCAGGCTAAGGATCCTTACTGCCCTGTGGAGCTCAGCTACAGAACAAGGGAGTAGGTAAGGTACTTAACACTCTCATCAGCCTTTCTTATTTATATACTAAAGATATGCTGTGGAGTTTTAAGACATACCTTTGAGCCATCTGCATGTTCCTGGGGATTAAGGAAACTGGATTCAGTAACAAATTCTCTGTTCATTTAGCTCCATCCATGTCAATGGAATTCAGCCAGCAGAAGTTGCTGCCTGTAGTTTTTAAGGTCAGGAAGACCCCAACGTGCATTTGGTCTCTTATGTCACACACACCAGAGAGTTTCCTGCAGAAGAAGAGATTTGTCTTTGTGGTAAACAAGCTATGACTGTCAGTCTGAGTATCCCTGTGCATTTCAGAAGGACATGCAGCCTTGATTACAATTCCCATGCAATTCTGAATTTGCCATTTCCCTAAGTGGATGGTTCTACTGATTAACAGCAGTGCCTGTTATAATGTTTCATTTTACTGCAAATTTTGATTTTAATAAAGATTTAATAAGTGGAGGCTCACCTTCTCAGACACAAGGCTGGAAGGGACCTGAAGTACTGCTTTTGTACTGGCCACACTACTTAAACCCATAGTTAAAATAACAAGCAGTTATAGCATAAGCTTACATACAAAGACTTAATAGCTTTTACTTACAGAATGGAAATCCATAGCACTCACCAGTTTATTATATACAGGTCTTATGTGGACTCTGTGGAAAGTGAATTTACCTCATTAGAAACAAGGAAGCCATAATAATATGAGATAGTAAAAAGTGGTTTTGTTACAAATAGATCATCAAATAATGCCTGCTGCCATAAAGTATAGTGATTACAAGTCTTGACATATGATTATTGCTTATTACATTAAAATGATGGTATTTACCTGACAGAGGAAATATGTGCTATTATCGTGAAAACAGGATGTTATTATATCTAACCATCAGTATTATACCAACACCTACAACTCACTTGTAAGTTTTTTATACAACACATGTTTTCAATAAAATTTCTGACATTTTCATATTTCTCAAATTCTGTGTAAGATATGTTCAAGAACTTGGCAACAACTTGTATGATTTCCTCCTATTTCTGTAGAAGTATCATTTTAAATGGGTTTTCTAATTAGGTCAAACACATTTAAAAAATGAAAAGGCTGAAATCCTGCCTAAATGAGGACAGCGCCTCTTTGATGTGGTAATTAAGTTTTGGTAGAACTATAGCAATAGTTCAGAAGCCTGAACTGCAGAGACAGAAATATTTAAATGGTCAAATGTTTTATTAACATACGGGGTAGAAATGAAGAGGGAGAAAATGTAGTTGCAGAGAGAAGAAAGAGGCAATATGAAAAAAAGGAGATGACGAAATATTGCTGAGGAAAGGGGACTGTGTAGGAAAAGAGAAGGAAAACAAGATGAAGGAGGAAAAGACAGAAAAAAATGGAAATGTGAGAAAATGCAAAAAGGGAAGATGAGAAGGTGAGATTGGGATGACAAAATGGAAAGGAAAATGTGATGGAAGCATATGATGAGAGGAAGATGTGAAAAAAACAAAGTTATATTAAAACAGAAGTATGTGTGCCAACCATTCAAAATGAAATTTTGGAAAGGCAATTCAAAGCAAGAGTAGCTCAGGTGTCAACCGTCTACCAAAGCAAGGCTCTCAGTACCTTCCGCAGGACAACTAATAAATTCTCAAGACAACCTTCTGCGTATGTTCACAGCTTGACTGCAGGAACTTTTACCACTCTTTACAGTAATAAAGTCTAACAGCATCTGCTTGAGGCAAGCATCATTACTTGTCGTTTCTCCACTGAACAGATAGCAATATGGGAACGCAGTGGATTTTTGCCATTCACAATGTCATGAAATAGTTTTCTCGGTTGCCAAAATCAGAACTCTGACCCAGTAATTCCCAGGCTTCCAGATCATGTTCATGTTCTGAAAAGAACACTTAGAATCATCACAGGACAATAAGAAGATTGCTAGCAGACGATCTCATCCCCAATACCATCTAATATACACAATTTAAAGATTCTTTTCTATGGCACCAGCTACAGTAATTACCTAAGAATGGTGCTGTGTGAAAAATACATAGCAAATTAGCAGTATCAAAAGCTTAAAAAGATTGCCAGGCAACCATCATTTTGCATCATTCAGGGATTGGTTTGTGGAAATGCACTTTATTCTGACTTGGATGATTACAGCCTTTCTCCATGATCACCCATACACATTAGTAATTGGAAGTGGGGTTACTACCTGCCTGCTCCACTGCTAGCAAGACAATTCCTGCTTTTCATTCTCTGTTTTTCATACCCTGTGCTGGTGCCCAAGAGTGGGTGAAGAGAAAATTTAATAGTGAAGCCTAATTGCCACTTCTTTGCGATTCAATATGGCAAAATGTTACACAGAAAGCAGAAAAATGCTCAGTATCCCAGGTACAAGGATATTGAAGAGCTATACATTTGAAACTAGTCTGTGTGCACATCTTTCCTTCATTTCCTCATTAGCTATTCTGAAAGATGACTGAGATCAAAAAAATAGAGCAACTTTCCCTACCAGAAATTACAGCATTAGTTTAAAAAGCTTCTTGTTATCTGTTTGTTACCATTTTTGTGATACTTTTGGATTTCACTCAGTCCCAACATGTTGAGTGCCTTTGAAATTTAGCTTAAAAGTGATGACACTTTCAGCTTATATCTCCTGAAGCTTAAGACTAACTGGGAAAAACAAGAGTAATCATCATGGGCAAGAAGACAAACCATATCTGGGCATTGCAGTATTAAGATATACTCTCTTGGGAGCATGAGAGTCACAGCCAATGCTTTCTAAAACAGCTGGTGAGCAGTCATCAAGACTGACAAAAACTTTTCAAGGCTGTCAGGGAACTTTGACTTCCAGGGCAGATATGAAGCACATTTAAGACCCCAGTTCTCCTCTGGTGTTTTGATGTCTGATAAGAAACCAAGAAATTGCTTCTTTGAGTGGCTAAGCTTCAGATTTTAACACCAGAGGGGAACAGCTAGAATGTCCTGACACCCAGCATATATAAACTGAAATGTTATTTTTTCACATTATTATGCCTTTATAGAGTTCCTAACTTGGTGTTTGATCACAAGATGAATCTATCATTTTCCTTGTAGTGTACTTGTGAAACTTACTGCATATGCAATATTTATATAGTTCAAGTATGGACAGACTTATGTTGAATCATGAAATGGTTCAGAACAGGATGATATGCTTTTCCCCTATTCCAAGCTATTTCCTGCTTCCAAGACAATATCCCTGGCCATATTCTATTATCTCCTCCCATACCTTCATCATCTGCCACAGAGGTGGTACAGGTTATCAACCCAGTCCAAGGAAGAGCTTTCTAGCTGACCCAGGAGAGAAAAAAAGACAGACTCCTAAAGAATACCTTAATCTTCACTTTTAGTTCATGCAAGTAACAAACACACTTCTACATTTTGTGGAAGTAAAGAACACCCACAAATCACTGATTCAAAAAAAAAAAAAAATTGTTCCTCAAAATACTGTGTGAACTCACTGAGGACTGCAGTCCCACATCCATGCAAATTGGTGCAAACCTTGCAGTGACAGCACTGGGAACAGACTGTCCATATGTGACATCACCTTCAAAGTGATCTTGAAGTGTATGGTCTCCAAAGCAAACTAGACAGTCCTTCATACAGGTCTTCAGCTATCCCAAAGGATTCCACTATACATCTTTTCACACCAACTATGCATTTTACTATTTGGGGTAGGTTAAAGAGAACACTATAAGCATTTCATTTTTTAATTTTGGAGTAGCCTGCAACGTATTTGCCTATGTTAAAGTTTAATGGGATGACAGTTGTTCAGAGTCCCAGTAATCACTGAAGCTAAACACACTTTGTACACACTTTGTGCATAGGTCTTGGACTTGTTTTTCTCAGCTCTGTTCTGGTTCGCTGACTACACTGCAAAAGGAATTTTAGAGATACCTAGTCTTCAAGTCAATCTTTAGTAAGACTGCTGGGTACTTTTCTAAGGTTTTACTTTGAAGAAATCACAGAAAATGATAAGTTATCTTCAAAATGTTTAACTTCAGCTCATCCTCAGGAAATTAAGCCATAACTCTATGGCACATTACTGCAAAGAGTATGTAATGTACCTCTAACGTTTCCATTTTGTGTTTTGTTGATGCATATGTTATTCCATGGTATTTCTTTTTCTTCTTAAGTACAGATGCTTTTTAAGCTCACAGACTTTAATGACATTTCCATAATAGACAAAAGCTGTCAATTGTGGTAGAAGCTTTATAAGGACAGCTAAACAAAATGGTTCTAGCAAATAGCTTCAGTGTTTCCTACTTCATCACATCTAAAACGGGGAAAATGAAGTCTCAAAAACAGCAGAAAAAGAAATATTGTTCTTTTGTATCCTACAGTTTAAAATGAACAGAAAACATCAGATGTACTTTATAAACACAAATTAAACAACCATATTTCTTTTAAACAATGTGCACCCAATATAAAATGGCATGTTCCATTTTTTTCCCATGGTCTTCAATAAATCTGAATCTTTCTTTTACTATTTGGAACTAGACACTTGTGAGCTAGATATTTATGAGAATTAACTGCCTTCCATTACCCAGTGCTTCTCTATGGATCATTGCAGAAAAATATAGCCAAACAACAGCAAACACAATTACTGATCTCTGATGCCTGACAAGGATTTCAAAGAAGTCCTTAAAACTTTGGAAGCATGGTTCACATTTTCTCAATGTGAAAATACAGTTATAGGAAGGTTAAATGGCCGTTTCACATTTACGCTGGAAGTTTAAAGCAGAGCTAGAAAGAAAGCCAAGCGCAGTGTGAGTGCAAACCTCATGCTCTCTCTCTTAAATGTAATCCTCACCTTTATTTGTCTTGTTAACATCCCATACTCCTACATAGCTGGAATCAGATTTGGGTAGTTCCCATGATTAAGAACTACCAGATGCTTTAGATCAGCACCTTGATATTTGTGCCAGGATCTGCCTTCCAAAAGGATTTGTCCCACTAACCCAGGTGGAGCCTTTGGTTTCAGAGAAAACCACCCTTCTGCTACAACAGCAATGTTAACCCATTTTGCAGAGCATTATTATCTAGGTTCCATTACTGATCTGCAATGGGGAATTGAGCTCCTGTCATAAAAATAGGGAGAAAAAAGAAATAATGAGTTGATAATGACTGGGCTGAAAGCTGCAGCAAAATATATGGTACTGCTCAGAGTGGGCAGGAGGGAGAAAGGTGAGGTGGGCGCCCCAGGGCTGAGGTGCAGGGGGAGTGCCAGCTCTAATTCCACGTCTGCCCCAAGAAAGTTCTGGCCAACTCACTTCACCTCTCTGCATTTCAAAGCCCTAAGAGCAAAACAGAAGAGATGACAAAATATGGTTTGTAAAGCTCTCCAAGATGTGCTGATAAAGCACTCTTTAGAGCGCTGAGAGAGCTGGGTGCTACAAATATCCATACCTGCACGAGACAGGAAGGATTAGATCAGGTCTGTCTCTGGGGTTGCACAGTACCAACCCTGAACTTTATTGAAGATGTCTGTCAAGCCTAAATCCTATCATTTGATAGAATATTGGCAGATATCCAATTCAAAACACTGAAGGGAAGAGAGAAAGGAAAGCAGGACTCCTTCCAAGATCAAAATTAAGGGGGATTCTAATATCATTGAAAGGCATCACATTTGTATTGATATAAGACCTAATTTATCATTAATAAACTGGAGAAATTGTCAGCAGAAGTGATTAAGGAGGGAAAAAAAATATTAGATTTTAAAACATAAGATCAAAGATGTGTTGAAGTAATGAGAATATCCATAATTGTATTAGATGGATTTTTTTTTTTTTTTTGAAAGGGATGTAATCTATAATGCTCCAGAGTGTAAGACAACTATAAAATTACTGAGACTAGAAAGAGATTCTGCCACGATGCGTTTAGGTTAAAGAATTTAAAGTTAAACTTACAGAATTTACACCTTCCTGTGTAGGGCACATTTCAAAATTTGCATCTTCCCTTGAAACCAGGTTTTGGCCACTGACTGTCAGAATACTGGACTAAAGAAGCATATGGTCAAAGGCTTCTGGCCATTTGAAGTCCATGAAATTGCATCCGGCATGATTATTATTTATGATAGCACCATTTGGCAAGTGGGCACAATGCAAAGAAGGACAGTCCCTGCCCTAAAGAGTTCGTGATCCTTGTTTTATGCCTGGAGAGAGGGGGACGCAACAGGCAGGTATGATTGGATAATATCTTACCCAAGATATCAGTATAATTTCCTAGATCAGATAATTGTTCTTTGTTAAGAAGAAATCTCCATGTTTTCATCTTACAAATCACACCATCCTAGATACCTGTTCATAGGTAAAACAGGGATAAATCACAACTGTATGCAGAGATTTCTCTGCTGGAATGAAATCTCCCACCAGGCACAAATATGTTGCAGCCTCTTTTGCCAGACAACAGGCAGCTACACCGAGGTGGAGTGGGGAGGGAACTACTTCATTTCATCAGCTTCTTCTAGTGGAGGTCTTTAATTGACGTAGCTTGGCTAGTCATAGACTAGCTCACATCAACACAGGAGCTGAAGCTGGCTGCAAAAGCCTAGCACTTCTGGTTGTATAAGCCAACAGTAAGTAATGTTTTCATCCTCAGACAAGTAGAAGTTCAGACTAGAGGGAATGGTGAGACTGTATCCTCTGAGATCATGTGTCAGCATTAGCTGTGTACCCATGTTGCTAAACGAGAATATTTTTGGTAATCATTCTTCCTGTTGAAAGTGTGCTCCTTATTTCCAATTTAACTGGCTTCAGCTTCCACATAACAGCTCTTTTGAAGTCTTTATCAGATTAAGCAGCATTTTAAGGGAGAATTTACCCCAGCAAAATTTAAACACTTACAACTAGACATCCACATTTGACCCATATTTCTAGACCTATGATCTAGAGTCACAGGAGAGCTGTGATTGGGAAAAACCCCAGAGGTCCCTTTCCCAGTCCCTACTCAAAGCAGGTTGGCCTTTGAAGAGAGAGTAGGTTGCTCAGGGCTATGTCCAGCTGAGCTTTGAATAACTCCAAGGACAGGCATCCCACTGCCTCTCTGGCAGCCTGTACCAATGCTTGGTCACCATCACTGTAAAAAAAAAGAAAAATTCTTAGGACTAGCCAAAATGTCCCTTGCTGAAGCCTGTGAGTGGAGCCCCTTGCCCTTTCCTCATGCTCCTTTCTGGAGCTTTCCAGTTTTTTCCCCCTACCCTTACTAGTCTCAATAATGCCACGTACAAAACAAAAATCACCCCCTCATTCTTCTGTTTCCCATCCTATGTTCATTAATTGCATTAGCCTTCTTCATCATAGTGTTGTACCTCAACAGCTCTTTGATGATTTCCACAATGTTTTCACAGGTCCTATTTCTATAGAGATAATGGTCTAAACTTCTTATTTACAGCTCTAAAACATTGCATTTGCCTATATGAAAGCAGGTTTTTTGAGTGACCCTTTTCTGAAGTCACCAAGTAATTTATAATGCTGAATGTGGCTTACCTGCTGTCATCAGTAGTGCTTCACAAACCATCTAAAATTTTATTTGTAGTTTACTTCCAGAACACTGATAAATTTTTGGCTAGATGTATGACTAGTATTGATTCCTGAGGAATTTCATTAGAAAAAGCTTCATTTGATGGCTGACAACTGGTTTTTCTGATATCTTTTTAGATACTACAAAATATTTACCTAAAGCACACACACTCGAGAGAAAAACAGGTTTGAGACACCCAGGGCATACCTTCAGCCCCGATTACATGTGGAGAGACAGGCCTCTCAGCCTGCAAAGATTCCATTGTGGAAATATTTCCTGAACTTGATTTTATGATAGAGATCATTCCAGTTGGGAACTGAGGTCTATCACTCTCTCTTCTCCTAAGCAATGGAGGAAGAAAGTGGGGAAAATCTGCTTTAAGACAGATTTGGGCTGCCAGGATGAGGACCTACATTCCAGATGAATGAGGACATCTGGTCATCTTAACAGCTTTTCAGAGCAGATCAGCTCCTATTTAGGTATTTGAAACAGTTGGGTTTTCAACAGTGTTTGAACCCAGCAGCTCCTGCTGGGAACCCTGTTGAAAGTTGCAGAGTTAAGCCCTTAAAATTTCACTCCAAATTGGATCCAAACTTTTTATGAGCTTAAACAAAATAAAAGAAGACAAAAGAAAAAAAAAAAAAAGGCTAGTAACTTTTTAATGATTAAAAAATACTTTCATTTTTATTTCCATATCCAGATGTATTGTTGAGTTTTTTTGAAATACCCAGCCCAAATATGCATAGCTTTTCCCAGCCATGTTTTTATGGTAAATTTCCCAACTGCTACATGCTGAAGTTGTCTCTCTAGTTCCTGTCTTTCCCCTTTCATGGGACAAAAACTATGTCTCTGCTCTTCTCAGACTTTCCCAATTCTCCTGAAACTTTCAGAAACATGATATCTTTGAGAAATTGTAGGCAGGCAAACCGAGAGAAATCTCGTACAATTTCATAAGCCTCTCTTCTTTAGGAAACCAGGCTTAGCATTAAGGAAATCCAACAGTGAAGAATAAACAAAAATTAGAAAAGATTAGATAACAGAGACAAACCGCAAGGATTCTTTTAAAAAATTTTGCTTCTCTTTCTCTCTCTCCACATATTTCATGCTCATAAAAGGAAGGTTCTTTCTTTGGGGCAAGAACATATCTGCTTTGCTGATTTGCCAAGCTCAGTGGGGAGGGGTCTCTGACAATTGGATAATTTTTATAATAAAAAATTATTTACATCATCCACTGTGGAAGATTATGTGTCCCTGTGCACTAGCCCTCAGCAGTATGTATGAAAATCTTGGAGGTTTGAACCCACAGCTGAAGAATTTGAATTCTCAGGAGATGACATTTTCAATTAATCTTTTATGCTAATACTTCAGATGTTTCAACAATAATTTTCTGAGGCATGTAGGGTATCTCACATGTAAAGAAAAGAGAGGGAAACAATTAATGTGCCCAGTTTGATTTTCCAGTTTCCCAAAAATTATTTTCTTTGGTGCTTCCAGAAAATTTAACTAGCAAACAAATTAGCAATAAGTCAGAAGCTGCTCTGAAGTTTTCTTAGTTGCACAAACAATTGTGTAAAGCAAAATAATTTTATTTTGCACTATTATGCAGGCCAGTACAACCAATTCAGACAATTGATAGCAAGTTTTTCTTTTCCAGAATAGTCTTTGCAATGGTTCAGCACATCTCCATAAATGAATAATTATTTTAAATAATTGGTAAATATTTGTGGTACAGCAATGGCTCTGCATCCCATCTGAGACTGCAAGCCCATTATGTAAGTCTTTGTACACATAAATAACAAAGATGGTCCCAGCTCTGACAGCTTCAATTTCAATAGGCAAAATGGACAACAGCCAGAAGAAAAGCAGTATTACTTTTCCTATTTTGCCTATGCAGGCCACTAAGCCCAGGAAATTTAAATAAATTATTTACCAATGGTACATTACATACATAATTATCTGTGGTTTTTCATGAAGCCCATGTCAAAAGAGGAGAAAACTCAAAGCTCCCACACCAAGAGTGCACTGCCTTTGCTGCAAGCCCATCTTTTCTCAGCAATTTTGGAAGTTTACTGTTTCTTTGTCAACCTATGGAAAGCATTATGAGGTTGAGCACACACTTCACCATGGTGAAGTAGCTTCAGGTATTTAGAGGACTCTTTGGAGAACACAGGAGTCTCCAAACCACTCCCAGCGTACTGCTGCACTGAGACTTCCAGCCACGCTTGCAGCTAAACTCCGGGAAAGCAGTTAAACCTCTGATGTGATCTCTAACCACAAACAAATCTTAAAGGAGTTATCAGAAAATAATCTGTATATCAAGATAGGCACAGGAAATCAGTGAATATTTGCCCTTCCTGCACCTATCATAAAACCCAACAGAAAAGAATGTATGCTGAAATCTTGGGTTTCTGTGTTACTTTTTCTCTCTCTCTCTCTTTTTTTTTTTTTTTAGCAGAAGATAAATAATGGTTTCTACTTGTGAAGAAATATCAAAATACTACATTTTACATCAAGTATTACCTCTTTGATCACAAACAAATGTATACTTCAGAGTTTTGCAAATTCATTTGCTTACTTCTAAAGTCATACACCTGCACTTGCAAAAACTTTTGAACATATGTTAAAAAATCTGAAATGTCAAAGGTTCTAAATACACAATAGGTTCTTTCTCCTAGCATCCTCTAGGAATAAACAGCCTACACATGGCATTGCCCTAGATACCAGGCAAGCTAAGAACAGACCAGTTCCAGCTGACAATGGCAGAAAAGATCCATGAGCTGCCCAGTTCCTGCTTCCACAAAGCAGTGGTGGGAATTCACAGCTTCCAGTACAGAACTGCAAGTAGTATCTGACAACGTGTGGCAGATGCAAACTCCTGAAGGGACCAAGACCTCCTTCCCCGCCACTGTCCCTCCTCTTTTTCACATCAAATTTGCACCTGCTGAGAACTAACAGAACTAAATGTTCACCCAATAGGGTGAAAAATGAGCACTCAAAAGTGAAAGAGAGCAAATCATTCCTATCACCAGAATCTCACAGTCTGAGAACAAAACCTACCTTGCTCCTTGATACCAGATCAATATCTTATCAAACCCCTCAGACCCAGTGATTGAGGGCCCTTGAGTCCAACATCTGAGAAATGAATTACTGCCAGTGCTTGACAGTTACCTTGAAACATGGGTTATGGTTGCAGGGCTAAACTGCCTTCTCCAGGTCTGTGTTTGGGCTGATTCAGACTTTTTTCCACTGTTTTACAAAAGACATGAATTTAATTCCAGTCCCCACTCATTTTCCTTGTGTTGGTGGGGCACGTACAGCAACAGGCCCTAGCAAGTGCCAGGTGTGCATCAAAGAGGGTGTCCGTGGAGGTCTGCCAGTGCCAGGACTTTTAGCTGACAAATCTCCTATTACTCCAGCTCTGGCTCTCTGCTAAGCAGTATTTGTCGGCTATTTTGTGGCATAGACAAATAGGGCCTGTGATGAAACCAAAGCAAGGTTTAAACACAACCCTCCAGAGGTTTGTGGTTATTTACCCCAGTAGCACTTCATCACCACTCCCTGTCACTGACCCTTTCCCAGTTTCTGCATTTTACTCTGGTCAGTATTTCTTTCCTTTATGTATCTGCCTTCTATTACAGGGGTCTGTGGGATGTGTCTGTGGACAGTTTAAGTTTATTAGTGCTCTGAGTGCCAAGTAAGTACAGCTCAGCTTGAAAAGGCCGTCAAAATTATTGGCTCCACTTACATGGATGTCTGAGTTTCTTCTGAAACAAACTCTCAGGATTCAAATTTGTGGACTAAGGCAGCCAAAATCAATGATGGTTTCTCTTAAAATACCAAACTGAGGGGCTCAGGAGCTGATATCTGAGCAGTCAGACATCCATGAACTGGGAGTACGTGGACACCTGGGAGCAATAAATGTATTTCAAGCTAAGCTACCATCAGTGAGACTGATTTCATCCCTCTTCCTGTCACTGGGGTGCTATGCAGGACTCCGGTTTTCAGTACAATATGTACCAGTTAACCCCACAAAGCAAAGACACAGATTAAAGAGATTAATGTTGTTTGTTACTGATGCAGTTTCATTTCATCTGGACACTTACAAGACTAACAGTGGAAAAAGACTCAGAGGAGCATGGCTTCCTCCTCATCCCAATGAAATATTGTCATGAGAAAACAATATTCTGCAGAATGAGGTTTTCCTAACCTTGGACTTACAACCAAGCTAACCAGGGCAGGCTTTGTTATACACCCCATGGGGGGCCACACTAGCAGACACATCTTCCCCCTCAGACCCACCAGCACCATGAGAGGCACAAGTAGCACCACAGCACTGCCTTGGAGACCTTTCCTTCAGCCACCCTCGGTGGCTTGCTGTGCACAGCCTAGCCAGCTTGAGGCTGCAGCAAAAGCAGTTCTGGGTTTGACACAAACAGCAAGTCCCACCGAGGATGAGTGTGCATGTGGGTGTGAACAGTCATCTACACACATGCAAGAGATGGGAAGTCATACTTCCTGAGTGCTCATACCAAAAGGATTTTATATATATATAGCTGTGTATAGAGTAAAAAATAATAAAATAAAATAAAATAAAATAAAATAAAATAAAATAAAATAAAATAAAATACCTGCCTCTCCAAGAAGAATATCTTTTTGAATATGTAAAATTTTGTCTTATCCTAATTGCAAGTATACAACATGTTATCAGCTACTGCCAACATCCTTGCTGTAAGAGAACTCTGAATTCTTGGATGTTTAAATTGATTGCTTCTGTCTCATCCAATTAATCTCCATTAAATATTTGTTCTTCTCAGGAACTAAATGAAAATATATTTCTTAGCAACTGAAAACAGTAAGATGATACAGCTGAGAGGCAATTTAACATTCATAAGGGTCTGAGCACAAGACAGATTCTTTCACAGAATCCCAGAATCACAGCATGGCTGAGGCTGGCAGGGACCTCTGGAGGCCACCTGGCCCAGCCCCTGCTCAAGCAGGGACACCCAGAGCAGCTGCCCAGGACCACGTCCAGGTGGCTGCTGAAGATCTCCAAGGAGGAGACCCCACAGCTTCTGGGCAGCCTGTGCCAGGGCTCAGCCACCCGCACAGCACACAAGTGCTGCCTGGGGTTCAGAGGGAGCCTCCTGGGTGCCACTTTGTGCCCACTGCCTCCTGTCCTGGCACTGGGCACCACTGAGAAGAGCCTGGCTCCATCCTCTTTGCACCTTCCCTTCAGGGATTTATGGACATTAATAAGATCCCCCAGAATCCAGGACAAAGAATAATTACCAAAAAATGCTGTGACACTAAAGATGTGAAAGGGTTTGGAGGCTGTGCTCACAAAGATAAGATGAGAAAGATTAAAATAACACACTTTCCTCAAAATCCCTGTGTGCCATTCACAGTGATATATCTCACATAAAACCCTTTATAAATTAGCAATCCCAGATGGAGCTGCTCTTGCACCTGGACAAGAAACACCCATAGAGTGCAAGTTGGCCCTGACCAAAACAATGGTAAGGACTGTGCTAAGCAGGATGGGTGATTACAGGTGCTGGAGTAATGTGGACATTATGAGTGGCATATTAGTGGGTTGTGACCCACATGCAGACGTCACACTGTCCTACAGTATCTTGTGCCATTGCGGCAGCACCATCCATCAGTCAGACATCTGTTCAGCTGGATTACAGTTTATGTAGCTGCTTGTGTGTTCTTGTTCCTTTACCAGAACAGGCCCTACTATTTTAAAATGGCTGTGTACAACCAAACCAAGCCAAGCCAAGCCAAGCCAAGCCAAGCCAAGCCAAGCCAAGCCAAGCCAAGCCAAGCCAAGCCAAGCCAAGCCTTTCTAAGATATTACAGACATAAAAGAGTAAAGTCTGGATTCCCCACCCTCCTTCCTTCACCCTCCTCATGATGTATATTCTGAACTCTGGAGATAAATGTGCAAGTGATTCCATGATGGAACAACATGGAGCTTCCTACAGCATTACATTAGTTTGTACTTCCTTGAAGAGTTTCAATCAGAGGGATACACTGAGAAGGGATAAGTATGCATATGGGGCTTTGGGTAAATGGAGCCCAACAGGCCCAGTCTAAGGGTCTGTTTATAAAACTAAGTCTTAAAATGGTCAGGATTTCACTCTTCATCTTTTGAAAAGAAGAGAAACTAGGGAAAACACCAAGGAAGCATTATGTTAAGTTGAGCGTTGTTGTTCTAGATTTCTCCTCTGGTGTGCAGAGATACAGATACCTTCAGACCTTGGTTTTGGGGAACCTCAGGGTGCCTGGTCACAAGATTCACATGCCCGTTTTTTATTCAAACAGGAAAGTTTGCCTTTCTTAGGCAGACTTTACCTGCTCAAGTCTCAGGTCCAGTAACAAAACTGTTTTCGAGAATGAATAGGATTTCAATTTAGGCACATGCATGTTGGCTCCCATTTTTGTCCAACACCCCCTCCCCAACCTGACCAGCTGGGCACCGTGACAATGGAGAGGCAAAGTGCCAGATTCCTGGGGCGGGCACCAAAATCCTCCGCCTGCAGGCGCAGGGTGGTTGATCTGCACCCCTCTTTCTGACGCTGTCATGCCATGCAGCTGCAGCCACAAGCTTCGCAGTGCCAGAGGAAGGGAAATTGAGCACAAGGGAGCCAGAGGGTATTTTTGTACATTCATAAGTGGTTTTGTTAGCCTATCTTAAGAAGTCATTGCCTGGCAGCTAATAGATGGTGCCTGGCTGTGACTATGGCCTCCGCTTGTCCCAGACGCAAACTAAAATGAATTATCACTCACCATCTTGCTGTTGGCAACATGATGGCCAGAGGACATGAGGGGGAACCCCTATATGCAGACCTGCATATGCAGAGCCTATATGCAGCACTGGGGCAGACCGCTCCCCACGTGGTAAAAGAAACTGGCAACTCTGTATTGACAGTGTTTTTGTGGGGAGGGAACACGTAAAAAGAGAAGGTATTTGCCTGTGCTGCACTGAGGAAGGCAAACCCTAATAAACCATCCTGAAACATCTCTGGGGTGGGTGGGGGGACCAGGAGACAGTGCCAGCTCCAGGGTGGATGGGGAAAATGCCACCACACCGTGCTGTTAGACGCACACACAGCACTGCTCCCCCACACAGTATGACGACACCAGCCATTGCAATTACTGCAATTATTAACCTTTCCAGACCGGGGTCAGTGAGGACACGGGATGGGTCCACCACCCGTCCTCACCGCCTGGCCCTCGCCCTCACAGCACAAGTTGTGCTCGGGGCTGGCACCGTCCCTCACTTTGCGGCCTGCACCGCAGGACCCAGCTGCGGGGAGGTGGTGGGGATGTGCTGAGGTCCCCTCCCGTGGATCAGCCTCGCACAGCGGCATACAGAGGAATGCAAGACAAGTAGTATAGACCACAGCATTGAAATCACATTGGCAGCTAATAATACAAATACAAATATACTGCCCATCATCCATACCAACAACACCATTTGATGGCACTGCTTATGTTTGCATGTTTGAAAGAAAGGTGAAATTTCCCTGGTTTCAAGTGATGTTTTATTTCTTCTTTTAGGCACAGCTACCTAATTATTAAGTAGTTGGGAGTGAAACAGCCCCCCTAATTATGTTTCTGATCTAGGTGATATTTTTACTCCAATAATCTTCTGAAAACCTGACCAGAGTCAGGACTGCACTGTACTGGAATTGCGCAAGCAAAGGCTGGGATGGTGCCAGCTTAGTTAATGGTTACTCCTGCCCTCCAAAACTTTTATTAATCATTTTTTTTTACTGGAAGGCAGCAGTTCTATTTTTAGCCACATCTCTATTCTATGCACAGTTCATCAGTGTGCCACCTGGAATTAATATTTACCTTATTCTTAGCCTTAGTTAAGATGAACAAGTGTCTTCCAGCCCAGTGACCCAAGCAGACCGCAAGCATAAAACCTTCACTTTTGTTTCTTGACTTTTCTCTGCCGCAAAACGCATAAAGCCAAGGAGGTTCCTGTAAAACCCACCAGACTGCTGGCTATGAAGAGCAGGTGGGTGTCCCCAGGCAGATCTCCCTCCACTGAAGAGCAGCACCACTTCTATTGTTCTAATGCTCAGGACAGCACAGAGGAAAGCAGAGGCAGACAACTGGAAATTTCTGAGCAAGTTAGAGCTATATTAGGTTTCTTACCAAATCTTCCACATTGCAGGATCTCCATTTTCAAAAGGTTTCAAACCAATGGATGACTGCACATTGGAGTTACCCCATGAGTCACAAGATTTTTCTGCAGAGTGTGGAGGACACCTGAAGTCTGAGTAACATCTGAGTCAACCATTTGCTCCAACAAGTACATGGCTTGTTGCTTGTATGAAGAGGAAAACGTTCATCCCAGAAAAATATCTTCCATTCTTTGGAAAGGGGTGGCTTGGAAGAAGGACCACGTGAATCATGGGAGTAGCATGTTTGGCTACCTGCATCCTCTGCTGACTGGGGTCACTAGTTCCTTTCAGTCTGGGGCATATGAAAGTACAGCTATTTTTACCTAATAAACCATGACTCAAGCTAAAAATATCTTTTCCATTTGATAAGTGATTTGACACAGTGAATGACTGTCACTGCTTAGCATTGATATGTAAGTGATGAGAGCTGGAAGGGCACAAAGTCTAACATGATAGAACTGACAGCATTTTTAATTTCACATAGCTGTAATTCACAGTTGAAGCAACTGAGAATGTTGCCTTCTGGGATATTTGAGATGAGGACAATGATGACAAACTGGAGAGAGTCTAAATAACAATCACAGAAATAGTGAAAGTTAAAGCATTAACTAGAATTTCACAGTTAATTACTAGTAGTCGGAGAAAAAAATACTTGCACTTCTAAGTAAAGACATAAAAAAAAGATTCATAGTGTTGTCAGATCACATCTTGTTGCTTAGTGACAATGTGACATGACTTGATGAATCACTAAGCAATGCACTGCCATTCATCAAAATAAGATGTCCCCCATTTTCACGCATATATATCTCCCTCACACACAATTGTAAATGTACATACATAAACATGACATAAACATTTTCATATCACAGGAAAAACAGAAGCTCTTCTTCCTTTTTCCTGTTTTAAATGAGAAGGAAAAACTATATTGACGTCAAGGTTGGTAGCAAGGTCTACTGTGTAAAATCACACTGGTGAATCAGTACAAAGGCGTTAGTGGCTACAGGGGCAGCAAAAATATAGCAAGCTGACATTTAAGAGAGAACTGTCCTTGTAATTAAACTGCTGATGTGCAAACCTACAACAGAAAAAGTGATCACAGTAATCAGACCTAAACAAAGACCGAGCATCAGAACAAACACGTCAATACCTACAGGCAGGGAGTACATTAGAAATGATTGCCACCACAAGTAATCAGTGCTTGGAAATGCTGAAGTTGTCAAAAGGGCTCTGCTTTTGGTGGCTGCACTTGCTTATCTATCTGTTCAGAGCACTCCTGTGTAACTCCTTTCCACACTCCAGATGTAGGCAGCAGTCCAGCGGAACAGACTTTAAAAAAGATAAATTAGTATGGATGTCAGCTAAAATAGCTGAATACCAAAGAAGGAGTCTTAACTGTGTTTAGAGGAGGGTTTGAGCTCTGCCCAAAGTCTTTGTGTCTCTGGGGAGATTGGGCAGAATATCCGCATTGCTGGAAAGTACCCGCTGTGCACGGCAGTCTGTGTTAAAGGGCATGGAGTTATTTATCCTACTTGCTTGAATCATGGAACTAAGGATGATATATGAATTCAAGGTCAAAGTGGTTTGCCCCTTGTCGCTGCTGTTAGACCTTCCCTTCTGCTCCTTTGCTAAAAACACTCTTCTCCACCAGCGTGGAAGATGAGCTCTTTCAAAATAATATTTATCCATTTTAACTCTTTCTGTGTCTAAACCTCTTCATAAGTCTTAACTTTTCATTGGTGCTCTACAGAGAGTCCTGGGAAAACAAGCAAGAAATAACTTTGGCCTTAGAGTCTGGTACAAAAAGCAGCAGTTAACACATCTCTCTCATCCATCCTTGAAATGTGAAGAGCTGATTTCATAGATGTGTGGGTAAAAACAGCTGTACTTATCCTGTGCAACTCCTGCCAGAGCTCTCTCTGAGAAGGTGCTTAGTGAGCTTAGTTAGAATGAAGGTTTCAATGAATAATTGTGAAATCATCTTCTAAAAATTTGCTCCAGAGGCCCTAGTTTTCACTTTGTCAGAAACATAAGGCAATAGGTGTGTTTTGGTTTTAGGATTTTCCCTCCCTTCCCAGAAAGGACTTTTAAACTCTCCATCCCAAAAAGAAGGGAAAATGTCAGAAATGATCATCTTCTTCAAAGAGTTGTAACACTACGTAATGTGTGTGGCATCCTCACCAGCTTCATACTCTGCATGCTGGAACCTCATCAGTAAGAGCACTTTCTGGAATAAAAGATCACATCCACAGACTGTATCAAAGTCTTCAGAAAAAAAAAAAAAAAAAAAAGGCTCTCCAGTCTCTGCAAAGAAACAAACAACAAAGCCTGAAAGACCTATGAACTATGGTCCATAGCCAGATACACCCTTCAGACATTCAGTTTGGCGAAGAGAGCTAGAGTCACCAAAAAAAAAAAAAAAAAGAAATCATGTGAGTTATTAAAGAGACAAGTGAAAGTAAAGCAAAGTCTGCTGTATCTAACCAGTTTTTCCTTTAATTTGAACCTTTTAACATACTCAAAGATGACAGAAAAAAAAATCCAAAGGAATAAGATTTCTGGTAATGCAGCCTTTTCATTTAGATTAAACACTTAATGATAGTTTGTCTGTAGTGTCATTTTTCCTCTTGTTGCAACTGAGTGTTTCATCCTAAGAGATAACCCTCACTTATACGTATAGCACAAAACAGAAAGATCAGTGAGTTACCCAAAAAATGATAGTGAGAATGGGGAGAGATAAAAAAAGCTTTTTGAAGCTATCACACCACTAATAAACCCATCTCACCGCTAAGAAAAAGGGATGTAACCTAGAGCTGGTCTCAGAGAACAAGGCTGTGCACAGGTTTCACATGCTTTGAACATCAGAAGTGGTGGTTATGGACGGAGGTCCACCATGGATCCACCCCTACTAGATTTCTGCACCTACTTCCTGCCATCTCCTTTGCTGTTTGTCAAGACAGATCTCTAAGTCTCTGTAAGATCTCTAGCAACCACATAAGCCAAAACCTCCAGTCCTAACCACTAATGAGATCTGTTCTCTTTTAACAAGGAAGGCCCCATACCACACAATCAGCACCGCACCTTGCGCTGCATCCCAGAAAGTCTGGGTCTTTCTGAAGTCCAGAAAGCCATCGGGTCTGCTCTCAGCCAGCTCCAGAGCTGAATTTGCCTTGTCATTCTTCACAGGAGACAAAGAGGTCGACCAGGAGATGCCACGTAGTTGACAGGAAAATATGAGTTTTAAACTGAAGTGTCCTTCACTGCTGCCTCTCCAGCTAATTTAGATCAGGTTGGCATGAATGACAGAGGAAACCTGCTATTATTTGTTCCCCTGACAGTGCAAGAGTTCTAAAAATTACATGCTTCTAATCCCTCATTAGCCAGTGTTTTAAATTCCCAGGCTGTGTAGTTTGTGCTGAAGGAGAAAGTGACAAGAGAAGAGTTATAATCCCCGTGGCAAGAGCTGTCAGTGAATACCTGCTGGGTGATAAATCCACTAGGCTTCTTCAACTAGCATTTTTTTCATGCTTAAACTTCAGGGATGCTTCTCAAAATAAGGAAAAATAAATGAAAATGACACACAATCTAAAATTCGTGGCGTGTAGCATGACCTGTTTATATCAACCGATATGTGCTGTGTTCACTCTTTGAAAGACCCTTCATATCATAGACTAGAAAAGGCAGGGGCTGACAAGCTATATATTTTCCTAAATAATTGTTTTTCTCTCTTTCTCCCAGAAAATGTGGCATGCAGCACTGCAGTTTGCTCAGACACTGATCTTCCCCTGTAACGGACACTAAGACAAAGCTCCCGATGAAGATGTCCAGCACATTAAAACAAAACTAATAAACCAGGCATCATATTTAATAACGCTCTCAAATCATATTAAGTCCATTATTCAGCAGAACTAACTCGCTCTAACAACAGGCAGGCCAATTGCAAATGATAGAATTTTGCAAATGAACAAGCACAAATAAAATGCAATGATAACATCATCAAATACATTTTAGATTATTAAGCTGATAAGCACTGTTTGCTTCACATTACTTCACATTGCATTGCACTTGTCACACATTTAATAAAATTTATGGTGCCCTAAGCAATGTGACACTTACACACTGTGCAGATGATCATTATGCTAACACAAAGTGCATCCTAACACCAGACTGACGCTAGAAGAAACAGTTACAGGACTTTGAGTCAGAATCTCCTGCTTTCAATGAAATTCTCAGGGAATTCTTAGGAAATAACTAAATTCAGGGAAAAACTGGTAGGGAGCTTGTGTTTTCCAGGTATAATGTGCACAATGTGTACAGGAGGATAAAAAACATAGCATTCCCAAACCTGTGTTTATCTGCCGCGCAGGCAGAGTTGAAGCGGTGACAGGTCAGCTTTCTCAGGGTGTGCCACCGTGTGCCTTTCACCTTGCCTGGGAGCAGCCAGCCTTTGGAGAGTGGGAAGGTTAATCACCCTGTGGGCTGATGTTCTCCCTCACTGCTTAACACCACAATGAAGATGTCAGATTTCAGCGACTTCTCTCCCTTGATGAAATTATCTTATCATCAGGAACAGAACTGAGACCAGCGCAGGTTTTCACACGGACTGTTATCCCACCCGCATATCCCCCAGTCTTGTTATCGCCAGCTTGGCTATTACAAATCAAAAAACAAAACAAACCCCAAACTCAGAGTTTCTCAAGGTCAAGGAGGATTTTGCAGGCACTGTGCAAGAAACGGATAACAAGTAAATTCAAGCCCTTACATTCACATACAACAGCTAGATATATTTTATAGTTAAGATAGATAAAGTTTTGCCAACTGATGCATCGTCCCTTTAGAAATCAATGGCACCATCTTATATTTATAGAGTACCTTTTGCTGCAGTCTTTAAGCCCTCTACAGAGCAAAACACATAAACATAATAACATTAGTAGTTCTTGGGAACAATTTCAGTCTATCCTGTGGAGAGTTTTTCTGTCTCCGATTAGTCAGTTATCCCCTTGAAAAGCCATTTTATTTTTATACAGCTTTATGACTATTATAAATAGAGGCTTCATTTCTGTCTTTTCACAGGATCTCACATCTCTCAGTAGTATGAGGTCTGGAAACAATATAGACAGGTCTGGAAATTTGCTGATACTGACTGCTGTGAATAGGGTACGCCTTTGACAAAAAAAAAAGTTTCAAAGCATCGCTCCTTGCAGCTTCTAGACTGCTGAGGAATTGATCACAAAAGGAAAACAAGAGTCTCTAGTGAACCATGTTGGGTGGAAGGCTTACTGTTGCTACGGCCAGTGAATAGTAAGTGGAGTAACAAGGAAAAATTTGTACTGTCAGTGAGGCAGTGTCTGAGCATTCCCCAGCAGGGTTACTCCAACACAAACTGCTACAGATGGCCAGAGAAGCTGAATGTAGGAGAAGATCTGAGGAACATATAGATAAAGGTATTCTATTATTATTGTGTTATTGCACTGTTGTATGATATGTTATATTGTATTATTCTATACACATTAACATAGTTCCTGAAGTTTTACATCAGAATCAGACCTGCTCACGAGGTAAGAGGCTATTGAGTCAGAGTAATTCCATTTGTAAGTGCAAAGCATCCACCAGAATAATATAACAAATGCATGGAAAGATAATATCAACAAAAGGAGTGAGCTACACTAATGCAACTTGCTTTTACCAAATAACCATCAAAGAACCAAATATAATGGTGCTCATAAAGCAATTTCCTCTCCTTGTCCGAACATGTGTCTTTCCTCTGCTGAAAAAACTTTTTGAGTACTGACAGAGTCCCCACTGAAGTCTGCAGAAAGATTTTGGTGGCCTTTCCACTGAATAGATTATATTTCGAGGGGCTAAAAAGCAGTAACAGATGCACTGATTTCAAGTCTTCTTTCATAGCTTTAGAAGAAGGCAGTGTTTCCCATAGCAGATAGTTTATTACATTTGTTTTGGTAACATAACGAGAAAGAGAGGCCTCTTTACAGGTCAGTGGAAAATGAAGCTCGTCATGAACACTTTTCACCCCACTGAGTAAAATGGCCACCAAAAACATTGGCTGGGATTCATCTGAGACATGACTGAGTCTGAGACAGTCACCCCATGCTCCCTTTTAAGTCAGTTCAGAGGGACAGGCACTTTCAGAGGATGATTCATCTGGTCTGATTTACGTGCCTGCCTCAGGATGACATTTGTTGTCTCCAGCTGCCTGGGGATGCTTGCTTCTATATTTTGACTGTAAAGTAACTGGCTAAGGTCTAATGCAAGACATGTGGGTTAGTAAATACCATGGTCACTAGTGACTGTAGATAGCACAGCTCACAGTGTGTGGATAGTTACCATGTGGCACATTGCAGATTCCCAGAGGACCTTAGCACTGTAAATAAAAGCATGGCTGGGCAGGACAGAAGCTGTCAGCCTCTCTCCAAGTGGGAAAAGGAAGTGTCTCCCAAATACCAAAGGCACTGGTCTCCAACAAACAATGCTAACTGATTTGCTGAAAGGTTAAACGGGACCTAGAGGCACATGCAAGTTACTGCACCCAGTCAGGAATGATCATTAAAAGGTACAAGATGGGAAAACGTTAGTTACACAGCTGTTGTGCTGAAGGGAACTCAGGACTAGTGCAGAGCAAGAGCTGAACTTGAATTGGCCATGTTGTTTCAGCTGAGAAAAATACAATGCTATGCTTGCACATAAAAACTGAACTGTAGCTCAAAGATACACATGGTCATGGGCACTGCAACTCAGAAGGAGGTGAACAGGCAGAGCAACAGGGACGACCAGAGGTCTACAAAGCATGTTATATCAGGAAAGATTGAATGAAATGGGATTTCTTACCCTGAGAGAAGGCTGAGAGGAACATAACAAAGTTTTCAAGAATGTAAAAGAATGATGCATAAAGAAAAAGACTAATCTTTTCTCCAAATCTGCATTGGACTGGACAAAAAATAATGAATTTGACTTGCAGAATAGAAGATCCAGAGGGCAGCTGAGGAAAAGCTCTGTAGCAGTAAGCCCAGTATGAGTCTGAAATACAGACAAGATTCTTCTACCAGAGCTCTTAATGGACAAGTCAGACCCAGACATGGCACAGGCATAGGAGAAGTTTCCTCCTGAGCATTTGATAGAAGACAGCATGAAAAGGGGTGTCTTCTCCCAAGTGCAGTGCAAAGCTTATGGTATAATGATAAAGTTACTACGAGCCCCTTGTGACAGTGCTATCAGCACTGCACAGTACTCCTCCTCCCCATGTCCTCTATGCAGAGTGTGACATGCACCTGAAGAGGTTAGCTCAGGCCACTACTTATTCTGCTGCTGGTGAGACTTTTTCACTGGCTTTTGATTAGCACAGGAGGATTCAGACAAATTATCACTGCAGACACAAAGTATGTAGCAACGGATACCACAGTTCTGAAATAATCAGTTCAGAAATAGCTTGGATTACAGAAAAAAGCCCCACAAAATGCAACATAAAAACAAACACAGTACAAACAGATGGAAAAACACCTCTCTACAGCGTTATTTGACACCTCTCCCTTAAAACATGAAAGTGCCTTTGAAGTACGATGTTAACTGCATACATTAACACATAGTAAAGGAATGAATAAATAAATGTTGGGGCTTTTTAGAAAATCAGTTCTGGAGATGCATTTCTTGCTGAAAATATCATTAATCAGCATCTTCGCATCCTCAGCTTCCCCACAGATGGAGCTGCAGTTTAAGGCAGATCAAGTCTTGGCAGCCTTCTCCCTCACTAGCCACGGCCTGAGAGATTGCCCTCACCCACTGTGAGCATCCCTGCTGCAACTGCAAAGACTCCTGGTAGGGGAAAGCATACTGGGAAAGTAATTTTTCTGACTGTTTTGTGAATTCATAGTATCACTTGGAAATAAACAGAGTAGCCAAGCACTTCATTATGAATCATGCCTTTATGGGCCATTAGCTCCAGTTTGAAAGACCACTTTCTGTCCTGAACCTGAGTGTGATACTGTAACCAGCATGCCCAAGCTCCATTTCCTATTCCAGCAGGTCTGGACCAGTAATTCTGCTAGGTGGACAATTTCTCCTTCATTTCTTTGGTCCTGTCCTCACCATTACAAATGTCTTTTGTCCCTTGCTAAGAGAAAACAAATATCCACATTTATTTACAAGTTGTTGTTGCTCTGCCACAGAAAAGAAGACAAAGGCACCACCAGACAAAGGCAGTAACATCTCTCCACTTCAGAATCCATACTACGAATCTTACGTAACAACAATGATTTTATCAATCTTCCATCTTTCAAAGCATGTAAACATACAATGGTATCTCAAAAACAAACAAACAAAACAACAAAAACAACAACAAACTAAACTCTTAACTTTTTTTCTGAGGAAGATGCCAGGAAGAGGAAGGAGGTAATTTGGGGTCTGATTTTAGTTTGATTTGCCCTTATGTGATCAGTTAAACCACAAACTACACTAGCATTTAATAATCCATTTCCATTAGTGTCAATGATTGTGCAAAGTATAAGAGAGCAGGACAGCTGTGAGGTGCAGTATCTGATACTGACCCATTCACCTGAGCAGAGGTGAAATTACCCAATACACCATTCTTTGACAGAAAAACAGGCTGAGGAAGCCCCTGTCGCTCCCCACCTCTGTGTCCAAATCACTTTTGTCTCAGTTGTGCCAGGGTGCCTGTGGGACCACACCGTAGACAGGCACCATGAAAAGAAGAGGGTTAAAAAAAAAAAAATCCCCCCCAGAAAAAGGTGTTTCCATTTTTTAACCCAGAACATTCCCACTGTGTGCTTGATGCCCCCCAGACTGCTGGAGCAGTACAACAGGTCCTTCCTGCAGGTACCAACCACCCCAACACAAGCCCCGTCACAGCCCCAGGAACCTGCCCGCCCTCCCCTGCAAATGGAGGGCAGATCCTGCCTGATGGTTGTAACAAACGAAGAAAGTCCATTCTGGAGCCTGCAGAGCCCCCTTCACCTCTCCCCCAGTCTCTGACAGTCTCTTTTTTCTGTGCATTATATTCCATTGATCTCATCTTGCCAGGCTTGTGTTCCCTGCAGTGTGGCAACACAGACTGTGAAAGCTTTTTTACCTCCCAGAGAATTAAGCTGAACTCTAAAGCAGTGATCTCCACACATGGATCAAAACACAGCAAAGAGCAGATGCCAGGTCAAGTTAGACCTTTTCCACCCGTCGGTGCGTGATGGCTGCACCTCAACTGGCCCTGCCATGTGGGGCTGCTCACCTTCAGGTTGCCTCCTCACCCAAACATTTCACTTTGCACAGCAGGGGAGGTATGTGTGCCCTTTCAAAACCAGATAATCACCGAGTTATGAAACTAAGACATGAAAATAATTTAATAGCCTGCCTGATTTTTTTGGTGAATGCAAACACCTAGCCCCACAGGTTAGTGGCATGTTGTAACATGAAAGAGATGAAGTTATGACTACACCATCCTGTTGGTCCAGGCCCAATTTCCTATGTGTTGACTTGCATTGCATCTATAGCTGGACTGAGCCCAAGCATCTCTCCAGGCTTCTCCTGAGCCCCCTCAAGGGGAAATAAGGAAGAAAATGACTCAAACCACTTGGATCCGTGAACACAAGCCTCATCTCAACTCCAGCTACCAAAGGCAATATCAACTTAGCAATACACATCGGCCAGTTCTGATCTCCATGAAGAGCAGATCTCTGTTGACCCATTGCCAGAAAAGTTCAAAATTTTCACATTAATTTGAGCAGAGCCACAGGGTCTCTTTTGTGTTGTGGTTTCATGGTGTGGGACCCAGGTAGGTGGTGTCTTTGGCTCATCCTTGCAAGGTGCTTCAGATCCTGAATGCTCACCAAATTCAGTGGATGACGAATGGCTTCTGCCGCTGGCAGGATGCAGCCTTTAACTCAAGGCTTTACAGTTGTGTTCTGAAGCTAAATAGGAACTAAAAGACCAGTCAGATAAGTCTTCAAGAAATACTCTCCTGTTTCAGATGCATTCTTTAAAGGAAAAGGCACATAAAAGGCAATAATGACACTTTTGTAGTTTCTGGCTTTTAGATCAGCCAAATCTGCAAGGTGATGATACCTCAGTATTCAAAGATCTATTCCAATAGAGAACAGCTGCATAGACGTATTTCAATTGCCTTTTCCAGCTCAGTAAAGGATGGGGGCTTCTTCCGCATTTTGGTCAGTGGTAAGGATACTTTGTGTGTTTCTGGAATAAAGAATACTCAGTTAAGTAAAAATACTATGCAGTAATATCAATAACACTAGTGTTTTTCCATATGTTGATGTTTTAGACAACAAGGTTACAGATGCTTTACCAAAAAAAAAAAACAAACAAACCACACCTTTTTTTATATCATTTTAACCTATTTTCACGCTTGCAGGGAGATCATCTGTCCCTACCATTGAAGGACATTGCAAAATAATGTTTTCCTTAAAGCAAACCTGAACTGAAATGCAGTGATACATTCCAGAAAGGCCACATTTTCCTCAATATTCCTGGATGGTGTTCTCCAACTGTCACAGTACTCCACTTCCAAACCAGAAATGAACAGAAAAGACTTGGACAAAGAGGCAGAACTGAAGAACTAATTGCCAAAATTTGGACAGCCTCTAATAAAGTAGAAAGATGATTTACTGCATACAGAAAAACAAATGGGCAGCCATCTTACTCATAAATTCGAGGAACATACTTATACCAACTTTCCAGAATCAGCTCATATCATTTTCTCCTCACTCTCCTGCAAAGCATTTTGGAAGGATATTACCATTAATTTCTTACTTAAAAAACAGCAAAGCGTTAAAAATGGGTTCCCGTAGCCTCTGCTGGAGAAGTTTTCACCATGTGCATTCTGAATGTCTCACAGATCTAAATATTAGTTTGCACATCCCAGAACTGTAAAAAGTAGGATATGGGGGGACCTTGAGAAGTCAAACTGTTTGTCCTTTACCTTGCCTTCCCAGTCCAGTGGTTTCCATATGTGATGTGCACACTTGCACAGACCCACAAAAATTATTTAAGAAGCCTATTGTCAGTCACTACACAAAGATTCACACTTCCTCCCTCCCCCCCAAAATCTAAAACATAAATTTATAAGTGCTGAAATCCATTGATTAAGTGGTGTCTGTAATACAGTCTGATAAAATATCTGCTGCAACTTTTTCTTGGAAATATTATGCACTTTATACATATGCATTATATAATGTATGTAGATAATGCATAATATGTATTGCATAATATGTGTGTGTGTTTATGTACATGCACACATCTGAGAAGTCCAAAGGTTAGAAGAGAAATGTCTGCTTCATATTACTATGAATCTCACAAGGATTGCAGCAACTACAATACAGAATGTGCCTAAACAAAACACAAACTTCAGTAGAACAAGTTCCAGCAATCCCAGCATCTGCATAAGAAAATAAGTACCTACAAAGCTGAATTAAATCCATGAGAAAAATAAGCTGCTTCTCCTAAACATCACCAGAGCTATCACTGACAAGAGTCACTGACAAGCTGCACAAGTCAAGGAAGGCAAAATCTAAATAAAATTTAATAAAAGGTATTAAGAATACATACATGAAAAAAGATGTCAAACGACTGCAGACTCTCCATTGGCTGCCTATGAATTGGTTGCATCTACTACAGATATAGTTTACATTTTTCACTTAAAGTATGACTTTTCTTCTTGACAGCTACTTCAGGCTTAGCTTCTTTATGGAAGAGCTGTATTTTGTTCTCCAAAAAAAGCATGGTGGCTTGGACCGTCTGTATGTGCTTCGGGTAGACTCCTGTGGTGCCAATAACATGAAAGCTCAGAATATGTGGCCACAAATTCACGATAATTTGAAAAATGCTTGTGTTTTTTTAGATAAAGAATACCTGACATTATCACAAACTAATGGCAATTTGGAAGCCCTCCTGTTTCTGCAGTTAAGGGGATTCCTAACTACATAGCTGTGTAATTTTCACCACGAATGAGAGACATTTCTGAGTGGAAAGTATCCCATACCTGTCATGTGCAGTTTTCTGGTGCCTTCATCTGATGCAAATGGTGCTAGATCACAGCATAGATCTGGACCACACCAATCTTGGTCCCTGTCCAACCTGGCAGCTCTTGGCTCCCCTCCTAACACTGTGCAACTGCTGCTTTCAGCTGTGCTGTGCAAGGCAGAGTATTTCTTTCTGAAAAATTAGCCAGCTCTTCATGTTGAATCTGTTGCACTGTCAGCACCCCCTCCAGTAGGGCAGAGAAATTATCTGGATGTAACAGCTAGCAATGGCACAAGATCAAGTGCTATAAAATATATTCCTATAAATACCTTACTTTCAAGTGCAGAACATCTGGGCTAATATTTAAAAAATAAATCAAATGAAGAGGAAGCACACCTGAATCTTCCTCCCTAATGTGAAATGCACAATGCTAAGAGTAGGATTTTTGTCCCAGTTGATGCTCTCTCTCATGTCTTGTAAGGTCTTATGCTGCTGCCAGCCATGACAGCAGTCATTGGCAAAACTGCACAGGCTTCCTGTCCTTTTGTTCCTGAGAGCACAATCTGATGTATTTTTATTTTGTTGGGTGCTTCAGGTTTGCTAATAAAGCTAGTTAAGCTGGGGTTCTCTCCGTTCACTTCTTAATTTTTTGTCTTTCAGTTTCTAATATCACATTAAGTTGATTTATTGTAAAGAAATGAACACAGGTGTGGACATGCTGATACAGAACAGACATTTAGACTACTGTAGCAGCTATTCAGATGTTCTACCTACATGTACGCAACCAGAATGTTTTGAAGAAAGGCATCTCCTGATGGCCACCCCAAAATGCCAGTTGTATATGCAGAGGCCAGAATGATGGAAGGCTGCTTAAAAATGTGCCTTTTTTTTTTTTTTGGCCAAAGCCTCATGTCAACTTAAACCTCCTTATGAAGGTATCTTCTACTGCAAGGTGTTTTTCTGAATTGTTTGGATGGACTCTACGTCGCACTAAGCTAGAAAAGAAAAATGGTATTTATATGCAAAATTTTAATAGATTAATATACATTAATCAATCTTTGTTTCACTGATAATGTGTCTTAATGTACAGATAAGTAGTTCATCTTCCATCAGTTTACAAAAAAAATTTACAAAAACTATCACTGATACATGGTGTCTTTCTTCAGCTCTCTATAGGATGCTCTTTCATAGAATCATAGAATGATAGAATCATAGAATAGAATCATAGAATCCTCAGTTGCAAGGGACCCACCTGGATCATCGAGACCAATTTCTGAGTCCACACATGACCACATAAAAAACAAACCAAATGTCCAAGAGCATTGTCCATACACCTCTTGAACTCCGGCAGGCTCGGTGCTGTGACCACTGCCCTGGGGAGCCTGTTCCAATGCCCGACCACCCTCTCGGTGAAGAACCTTTTCCTGATATTCAGCCCGAACCTCCCCTGTCACAGCTCCATGCCGTTCCCTCGGGTCCTGTTGCTGTCACCAGAGAGCAGAGATCAGCACCTGCCCCTCCGCTCCCCTCGTGAGGAAGCTGCAGGCCGCCATGAGGCCTCCCCTCAGTCTCCTCTGCTCTGGGCTGAACAAACCAAGTGACCTCAGCCACTCCTTATGTCTTCCCCTCTAGACCCTTCACCATCTTTGTAGCCCTCCTTTGTAGTAGTTCTATGTCCTTCTTATCTTGTGGCACTCAAAACTGCACACAGTACTCGAGGTGAGGCCGCACCAGCGCAGAGCAGAGCGGGATGACCACTTCCCTCAACCGGCTAGCAGTGCTGTGCCTGATGCCCCCCAGCATACGCTTGGCCCTCCTGGCTGCCAGGGCACACTGCTGGCTTATATTCAACTCAAGCCCCTCGTCCCCCAGTCTGTATATCCATCCAGGGTTGCCCTGTCCCAGGTTACAACGCAAAGGGTTCAGTTGGGCTGAACATTGTTTAAAATTGTGTTTAATATCAGTTCTAACATAGTATTTATTTCATTTTTTTTTTCTTAAAACAGTTAATAAAAGCTTTTATTTATACAACTGAAATTTACTTTAATTTGAACATCAGCCTCAACAAAACCAATCTGTAGCAGATTTCTACAATCTATGTGCTTCAGTTGCATATGAGGAACAAAGGCCTGTAAGAAGCTCCACACGTTTTTTTGGAGGTTTTTTTGATCTTGAGATGGTTACTTTTCAAAGATCAAACATTGCACCTTTTTCTAAGACAAGTCTTGTGACACAGGCTCACATATTCCACTCAGCCTCAACACACCTTATTCCACATACAAACATCTTTCTGTGCCTGCTCTGATTTCCTAAGGAATTGACTTTTATTTTCCCAAAAAGTGTGACCAAACTATCCTATAGGTATTTTGCTTCCTATTGCCAATTCATCATAGTAATTTATGTCAGCTAACAAAGTCATAAACTTTAAACTATACAGTATCTGTTGTTTCTCTTTTTAAGAATGTAAACATTTTGAATACACTGTGAAAGGAACTTAAATCATACTTAAATGCTTATTTCTCTTCACCATTCTCTCTATTTACATTACTATAAGAACTTTAAAATGTTAACTAGGAAATCCTCACTTAATATACACTGATTATTTTTCATAGTCAAAAGCAATTTCAGATCTTTTCAATTACAGGGTATAGAGGGGATACACCTCAGTGTTTCTATGTATTCATGTTAACAAAATAAAATATCTCCTGGTAATTCTAAAATTTCTTTAGTAGATAAGGAAAAGCAACTGAAGAATTTTGAAGCAACGCTTTCAAGGTCAAATGATGAGTTGCCCACAGGATGTTTTCATGACAGGAGACAAGCAATTGGGCAGAAATAAATATTCATTTTCTTTCTCCAGCTTCATTGTTGTCTTAAAAATAATCATACAATGGATGATTTCCCTTTCAACTATTTAGTAGAAAGCTATGAAAAGCATTTTGACATTTAATGGTTTGAAGAATCATTGACCACAAAAGGAAGTATGTGTTTTTCAGTGAACCCTTTAATTGCTTTCTCTGTTGAAAAAGAAATATATATATGTATCTATTTTGGCAATAACTCCAGTTTCTTCTGTGTTATTTTAAATACAAATGAATCTTAGAAAATAATAGGATTTAATTTCCTGTTTTGTTCAAGTGATGGCTATATGAACACCTAGAAATAGTCTAAATATTCTGGTATTCTACAACGAACTTCTCTTTTTTCTGTACCAGCCATGATGGTGTTTTCAGCAGTTTAAGATTTTTTAGCAGCAAAATAAAGAAATTATTTCAACAGTTTCATTCTTAGAAGTAAAATTATTTTTATAATCTGCCCTATTTACAAGTTGTCTTTCACCTGACAGTTCTCTTGTCTTTACTGATTGATGCAAAATTGTATTATCACTTATAACATAAATTGCAAAGCCTCTTTTTAGAGGCAAGGGGGTATCTTTCCTTACTGATTGGATGTAACCATTGCAGTCACTATCACAGTCACAATTCATGTAAGAATGTAATTCGAAGAACCAAACAATACAGGAACAAAGTTAGACTACGATCACCCTGGCAGCTCTGTAGCTCTGCATGCTGAGTGAATAACCCTCAAATGTTGTGTCCCATACAGCTTCTATTTACTCCCTGATGATGTATGTGGTGGATATTCTTTAGCCAACAAAAGTTGCAGTACTCAGATAATACTAGCTATATTTCTTTTGGGTAGACTTCAGCTCCTCTGGCAATTCATCCCAGTGTATCATTTTGTGTTTCACAGGCAGTAGACCATATATTCATATACAGTCAGAGAAAATTAGGATTCACTCTTTGTGCATACACATAAATCAGGATGTTTGAAATCAAGTATGTGCAACTTTATTTCAATCAAGATTGCTGGGAAGATGAAACAGCCTTCAGCAAAAATAACTCAAAACTTCCTCCAGAGGAATTGCTCAGACTACTTCTCTGTCATTCCCATGTCTTTATCTTCTTCTGACCAGGCTTCATGCTGCAGACTTCCATCAAACTCTTATTGAGCTGCTCATGTTAGGCTTATTTGAAGGGTTTTCCCCTCAGGTCTCTGCTGTGATTCAGTCCTAGCTGATATGGTAAGCTCCAAGGGAAAGCTTTTGTCTGTATAGTTCTACCACAGGCCTCAAAAGCTTTCCCTCTGCTATAGCTTCAGTGCTAGAAGTGCTCCTCCTGCCAGTACAGAACAGCTCATAACAGCTTGTCATCCTTTTTCAAAGCTGATAAGTTTGCTTGAAAATTTCCACAGAGCACTGGCCACGGGACTGCCTGGGACTGTCTAGGACATGCCAGAAAGAGTTAATACCTTACTGTACTTAAAAAACTTTTTCCGTACCTTCAATCCACCTGGCAATAAAACAATGTTCATGTGTGGCAAGTATTTGTTGGCTAAAAGAAAATGCTTCCATAAGTCTTTTTTCTCTGGGTACAATTTCATTATAGCTCTTCATAACACATTTAATAGTCAAACCAACAAACACAAAGCCATGATTGAGACTCTTCATACTGTTCTGCAATTCAGTGAAGTCTAAAGACAGCTCAAGAAGAAAAAAGAATTATTGAGATTTTTCTTTAGCTTTTGTTACAGCCCTGGCTTTCTTCAGTTTGAATTCTTCTCTGAAAACAAGACTTAATCAATGTATTGTTCATCAGGGCTCTTTAAAAGTTGGATTGAGTCAACCCACCTTTTACTCATGCAACAGTTGAAGCAATGACTCATAGAAAAAAAGATAAGTAATTACCCTCAGGGACACTTCAAAAAAGTAAACGACAGACTTAAACTAAGGGATATGTAGTCATCCAACAGCTCTGCACATGTTCTATGTAAGCTCTAACTAAAAGTTAGGCAGGATGAAAGCAACAGTCCCAACTGCCATCAAGAGAGGGATTCATAAAGAGTAGCTCTTCCTTGAGGAGGCTGGTCTCTCAGGATCAGAGTCACATGCCAGTGAGGAGAGATGCTCCATCATGGGACAGTTCACAAAGCCCCAAGCTGGCTCCTGTTTCAGGACAGCAGTGTCTCTAAGGTAAATTTTGTCCTTGTCCACTTAGTCCACTTTGTGTGCATGGAGTACATTCCGGTGATGGAGTGCATGTGGCCAGAAAATGAAGTCATCATTTTCTGGAGTACCTGGATTTTTAAGCTATTTCTTCACTATTAATTTTTAGTGAAGACCTTAAGAGGCCTAATCCAGATTTTACTGTACCAGAAACAGGATATGTCAAAATGGATAGCACAATGAACATGAGATGATCCCACTGTCCTTTCTTGAAAAGGAGAGCCCTCATGAGGTTTCCAAGGCCTTTGTTACTATTGTCTTTACTCCTGTCGTGATTTATCCACTTCCTGAACCTTTTCAGAGGGCAATACCAGTTCTGTTTTGATCTACTAAGGTGCAGAGGCTCAATGACTTGAGTTATGACTAGGCGCTGTTCCTAAAGCAATCCTCATTACCTGCATAGAGGTGTCCCCACTCCAGCCAAATGGCTTAAAACACAGGCTCAGGGCTTCATTCAGTACAAAAACCTTTTATATATCTTCTATGGTTTTGTCTAAGCTAGTGAAAGAAACAACATTGCAATGAGGTCCTACAAGAGCATAGACATTAAGAAAAGAGTAATAATAATTAGCTGGAACTAACGGAACTGCAAGTAGCGGTGACCTTTCTGCATTCAGATTGCTGTGCGCACTCTCAGATCTAAGAGGATGGATGCAGAGAGTCCAAATGCCTAAATCTGCTCAAAATCCTCAAAAAATGTCGGGATCTGGCACAGCCCCCTGCAGCTGCCAGCTGGAGATGGCGGGAATGGTTTCAAACTAAGACAGGGGAGATTTAGGTTGGATATTAGGAGGAAGTTTTTCACTCAGAGGATGGTAAGGCACTGGAACAGGTTGCCCAGAGAGGTTGTGGATGCCCCATCCCTGGAGGCATTCAAGGCCAGGCTGGATGTGGCGCTGGGCAGCCTGCTCTAGTAGTTGGCAACCCTGCCCAGAGCAGGGGGGTTGAAACTAGATGATCTTTAAGGTCCTTTTCAACCCAGGCAATTCTATCATTCTATGATTCTATGATTCTATGATTCTATGATTCTATGAGATTCTATGTCCCCCCTGCTGGGAGAAGGGAGGCAGATACTGCGGTGGGACCTGGGGAAGGGGCTGCATGACATAGCACCTGCAGGAAAACACAGCAGCTTTTGGGAGCTTGAAATGAGCCAAAGTCACCCCAACTGTTGTAAAACCCTTTAACATATCTATAACTCTTGCTGGGAAAAAGGATTTTAAAATTCTTCATTCCAGCGAAGGGCAGAAATGTTGGCCTGAAACATGGTAAATTGGTATTAATTATCATAATGAGGCTGAGATAGCTGAGAAATGTACAAAAGCATCCAGATGTTGGGTGAACACTGTGCTCTGTCACAATTTATTACTCTTGTTTAAAAATTCAAAGCTGAAATGAAATCAAACAGGAAAAAGCCTCATCTCTTAAGCAGTACACGTATCACTATAAAAATGCTGGTTTAATTGGGGGAGACTGGAAACCATTTGAAAAATAAAATAATGTAAATTTTGCAGGAAGGTCTTCGTGTACTACCGCATGGATTTTCTCATATTATTAGGATTGCTGAAACACACTCTGAGACAACTATCCACCTACATCACAGAGGCGGGTTAATCTGCTTTGTGCTGTAAAATGGGGCTGGCCTTTTTCATAGGCAGAGATGCTGAGGCAGAGATTTCACAATTTATTTTTCAAAGACTGATAGACTACACAAAGCCTTGTGGTGCATAGGGGCTCCTTTAGGGAAGGTGTGGGGCTGTATCTATGCTACGCCTAAGTCCCACTCTGAGAGCAAGGATGGGTCTTTCTCAGTGGGGAACAACCCATGCACCAGCACACCAAGCAGCAAGCCAAACACCTCTGTTACAATTAGGGGAAAATGAGAAAAAAAATGTAAAAAGTGGGTTTTTTTCCTCTTTCAAAATCGACCTGTCATATTTTTTACATGTTTAAGTGGTATTTTTTAAAGTACACACACCCACAAACCAGCTGCTCAGAGATGTGCCCCATGCAGGAGGAACTTGCCGCATACAGGCATGGAGCAGCTGCTGTTCTGCCGATTGCAAAGGGAGAAATGCAGAACTGGGTCATTTTTACTGAAGTGCAAGCCTGCGAATTTCCCACTTCGAGTAGACAGTGACCAAAATGTGGCCCTCAAAGTTTCAGACATGCTGAAGCCCACACAAGGCAAAAGGGCAATAATCCTTCCATTTTGACTGTTGTTTTTTACACCTCAAAACGCACCAACAGGCTCTAATTAAAGCAACTATCCCTGGGCCATATAGAAAGAGCAATTCTTTTGGTGAAACTGTAAAGATCCCAGATAGAGAGGGCCTGACCTGCCACTCACACTCACTGGCAGACACTGATAGCAAGTCCTTCAGAGCCTCTTTTTTTGCCACTTCATTCCCTGCACAATACCAAGGAGTTTCTCTACTGCGAAGAGGTGCTGGCTCAAGCAGTGGTTCTGCCTTTGGAGCACAGTGCATAGCTTCTCCCAGATACGTTGTTGATCTGTGTTGAACTATCAGGGTATTCGACCACTCCCTAAACAAACAGACAAAAAAATTGAAGAAGGCAAAGTGATTGCCAATATAACCAATAACCATGGATATTCATGATGCCATCACCCCTTCTCTTATCCTGGGGGAGTCTGCACGAATTTTACCACCCAGTCTGAGGACACCTCTTACAGGACAGCTGCATCTCATAAAGAAGTGTTTAAGAACCATGCAAACACAAGGGCAGTGGAGTTTGCTTTTAGGAGTAAATGGCCTTGAATTATGACAGCATGTTGCCCCCTGCACCAGCTGCAAACAGAGGGACCGTGTGGCTGAGATCTGGCAGGCAGAGGGCTCAAAGACTCTCAGAGCACTTTCAACAACCATTTATTTGAAAGTGAATGCCTGATGATAACTACCAGGATCATGTTTATCTAGACCTACCTTGAAGAAAGAACCTGAGGGTTTTGACATGCTGCTTGAGACCACCTGGCAGGGGGGACGAGTGGGGAAGGGAGGGATGGGAGCCTTGCTGGCTGTGCAGCCGTGGGAATTTTGGTGAGAGCAGTGCATGCCCATCAACCCTGGGGGCAGCTAAGCACCATGGACCTGGGGAAACCACGGCCCTCGCACCACCTGATTTCAGGAATTTCCATTGCTGTCGACTTTCAGTGCAGCTTAGTGCAAGGTCTGTTTGAAAGCTCAAGCCTGCAGGCTGTGGCTATCTCCATTTTTTATACATGGGTCACATTGTTTATGTTAGAGGTAGCCTCTCAGCTGGCAAAACAAAGCTTGCCTATAAATAAGAATCTGACTATTATCCTTAAAGCACCATCAAAACCTACAGGTCAAAAGTACAAAATACAGAGTCTGAAACATTCTCAATTGTGTAAACAGAGCAAAGAGCACTCAACAGGAGCTGAAGGCTCTGGCTGGGCTTGCAGGTGACCTGAGGCCACAGGAGAAATCTTTGGTCTTTGAGGTGACGGGGATCTGGAGTGTCACAGTCACAGCCCAGTAGCTGGGTGCAAGGAGATAGAGTTGGACAGGGAGACGTTTCCCCTCTCAGGTGGCTCTAATCCTGGTGCTGGCAATCCTTCTGGTGCTGTCTGTGAAGGGAGGATGCTCAGAGGCCATGAGCAGCTTTCAAACAAGTCACCAGCAGCCCAGGCTGCCTGGTCACATTGTCTGTTGCACATCCCTGTCCATTCATAGTACCCACCCTGCACCAGATTCATTTTAGTCACCTCAAGACTGTACACAAGCTTCTCAGGTTTCACCAAAATTGGTGGATAAGAGAGCACGTCCCTTAAAGCAATCAGGATTTGGTGTGCACCCTATTCAGTCCTGCCCTCCAAACCATTTTCCTTCTCTTCTCTTATCTCAAGAACTCCTCACATTTTTAAGCCACCCTCCCATGCTTCAAGGAGGCCTCCACAACCTTGGAAACAGTAAACTCTTCTCCACCTTTCCTCCCATGCTCTCTGGTATGCAGGAGTGTTTAATCTCCTTGGTTGAGAGAATTATCAGATTCACTGCATGCTGAGGCTAGTCTGGTGAATGGTCACAAAATTGGTCAGGAGACTGGAGCTCAGGATTTACAAGGAGAGGCTGAGAGAGCTGGGTTTGTTCAACCTAAAGAGACTCAACAGAGAAGACAGAGCCAGACTCTTTGAGAAGGTCACAGGCGGTGATGGAACAAGAGGCAACAGGCTCAAGGGAAATCCCAATTAGATATTTATAAAATAATCTTGATAAGAACTGTTAAACACTGGCACAGGTTGCCCAGTGAGGCTGTGAAATCTCCTTTCCAGGAGGTATTGAAAACTTGACTGGATAAAGCCCTGAGCAAACTGATCTAGCTGGATCTGCTTTGAGCAGAGATTGAGCTAGATGATCCCCTTCTGATTTAAACTTCTATGGTTCTGTGATTTCATTTACCACTTGAAAAACTGTACATTGCCAGACTCCAGTGGGAAAGTCCCTAAATAAGAGCAGGAACAGAACAGGGAATGGGAGATGTAGATGAATTGTAATTGCATTTGCACTGCTGTCAGTCATATTCCTTAGTGAATATGATAAAACAGCAAGATAAAGTTCCATTTAAGAGGTCGTGAAGGATCGTGAACCATAGGAATGGATGTTACTCATCACAGTGCTTTTTGGTGTTTTACATGAAGAGAGCATGAGCCCTTCCTTGAGGCAAAGAAAAGACAACCCTGTCCTGTGATAGTTGTGTCCCTGTTCAGACATTTTCTGTCTATAATATTACATTTCACATTCTCCAGGGTTGTATTTAAGGTTCACCACAACATTAATGGTGTTTTGAAGAATTTCACATTTATAAGAGTGCTACAGTTTTTGTAATTCATACTTTGCAATGCACTGCTTGCTTGTACTTTGGTTATTACCTTTGAATGGCTCATAATAAATTTAGAAACTGCATTGATAAGGTTTTTATGGTTAAAAAAAGCATTCAGGAGTTATGCTGATATTAAAAAGGACTTCATAATATTAATATTGATATAAAAAGGCTTTCTAGGATTTGTTGACATAAAAAGCCTTTCAAAGATTTTACTGAAAAAAATCTGCCATGAGATTTTAATGAATATAACATTAAAGGCTCTGAACATAACAAACTGGCATCGATTTTCTCCATTAATAATGTCAGTTACCTAAAATGCAGGATGTTCTTTTTGAGAAAGCCATGCAGGGCTCAGCACACACCAAAGACATTTTTAATCTGTCACAAGCAAGACCTTTGCAGGTGGACCAGGCTGGGATCCAGGTGGGAAGCAGGCAATGGCAGGACAGGTATCACCAGCCTAACAGGGAGCAGGGGCACCAAAAAGGCACCTGCAACTTGTTGGGAAGCAGACAGGGTCTGGAGAGGGGCATTCGCTCACACCTGCCTGGGATGGCATCTACCCTGGGAACAAGCAGCTGCTGTTTGTGCACCTTTGGATGAAGTAATCCTCATTCACAACAGACACAAAAAGAAGCACAGGCACCTTTTCCTACAGAGCACTGCTGGTAGCAGCAGGCTCGCAGAGACTGTGGTGTGAGTCCTGGAGGCTCTGGTTCAGCTGCCTGGGCTCCAGCCCTGCTCGAGAGGGCAAAGCACCACGGCTGCTGCAAACATCCTTGGGAAGAGCTGTAAATCCTGCGATCATTGGTGTCTCTTGCACAGTCACCTGCATCTAAGACAGAATAAGGATCTAGGCTGGCCACTGGTGCCTGTTTATGTTCTTCATTCCATGGAATGGTGGTAGAAATGCAGATAGAACTGTACCTCCTATTGTAACCCATCTGTAGGCCAATTTTCATGCATGGTGCTCTGTTTATATCTTTTCTGAATCACTGGAAACTGCTTCTATTACTGTGTGTGATTTTTAGGGGAGAAGACAAAGGGCAAATGGCACTGAGTAGAGAAATAGAGAACTTCCGACTGGCCTTGTAGAGAGAGGGGGGACTTGAGGAGAAGATACCTTAATATTGCAGGGAACATTATTAAAAGGGAGACGATAATGAAAATTAGCAGCAGAAATAAATTCCACTTATTTCCTCATAATTTCATTACGAACCAGTATTAAGACAAGCTAAATGCCTTGGGTAAATCCCCACAACACTTCCTGTAATTTGCTTGTATTATGTGTTTTATTGCTCCAGAGTTCTCATATACCAACACAGAGTACTCAGAAAGCAATACAACTCAAAATAATGACTTAGCTGCACACTAATTTGTATACATACAAACAAAATTATTCCATCAGCTGTAAATTATCAAAAAGAGGTTAGTTACGAGTTCAGTGGCTTACTTAATAGCTAATGCAACAGGAGTAAGAAAAAACAGAAAAATTTCTTACGTCTGACTTTGTCCCAAACATTCCATCAAACAAGGTATTTTCTTAATGATTAAAAAGCCAAATTAATGATCCATGTTATTGAGGCAATAAGCTTCTCAATGGAGACTATTAATAGCTTCCCTGAGTCACTCAGCCCCTTGCCTCGCACAGCACTTGCCAAGCATGAACTGCCACAGGTCCCTTGCTGCAAATTCATCAGACCCTCTTGGAAAGGAAACACTGACGCTAAGTCTCAGCCCTGAACACAGTCCTGCTAATAATGTGACACACAGAGATGGCAGCTTGGGTATGCAGGAAGCCTGGGAGGCAGTTCTGGGGGGCATGGGCTGCCCCGCTCACCTCTAAGGTGCCCTGCTGCACCAGTGAGTGCCTGGTCATCTCCAGCAGTGACCCTAGTGGGGCAGGGAGCTGGGGCACACAGCCTCTAGCCCCTGGGAAAGCACCTGCTGTCCCTGCTCCTTGGTGCAACAGGCTCCTTCCCGCAGCTCCTGGTGAGAAAAGAAACCATGTGCACGATGTTTGTGAGAGCCAGTGCTGTCTGGTGGAAAAAAGCAAGAGTGGGACCTATTTGTGGCTCTGCTGATGGTTAATCATTCGCTTTTCTTTCACTGGACTTTTATCACCTTCTAAATGGTGTTAATTTTGTGAAGCCCTTTGAGACCCCGTGACAAAAAGGCCTCTGTGAGAACCAGATACTCAGTGATTTCAATCCCATTTCAAAGGGAACAAACCAAGCCCCCCCCTTCCAGATTCCTCATCTCATGTTGTGTCTTGAATACTGATGTGCAGCCTCTCACACTGGTTTGCTCAATGGGTTGAATAAGTGAATAGGGACAGAACAAGGAAGTACTTTACTCGTGATAGCAAATATGGTGACTAAGTACCGTCATCATGACAGCAGGAATGTGGTGGCCTTTGGATCTCACTGGCCTTCGCTGCAATGCTGTCACTTTCTTTTACCTGCAGTCACTTTGCACAGTTAGAAAAAGCACCACATAGAAGAAAAATACATGGGATAATGTTGCATCCATTCTTCTCACTGAGCTATGAGGCATATATACAGATTATGACCTTTTCCTAGAACTGTTCACTGTGATAAAACAGATGGTGCAGAGTTTCATAGTGATCCAGCAGTTTCACCCATCTTTTGGATGTGCCAGAAAAGAGAGGACTAAAACTTGTCTCTGAAAGCAGTAGAAGTTTGAGGTGTTGTCACCTTCAGAAAATCATAACGAGGAATTCGTGGCTGGATGCGCCTTTCAGTGACGTGAGTACTTTCTGTGAGTACAATCAATAAGGGAAACTTTTGAAATGACACTTTTTGAAAATACTTTTTTTCCTTTATTAAATTCCTACACATAAGAAGATGATTTTACCCTGACTCCATGTATAAACAAAAAATAACATGTGAGAAGCAGCTGAATAGATGAGATTCTTATTGTATCCCACTATATTTCTGCTAAAATCCTAAGGCTTCTTATGCACTTTAACATTTCTTGTACATTATATTTCTGAGTTCTATATTATACTTGGCAGTCCAAGATCTTTTTATACAATACAGACAGATTAAATGGCAAAAGATTTCTGAGTAAAATAGGAAGTACTATTCAACAATTGCTAAACAATTGCTGTAATTTTAAGCTATAAAGATAAAAATGGATAAATACTCAAGGGAGTTACGAGAGAGATCTAAAATTGGAAGGAAAACATTTGCTTAAATTTTCAGGCATGAGCACTTCCACTCTCTACAGTACAAAAAAAGGCAGAGGAGCTTCCCAGTGAGACAATATTGAAGCAACAAATTGTTCTGCCATGCTCAAAATAAAATCATATAAAGTCATATTTGTTGTTTTGCCTAATTGTTGGGATGGAAATGGTTGAGTTGTGAGTATAAATGTGAGATCGGTGAAGTGTCCTGCCTAAAAAACATAGTTTTGTTGAATACACTAAATCTTTTAGGTACAACTGCTGGGTGAACTAGCTTCATTTTGGGTGACACACATGAAAAACTTCTTTTCTGTTTTCCCAGCTGAATAAAATGTGAGGACAGACATTAACAAACTCTGAAGCATACATAACCTTAAACTCAAAAAAGTGATGTCATCACTACTTACACTTGAGAAACTCATTTCACATTTTCAAATAGAAATGTATCACTGCCTCTGTATGGAAGCATTAAACAAGAAAGAAATTTAGTTTAGAATCAGCTCCATAACTCTGCTGACACTTTCAAGGCATGTTGCAAATGCAATTATCTACAATAGCAAGACTACTTAAGTCATGTAACTGCATAATTAAGGTCTCTTCTGGTTCACCATCACAAAGGACAAAATAAGATTAAAAAATGACTAGTGTCATCTAATTTTTCTACTATGTCACCTGACTTTTCATGGTAACTATTAATAGGACAGATAATAAAAAAGAAACATTTTGTTCCCCTCTTCAGTAATAGCCATTGCTAATTTCCATTACAAGTGGTTTTCCTCAGGCTCTGGAAAAAAAAGAATTGCATTGATAATAAGTTATTTATTTCTGTGAACAGTAAAGCTTTCACTTTACAGCTGATAATAAACAAGTAAATATTTTCCTTTAGCAAGGGCAAACTGAAACACGTCAAAATGACCTCAGAGTGGAACCTGACCTGACCACTGATGGAAAGTGGGGACTTTTTCCATAACAGTAGTAGCAAAGTCTCCAGACATGGAAAAAATGTTGAAGTTGTTTACAGGCACTTGTCTACATAGTGAGTGAATAAAAGACATATTGGCATTGAATGAGAAACCAAAACCAGAAAATTAAGACATGAATCTTGAGAGCAAGTCAGCAGCAGCCAACTGATGTCTGAGATCACTTTGCCACTTGGAGGATAGATGGCACAATGCAGAAAAAAAAGGAAAAGTAGATCTTCTATTAAAGCTTATTGCAATGTTAGCTTCATACAAGTACTGATATGTACATTTGTTGTACATACTCGCTGTTGAGGGTTATATTGCTCTAAATATCTCATAGAGTGTTAGTATAGTGAAGGAGGCGGCACAGAAAAGTGAAGTAACTGGACAACAGTCAGTGGCAACATGGGCAAAAGAAGACATATATCCACGTTACTAGGCTCATGTTACAACCATTCAGTCATTTCCTTCCTTACCTGAAACAAAAAACACATTGCATCAACTCTGTAGTTTGCTTCTAAAAGAATGAAATACAACGGAATAGAGATGAGGTAGGATATGCACTCTTAACTGGAGAGAGGATTATTAAAAATGCTCAGTTTTCAGCATTTCGTCTGGCAACTTCTGAAACTATTCTCTGCACATACGTATTTTCCCTCAATTTTAACATCTGGAAGTGAACAAGGAAAGATCTCTGCCTATGGTATCTACTACAGCAAGATGACTTCCAAAAAATATATATATTAAACTAGATTCACAGCATCTTTTGCCTCTAATAATAGCCTGCTAATAGACTTTTGGAAAAAAAAAAGTCTGTTTGGAGTCCTCTTCATTAACACATCCTAGGAGCTACAAAGAGATACATTCTAATTCATAGAATCATGGAATCATAGAATGGTTTGGGTTGGAAGGGACCTTACAGACCATCTGGTTCCAACCCCCCTGCCATGGGCAGGGACACCTCCCACTAGACCAGGTTGCTCAAAGCCCCATCCAACCTGGCCTTGAACACTTCCAGGGATGGGGCATCCACAGCTTCTCTGGGCAACCTGTTCCAGTGCCTCACCACCCTCACAGTAAAGAATTTCTTCCTCATGTCTAACCTAAATCTTCCCTCTTTTAGTTTAAAGGCATTACTCCTCGTCCTGTCACTACACTCGCTGACAAAAAGTCCCTCTCCAGCTTTCTTGTAGGCCCCTTTAGGTACAGGAAGGCTGCTATAAGGTCTCCATGGAGACCTTAAGGCCTCCCCTTCTCTCCTCCAGGCTGAACAACCCCAACTCCCTCAGCCTGTCTTCATAGGAGAGGTGCTCCAGCCCTCTGGTCATCTTCGTGGCCCTCCTACGGACCTGCTCCAACAGGTCCATGTCTTTCTTGTGCTTGGGACCCCAGAGGTGAACTCAGTACTCCAGGTGGGGTCTCACAGGAGCAGAGTAGAGGGGGAGGATCACCTCCTTTGACCTGCTGATCACGCTTCTTTTGGTGCAGCCCAGGATAGGGTTGGCCTTCTGGTCTGCAAGTACACATTGCCAGCTCATGTTGAGCTTCTCGTCAACCGCCACCCCCAGGTCCTTCTCCTCAGGGCTGCTCTCAATCCATTCTCTGCCCAGCCTGTATTTGTGCTTGGGATTGCCCTGACCCAGGTACAGGACCTTGCACTTGGCCTTGTTGAACTTCATGAGGTTTGCACAGGCCCACCTCTCAAACCTGTCCAGGTCCCTCTGGATGGCATCCCTTCCCTC
>VXAA01005066.1:10841-33809 GCA_013399115.1 Anseranas semipalmata | reverse complement strand
CTTGGACACTGAGCCATTGACCGTAACTCTTTGAGTGCAACCATCCAGCCAATTCCTTACCCACTGAGTGGTCTATCTGTCAAATCCATGTCTCTCCAATTTAGAGACAAGGATGTCATGCAGGACAGTGTCAAATGCTTTGCACAATTCTGGACCCTCTGAACACGTCTCAACAGTGATACATAGTCTTAACAAAGACTCTCTAAAAATTTTCCCTATGTGTTTATGTGGTGGTTTTANTGGTGTGATACCAGCGCTGTTCTAGCTACAAGTGCAGAGTACAATGCTGTATGGGCTGCTGCAGGGAAAGTTAACTCTATCCCAGCCAGACCCAGTACAGTTTATTCCAGGCCTTGAGTCCCAGCGGGGCAGATATCTGTGTAGAGAAAACATTGGGAAAACAAGAAAATTAATGTATAAATCTTCACATTTGAACACTGTTGTAGAAATTGCTGGGGATACTACATGAACACCAAGAGTCATTTCACGGTAGCATAGGCAATTATTTTCTGATGCAGAGGGGATGTTAAGGCAAGTAGCTGGAGGGGATCTATACCCTTGGAAAGCAGAATAGTGTTTTCGGTGGGTAGATCCATAACCCGACATGCCTTTTCCTCAACACTCACCAAGCAATGGCAAGCCACTGCTTCCTGATAGGCAGTACTTGTAGCACAGCTAAAGCTGAGTCTCTCAATTCCTGCCCCTTTAATAGGGGCAGGCTAATTAGAGCTTATGGAGATTTAGACCAAACTGCAGACTGTGATGGATGCTCTGGCTATAGATGCGCAGACTGGCAATACAGGGCATGTATGCTGTATCCTCTGATAATTTTAATTCTTCTCTGCTACTGGAGAGCAGAGATTGCCCATCTGTCTCCAAGCCCTGGCAAGAGCTGAGCACTTTAAACCTCTCTGCCCCATGTCTCTCATCAGCTGAGGTCAATGATACACAGGAGATGTCCACTGTCCACCCTCCTATCCCCAGCCCCTCCTGGCCTTGTGTGCCACAGCATACATGGATTATAAGCAATACTGGAAGACAAGAGACAGCTAAGAGTGCAGGAGGGAGCAATTACATCCTACACGATTTAGAATGCAATGGAATGGAATAGTTCATTTGGATAGGACCTACAAAGATCATCTAGTCCAACTGCCTGGCCAGTTCAGGGCTAACCAAAACTCAAAGCATATTAACAAGAGCATTGTCCAAATGCCTCTTGAACACTAACAGGCATGGGGCATCAACCATCTTGCTAGGAAGCCTGTTCCAGTGTCTGACCACCCCCATAGAAAGAAATTTTTCCTAATATCCACTCTGAACCTCCCCTGGTGCAGCTCTGTGCCATTCCTGTGAGTCCTATTATTGGTGACCACAGAGCAGAGACCGGCACCTTAAAGTCCAGGGTGGCAAGTCTGCTGACCTTTTTTCTCATTACATCAAAAATTTTGAACTCAACTATTTCATGATCACTGTGGCCAAGACAGCCACCTACCATCACCTCTCCCACAAAGGCCTTCCCTATTCTCAAACAACAGATCTAGGAGGGCACCACACCTTTCCTGGTTGGCTTACTACTTCTGACAGGAAATTATCTTCAACATGCTTTAGGAATTTTGCAGATTTGCTTGTCACGGCAGTATGATATTCCCAGTTTATGTCTGGGAAGTTGAAATTTCCCATAAGGATGAGGGCAACTGATCCAGAGATTCCCCTAATTGCCTATAGAATAGCCCATCCATGCTGTCATCCTGGGTGGGTGGTTGATAGTAGACACCCATGATGACATCTGCTTTGCTATCCGTCCCCTTAATCCTCACCCAGAGGCTCTCTACCACATCAACCCTAACTGCAAGGGCTGTAGAGGGTTGATTCAAAGTTAGTTTCCTTGCTCAGCTTTTCTTAATATTTGAAGGAGGAGGTGGCACTGTTTCTCATGTCACTTCCCGATGTGTATGACCTATTCTGTAGTGGGCGGCATGTGGGAAAAATAAAGAAGAAAAGCCCAGGTGATGTGCAGTCAGCACAGGAACACTGAGCTACGATGCCACACAAGAGGATACACAATATTCGGAACAGTAATGCAGGCTGTGGATGAGCTGTGCCCAGTTCCCCTGGAGAACCATTGTCTGCTCCATACACCACAGAATATATTATGCCAGGCAACAGAAGCAAGATAACCACCATCTTTATTGCTAGAATTGTAATATAGAAAAATGTCATTAATATCTACGGGGTATGAGTTTCACCTGCCCATCCCTCCCTACTGTCTTTCTCTGGCTCCTCCACTCCTATTAAAGTTCCATGCACACACGTATGCTGAGCCAACAAGGGAAAAAAGCTCATTTTAAACAACCAGAAAAAAGAGAAAAATATTATGTATCAGAACCTTGAAATGCTACACATGAGAAATTTAAGACACAGCATGACCTTATTTTTGCTAGTGACTTCACCGCTAACTCTTTCCTACTCCCAGTATACATGCTGCTTATGTTTGAGGTTTTGTAGTGATATCTGGTTTTAATACAAGGCTTTCCATCCCTAAAATTCCTGCTGGTATTGTTAGCTCTATTTTCAAATGGGGAGACTGAAATTACAAATTTATCTCTGCCTCAGTTGTCTGCTCCATTCCTTTCTTGGATGTTCCCACCCTGCTACATGGTTCAGCTGTTGCAGGATGGGCAGCAAAGAGTCCTGACCCACAGCTGCCTGGACACCTTCACAGCTTCTGAGCCAGCTCCCGGTACACAACATTTCATTTTACAGCTTGGCAGCTTAAATCAGTGCCCATTGTCTCAATACTCTACCTGTGAACTATGGCCATTAAGCGTTTGCTAGACAAACAGCAGTAAGGAGAAATGGAAGGAATAGAATGGGCTGCGGGGGACAGAAACCACTGCAGCCATCAGTCTTTCCACCATGGGTATGACATTAAAGACAGCCAGTGACAGCAAAGTGACACGATGCTTTTGTAAAAAGCACTGGTTCTAAAGCAGCCTAATGTGGTCAGCACTGCTTTAAGTATGAATATTAGGAATAGCAGTAAATATAGCAACTGTGCTGTAATTATGAGAAAACGACTGTTCTCTCTATTCAAGGATATCCCCCTGCACCATAAATAGCTTTACTTTACCAGAAAGCACAGTAGATCCTTGATGAAAACACAGCAGAGCTTGGACTGTGCAAATAGCTTGGACAGCTGCTAAGCAACCTTACCAACATCCTGTCCGTTCCTGCATTATAGCTGTGAATAATTACTCCTCCATGTAACCTTTGCCTTTTTGTCACCGCTCTTCCACAGCTGTATACCCTGGAAACTGCAAATGGGCCCAAACCAAAATCCCAGATCTGAAATTATTCTCGTATTTAAGGAAATCTGGAAAGAAATCCAAACAGGTGTCTTCGTTCCCTCGCTACAATTGGATGATTGGGAGCCCTGAGTATAAACAACCCAGACTTTCAAGGCTACACTTGGATTCAGATTCTATGGTTGAAGCCCATCCATACTCATTTGCTTACTCTGATCTCTACTGATAGAGGCAACTTCTAAAAATCAACCTGTAAACCAAACAATTTTCCCCATATTTAAAAAATACTTTCAAAGCATTGATAGTAATTAAACCATTTACCGTATTTGCTAACTACTCTGGCCACTCTTTCTGAAACAGCTGTAGAGCCATTCCTGCTCCATAGTAGGAAGAGACTTCATTGTACAACAGAATGCAAGAAGTTTGAATACAATGTCTGGGGTACAAGAATGTATTGCTGCCCCCTTAGCACATGGCCCTGTTAACAGAAAAAATGAGCATGACCCAAGTTTACCTCAGCCTTTGTGAGGCTGCCCAGGGATTTACTTCCTAAGAGTCCTGGTCTGTTTAAACTCCTCAAATTAGGGACTGCACAAATTTAAAAAAGCAAAATATAATGGAAAGACTAAAGACTCCTGTCCATGCTTCATAAATTCATAGAAAGCTGTTTGTTTTGTTTTGGTCGGTAAATAAAATTTCTGCACTGTAATACTAAGATCTAGTAAAGTGACATCACTAAGAATGCAGAACTTCATCTGTCACAGAACTTAATCTGTCACTAGAATATTGCATTTCTAATCAACATGGGATTGCAATATGGGATTATATAACAAATCATCATTACTAAAAGAACATTAAATTACAAAGATTGAAATAGTTAATATGGAAGCAGTCGATATTTATAAAAATAAGTGTCTAGCATTGCATCTTCTGTGGAATTAGGAGGTAAATAGGGGATACACATTTACTCAGCAGAGTTTTCCTCATAAAGCATTACTATTCCAGATCTCATAAACTATGATTCAAGACAATGGTTTCCTATCTTTTCTAAATATATGGGACTCTGGAAATTCCCCGGGAGAACTGAGGATCCCAGTATGGTGAAGTTCAACCTAGTGACAATAACTTTGATTTTCCTCTACATCTGTCACAAGTCCATTAGAAAGCATCGGCAGAATCCAGCAGTCTGAGCACGGACTGAAAACCACTTTTTCTATACTTTAAGCATCCAAGTAGGCAAGTCTCTTGCCTAGGCAGGAAGGCAATAGCCTTTGGAAAATAAAAACAATCCTGAGACTGAAGAGCAGGAACTTTCTGGGAATGAGACAGTCTGCTTTCTGACTGCAGGCAGGCCACTTAACTTCCATGTTGTCATCTGTCTGTCTGTCTGGGGTCAGCAAGTGGCCAAAGCCAGCAGCTGGCAGTGCAAGAGATTTCCAGAGAAAAGGAAAAATAGCACCATGGTATTTTAGCTTCAGCAACAACTCCTCGTCTATGTTTCTCTCTCTCCCCTAGCAAAGTTGAAAGGTTCACACGTAAAAGCACCAAAAGCAGATTCCCACAGACTCATGCATCCAGAGCGAAGAGGAGGGGAAACTCTGCACGCACTGTCGGGAAATCACTGCTTTCACTCCAGACATCCACACCTGCTCGTGCTTTGCCAGAGAATTTCTGTTAATTCTAGATCACCAGCACTAGCACCAGCTAAATTACATTTATTTTAAAAATTGAGTGATAATTTTGGCAACACCGCAGTCTGTTCAGGTGCTAAGAACCAGCTAACACAACACTGTCACTATTTCATGCTCAAATTGTACTAATCTAGGCACATTTTCTTGTTTATCTAGATATTAAAACCAACAAACCCATCCCTTTTCCCCCTAAGAAGCTAAAAGGCTATATAATTACTACAGCTTGGGTCTTGCAGTAAATTGTTATGTTTTTAACTCTCACAGCAAAAGGCACATAAATAATATATTTCTATTACAACACATTCTACTAAAGGTTTTCAACACGGTTTACAAAAATCAATTCATGTACACACTACAGCTGCAAGACAGGAAACTACCTGCTCCACCTAGTCACTGACATGATGAAAATCAGTATTAGCCAGGTGTTAACTCATTTGTGTGCATCTGGAAGGGTTGTGCTACTTTAATGAAACCGATTTTAACAACCTTTTATTCAAGCCTCTGTAATTTTCCCATGTAGAAAAGGCATGTACCTTTCTGATCTGTCTGTATGTACACGGCCATCCAGTAATGAGGGAATTAAACGCTTTTTCTTCCTGCATAACGGGGTCCCAATCCTGGATGGAGATGGAAAACTTGCAGAGAATTCACAGAGTTATTCATTAACTATTGAAGATGAGGAATACAGAAGGCTTGAAATGAGTGAAAATACGACTCCACACTGAACAGGACACTCAGTTTTGGGGCCACAAATGCTCCACCCTAACCAGGTCCATTGGGAGCATGGCAGCTTTGTGGTGTGCGAGGCTGAGTCACTCTCACCTCTCTGTCAGCTCCCTAATTACTTGTGGACGATCCACAGGCAAGCCTCCAGACATTCACGGTTGTACCTACGCACAACCTTGGGGTCCACCTGGACACATTGTGAGGCTGTTTTTCCAACAGTCTTGCTAGCTATTTTCATTGGCAACTCTGCAGTAAGGTTTTGGCAGTAATTAGCACACACAGTAAGCAGGGTTGCTTTGCAATTTTGTATGGTATTAAGTTTTTGTTGTGACCTTCATTTTGCGATAATCTTAGCATTCAATAAAAAAGAATGTTAATGGAAAACATGTTTATGAGGGATTAGCATGGCAAAAAATATAAAACTTCTGCTGCATAGTTTTAAAAAAAATTACTAAATACTTTTCTCATGACTCCCCTAGATATTCTAAATTATTTATACCGACCTTCTGAGCAAATCTAGCATTTTAAATTTAAGCTGCAATACCAAATGTAATAGAAACATTATTAACAGAGTGCTTGAAGTTGTAACACACTGGCAATGCCCTTCACCTCTACTGTTCTACTGCTATGCTCATGTAGCACATTAAATTTGGGAGCCTTTGTACTAGAAGTGTCAGGGGTTTCGGTCCCCTTCTCTCTCTCCAGACTCTTTGTAGGTAATTCCCTGGCTGGAGAGTAGGCACAGAGAAGACAATCAGCTCTTGTCACTGGCACAGCAGACCTTTCCCTTTTCCTCCAGGACAAGGTTCATCCTGCAGGATTACTGACTGAGCCACTTTGTTGTATATAAGAGAAGTGTTCTGTGGCTTGACGCACCCTGGAGAAGGGTGGGCTTTTAGGGCTTGTTTTTAGGGTTCTCATTAAATCTGAGATCTATTACCCAGGAATCCATGGTCATGGAGGACAAAAGTTCTGGGACTTCATAGGAACATTTCTTTTTTGTGATGTATAAGTGTAAACTTTACTTCTCATCCTTTAAATAGCTATCATCCCATTAAAACAAGTATCTGTTCCAGTCTCATTCGTGATGAACCCTGTAAACACCAGTCTTCATGATTATTGAACTTTGGCATGGTCCAGGTTTGAACACTGACTGATACTCTTCATATCTAAGTTAACTCATTTCTGTTTTTATGATCAGAGGTCAGACCACATGTTGAAATGGAAAAATGACTGGAGGCATGGACACTATTTTATTTGAAAAGAGATTGACTGGCTTGGGATGTTTATCTTAGGAAAGGATAAACCAGACATGATAAACAGTTATGACCCAGTCGAGCATCTGCAGTGCTTCCTTCAGTGAAGTTCAGCAGTCCCAGCTGGTGTGTCAGGGACTTTTCTAATCCTTTTCTAGCCTTTCTGCTTGGATGTTCAACAGCCCAGATAACTTAGTTATAACAGTACTTGTAAATACTGCTAAACTCATGGCGAGCAATGATGATTCCAACCCTTTTATTCTATCCCAAGAGTGCCAAACATAGGGAAGGAAATTAAAGAAAATGACGGGACAAGCAAAGCAGCTCTTCACAGGGCAGGCATACTTAAATACACAGTGCCAGAAAACAAGTGGTATAGTCAGGCCAAACAGCCTAAGGGATATTTGTTACCACAGTCTATTCTGCAAACACATTCAAAGTCAAGTCCCTTGAGATAGCAAAGTATCATCTATAACTCCTTCTAGCCTTGCACCACAGAACAACAGCCAGCTCCTTAGTTCTGGCATATTTTAATGGAAATTCAAAACCCTGCAATTTTCCTGTTTACATTACAAAGTTAATGATAAAATTCATACAGACTGAACACTAACAGAATGGTTTGCTATGAACATTTTATATGTACCATGCATTTTAATTGAATGATCATCTGCCTATACATTTTCTGCTGCTTGCAGTTCCTCAATTTATATGCCTAGAAACGGTCTGCTCTTCCTGGATCAAAACAACACTGAAAACCAAGCTTTTGTGACCATTTTAAGATTGCTTGCAGTAGTTTTGCTTTCCTTAGGTTTGCTAATTTAAACAACTGAAGTAAACCAATTACTCCAAAAGGCTTTGCTGCCAGGGTATGTGGATTTTCATAGAATGGTTTGGGTTGGAAGGGACCTTACAGACCATCTGGTTCCAACCCCCCTGCCATGGGCAGGGACACCTCCCACTAGACCAGGTTGCTCAAAGCCCCATCCAACCTGGCCTTGAACACTTCCAAGGATGGGGCATCCACAGCTTCTCTGGGCAACCTGGTCCAGTGCCTCACCACCCTCACAGTAAAGAATTTCTTCCTTATGTCTAACCTAAATCTTCCCTCTTTTAGTTTAAAGGCATTACTCCTTGTCCTGTCACTAGCTGACAAAGAGTCCCTCCCCATCCTTCTTGTTGGTGCCCTTTAAGTATTGGAAATACTTTATTCTGAAAGTAGGAAAGAGAAAGGATAGAAGCAAGAGTTCAGAGAGCCCCAAACCAAAGAGAAGAAGGTGTAAAGTGGCTGGTGTTGTTCATGAAATAGCCACAAGACCCCCATCCAGGTGTACATTTCAACATGGGACTGAGGTGCACCTCCAGATGTCCCACTCACTTCTACCCCTTTTTAACAAAACCCTCCTGTGCTGTCACTTTCACCCAGCACGGGTATTCACACTCACGGGGTCTGGCACTGTGCAATAGCTCCTGAAGGCCTATTTCCAACAGCTCCTGTAACGTGACTTAGGGATTTTGCCAGTGGAACATGCTGGCTTGTGACGCTCAAGAGGGCTGGCATTAGTCTTGCTGACAAAACCAAAATTGAGTGCAAACCTCCCAGAGGAGGTGCCAATGAAAGGCATGCAGGATACAGGCCTTCATCCAAGATCATTGTCCCAAAATTCAAATGCCAGTTTTACGGTCAGTAAGCTGCTGGGCAATATTTCATTCTGTGGCATTAAGCAGAGAAGATTAGCTAATAATCCAAATACACAGATGGATTTTCTTTCAGTCTTTGACTTGAATATGCTTACAACAGTGACTGAAACTGTGTTTTCCAGCTGACCTGAAATATAACATCAGACTAAACTCTGATCTGCTCTGCCAGGTGTGTCAGGGTAACATATGTCTCTTCACTGTGCAGGCTTACCCAAGCGAAAACAGAAGGCAAACTAGAACATTAAAAAGCCAAGGTCCTATTGCAAGTATTCCTTAAAGCCATTTATTGGCTTGAGGCAGTGTGTAATTTTGTCCTGGAGTTAACTATTAAAAAGGTAATAGTTTTAAATACAGCCCTGAAATATAACATTATAAAATGTGAAACAGGTGAACTGGCCATCTGGAGTGATACGAGCTGAATACACAGCCACTTGCTATGTTTAAAATGACAGCACAATCCATAAGAGAAACTACCAGGCAAACAAAGTGGACAAATGCTCTTTTGATCACTACCTCAATTTTCCTTTACATGCACCGGTTGTTTGCCTACTATCAGGTAAGTGCACAGTGTGCAATGCGATGTTTGAAAGGCCAGTGCTATTTTTAGCTGTGTACACATTGCAAGGTAGCAGTAATGTAGGACAATTCACACAGGCAAGGCACAGGCAGGTCTTGCCTGAAAGCATGCAGCACTCTAACTGCTGCTTGAAGAGAGAGGACCACTGTCCCGGTCAAGAACTGTTTTATAACACCTCCGCATAAAAGTCTAGTCTAAACATATACACTCTCAGACTTGAGCAGTCAAGGGTAATAGATGTTTTTGTCTGGAGACTTGGTTAAGCTGCCAAAGGGGTGAGACAGGGCCACCTTGTGACCCTCACAAGCAGCCTCCCAAATGTTTCTGACCTGAAACATTTAGTTCTGACCAATGTGTTTTAAAGCCCGTGTTGGCATTGGCTCCAGGTTCATGCAGAAAGCAGAGGGATTCCCAGAGGACACAGAGCTGCACAGGCAGCCATCCACCCTCAAGCTCCTCACCTCGAGTACTGTGTGCAGTTTTGGGCACCACAGTATAAAAAGGATATAAAACTATTAGAGAGCCCCCAAAGGAGGGCTACAAAGATGGTGAAGGGTCTAGAGGGGAAGACGTATGAGGAGCAGCTGAAGTCACTTGGTTTGTTCAGCCCAGAGAAGAGGAGACTGAGGGGAGGCCTCATGGCGGCCTGCAGCTTCCTCACGAGGGGAGCGGAGGGGCAGGCGCTGATCTCTGCTCTCTGGTGACAGCGACAGGACCCGAGGGAACGGCATGGAGCTGTGACAGGGGAGGTTCAGGCTGGGTGTTAGGGAAAGGTTCTTCACCAAGAGGGTGGTCGGGCACTGGAACAGGCTCCCCAGGGCAGTGGTCATGGCACCAAGCCTGGTGGAGTTCAAGAGGTGTATGGACAATGCTCTTAGACATATAGTTTAATTTTTAGGTAGTCCTGCGTGTTGCCAGGAGTTGGACTCGATGATCCTTGTGGGTCCCTTCCAACTTTGGATATGCTATGATTCTATGATTGTACCTATGGCTCAGGGTCCAGGGCAAGTATATGAGGATGCAGGCTGGCCAAGGGCAACTCAGCAGGGGTAGCGAAAGGCTTTCAGTTTCTTGACAATCACAGAGCAATTTTGCAACTCTTTCCTTCCCACTGGTGCCCACTAATGGGCATTGGTGTCATCTCCTGAGACCCTTGTCTTTCTGACACATTTCTCAGGTATTAAGACACAGAGGTTGCTCTCTCAGCCTGAACTACTGAGTGGCACATACATGGAGTGGCACATAGGAAAGACAGCAGCAAAAAACTAGCTGCTTTGGGCAATGAAGAAGCTTTTGCTGCTGGCAGGAGAGATGAAACACAGATGTGACTACAAGCTGGTCCTTGGAGGTGCCAGACAAGTTCGATGTCAGTGTGGAAGACAGCCTAGCCCAGGAAGGTGGGCACAAGAGGACAAAGAAAGGGAGCTGGGCCCTTCAGTGACTAGGCCACATCAGATAATCACCTGCACACACCTCGCACATCTTAAAGGGAAGGAGAGTTGTTTAGGGTAGAGTGAAGAACAATGAGATACAACTGGAAAAAGGAAAACATTGTGAAGGCTGAATGGCAGGAATCATCTGAAATGATGAGCAAGTTGCACATGATTTAAAATGAGAACACAAGAAAGAAAAATCTTTTGTGCCTGACCTGCCATTTTAGCATACTATAAATTCTCATTTAGCTGCAAAAAGCATGTCTGAGTTAAGTCAAATGGAGCTCCCACAGAGTTATTAACAGGAAGGCTCAAGGTGAGAGAGGTGGTGGCTTAGCTACCTCTCAGTAACTGTCTACAGATTAGTTAATGTCTGTAATGTGCTTTAAAGATGAAAAACACCGTGTGCTTAGTAAATTAGAACCACCACCACCCCCCCAAAAAAAAAAAAAAAAATCTCCAACAGTAGCATCTATTAAATTACAAAATAACCTCTCCAGGGAAGTTTCAGAAGTATTGTCACTAAATAAATTTAAAACAGCAGCTGGAAATGTATTTACTGTAAGAAAGAGACCTGCATTTGCCCCAAGGAGAAGAAATGAAATGTCCTAAGGCTTCAACAGTCTTTCATCTCCAGTTTTTTATCACTCTTTCCTGATGCACAGGAGAGAGTGATGATTATTTAAGCTGTTTTTTTTTCTCTGGAGCTATCTAGCGAAATGTGCTGACAGGTGCTATCCATCGACTGTGTATTTCAGGTAGTTCACAAGGCAAGCAAGTAAGGGGGCCCACATTCCTTGATGAAAAGCACACACATGCTGGAGGAGGATGCAGCTTCTCTTTGAGACCAGGACAAGCTGCCAGCATTTGCCATTTTCAAGGCAGACCAGAAAAAAAATTTACCCAGACACATTTCCAGACAGATGCACGTAGCAAGCAACAGCTCGGTCAATCCAAGGATGTCACAGGATGCTCAGAACAAAAGGAAGAGGCAGCCTTTTCTTTTTCCTTATGGTACTACTACATCTGGTCTGTGCAAAAAGAGCAGCTCTTTTCTCTTGCTCTCACTGACGAGAGCCAGGACTGAGGCTGTTTACATTGCCAATAGCAGAGGGAGGGGCAGGGGCAGGAGGAAGGTGAACAGGAGTCCAAAGAGCAAAGTCAGCTGGTGGAAGAAAGAATTCAGGCAGTGCTGACTTTTATACAGCAACAAGAGGCTCAGTTATTTTGACTCTGCTTTCCCATTAGCTCACAGCTATATCCCTGTTTGGGATGGTTATGTATTGCATCCCCCGTGCTGTGAACACCTCTCTGAGCAGCTGCAGCTGCCATAAAAATTATGCAGCAGGCTGGAAGCTCCAGTGAGATTTATAGCCTCCAGGTAAGGACTGCGAGGTGGTAGTCCACAGCCTGCAGAACATGTCCCAGCACACCAGATACAACTCATCCATGTTTCAGGTCATAAGCTTGTCTCCCACAGTGAGAAAAAAAGATACCCAACATCAGAAAGGAGCTCCCATCCTAAGACAGCTCTGAGGGTAAGATATCTCCTGTGCAGCCACAGGAGGCACCATCAACTCTCAAGCATGATCCACAAGTCACGGGACAGCTGTGAGTACGGCAAGTACCAATTACACTGGAGGAAGTTAATGGGAAATTACTTGATAACCAACAGCTGCACCATAAGAATTAGAACAAAAGTCTTAGTTATGATGATCTCTCTACATTGAACCCAATTTGTCACTAAAATTCATCAAATGAAAATTCACTATCAGCAAATCTGACTGATGTTCTTTAAGATTTTTCAAGAGGTATATTTAAGCTGAACTAGAAAATGGGGGCATATTCCAATAAATCCACCAGATTGTCGTAAATTACATATAAAACTGTTTTTTACTAGAGGCTTATTTTATGACAATGTATGTTAATATTCATACTTGTTCAGGGAAAATACAGTCACAGTACATGTGCCAAACTTCATTATAAAGGTATTTGATTCAATATCATATTCTAAAAATAAAAATAAATCTTGTTTTACTGCAAGTTTCCTGTAGCATATCCATTATGATGCAAAACAAAATACAAGGCATTATATTTTGAATACAGCTTCATGAAATATCTGAATTATTTACTGTATGTAATGGATGAATCAATAAAAAAAAAAAACCTTTTGAGTTTTTCTCTTAATAACCAGCAATCCATTCACTTTCCCTTCCCCCCAAAACATATGGTGTAGAGTAAATAACCTTTTGTAAAGCTTACTGAAGTACTAATAACAAACTTCCTGAGAAAAAGATGTATACTTGACTGAAACAGCTAAATCATAGGGATGCCTTTTCAGTATTTTATTACATTGTTTCACTTCCTACAGAACAAATAAGCAATTTATTTTGTTGTAAGTAAATGCCTAAGGAAAACATGTAGTACTGACTTTATGGAATTTCTGAGCTATTTCATCTCTATAGCTTTTTACTGAGTATTCTGAATATGTGATGACAATCTTTTTAGAAAGACACGTGGATGCACTTTGAACACAGTGTTACAGTCAAGATCCAGACATGGACAAAAAATATACACCTTATGAGCAAAGCCAAAAATGTATTGTTAATATAATTTAAACTTTAACTGTCAACCACTGAATTATTAGTCCTGATGTAATTATTACAGAAAATGAAAAAAAAAAGAGAGAGAATGCTATTAAGTCTCAATAATGATACAGGCTAACCTGTTGCTCCACCTCTTAGTTCCTACCCCTTCTCTGTTACACTCGCCTTTCCACTTCCCCTCTGGGTGCTAAGGTTGCTGGCTTCATGCTATACATGAGGTTTTACATACACTGGATACTTGCTCTTTGTTACCTCTAAAACCAGTTTTACCCAGTTCCCAGGTCTGCCTTTCTTCAGCTACTAGTAATTGACCATTGATGAGTTATTTATGGCTCTGGGGTCTCAACTATCATCTCATGTCCTCTATTGCCATCTTGTATCTGTACGCCTCCACAGTGCATTTTGTGGCTTTCCTCTTGAGGCCTCTGCTATGATAGCATGTGTACAGCTCATTACACTGCACCATTTTGCTACGGTCCTACATTTTTCATTCTATATAAAATAACCACTTGTTACTCTCAGCTAGGTAAAAATTATGGTTCTGTCACACAACTGTACAAAGCTAAGCAAAAGTAAAACAAATTGGGCAATAGTCACCTGGTCATTAGAAAACTGCTGCTACAGCTAAACAAGCAAAATCAAAGCTCCAGGCAGGCCATGGCAAGCCCAGACAAAGCCTGACAAGCCCTGAAGCCTTATGGAGTTTGCGCAAAACCTCTGGCCCCTTACAAGCAATAGCAAAGTGTGTTACCACGAATATCGTAAATACTGAGCTATAGGGCTACACAAAGTTTGGATGCACGACTGCCTACAAAAATAATCCATCCTTGAGAAGCCTCATGAACAGAGAAGGGAACGTGTTTCATTCAGACTCCTCTTTGCAGTCACTTAATTTTTATTTGGAAGCAATTAACTTCTCCTCCTTACTAGTGACAGCTGTATCTACCCCTGACCCAACTGTGCTAATTGGTGACTCTGTTGTTTTCTACCTACACTGAAGAAAGTCAGCCTGGTTTAAAGGATGTTGAGCTTTTCACCAGCATCCTTCTGGGAAAAGCCTTGGACAAAAGAGGAAGGAGGGAAAAATCATAATACTTCATGCCGTGCCTCCTTTACTGTTCTTCCCTTAGTCCTGACCTCACCAGCTTCAAACTGGCTCCTGCTGTGCAGCTCCCTAACACACTCAGAAACACATCCTGCTAGTGCTCAACTCGCCTCTTCTTCATTTTAGACCAGAGTGAGTAAAACTTTGAAGCCAACCAAAATTCCAAGGACCTGAAAATTCAGCTATGTTTAACTGAAAGTTTAAGGTCACAAACGTCCAATTTAGTTGACTTCCAGGGATGATTTCCTCAAATTCTTGGTTCCCCCCATACTGACTGGTCCCAGCTCCTGATTATGCCACCACTTCTATTTGGTTCCAAAACAAAAACGCAGAGATGCCTGCATTCACAATTACTCGTCACTGCTCCCTACAGTACAAGTTTTTCTAAGCAGGAGCTGGTCAAAAGATGCTCAGGCTTTCTACCCACTGACACTTGGAAAGTGACTTCTCATCAGGCCTGCAGGTCAAAGTCAAGCCTTTGAGTTACTACACAACAAACAAACAAACAAACAAACCCACATTTTTTTGTTAACAGGGTTAGATTCCCTAGTACCCCCAGTGCAAAGTTATGAGTATGGATTACTACCTCCACATCTCTTCTACAACATACCCTGGTGCTTTATGCTGCTTCTGATGTGTGCCCTTCAGCTCTGCGCTGTTAAAATTTCATGGACTTTCATAAATTATAAAAATCACAGCAACTATACATTTATCATGCTGTATTATACCTCAAACTTGCACTGATCTTTGTAAATAGGCAATATGCAAAAAAATTCTTTGCTGTACCATTCAGGAGAAATTATGGCAACAGGCGATTCTTTCTATTAGTGATTATTCTAGAGGTAGAAATTACTGCAAAGTAATTTCTGAGCTGTTATATGGGTGGTTTGAATTATAGCTGTATTCTGAGTCTAAGTCAGAGCTTTCTTAGACGAATTATTATCTGAATCTTCTATATACCTGATGCTATTAATTTTCTCTCTCTTCAGAATAACTCACGAACTTATCTTCTCTTTTTAGGATATTTTTCATCTCCAATTGCTCAAGTTTGCCAGCTTAACCTATGTGCTCCCAAATGGGTCTGTTATCTCAGCACAAAGGCACTGCATGCGCAAAAAGACCAAACTGCACCTTTCATTCATTTTGTTCAAAACCAAACCATTCGTGAGGGCTGTTCTCAGACGGAAACATTGCAACATGATTCAGACTCTCCCACGTGTTTTTCTTTACTAGACTTTATATAGCATTTTTCTCCAGAGCATTTACACTCCTTTGCTTGTGACAATTAATGAAACCAGGCCTGCACAGAGAGAGATCTAATGTGGCATCTTAAAGGTCTCTCAGCCCATGATAGCCCGTTCTGCATTGCACATTTCTAGCACTATCGCCAATTAATTTCTAAATGCTACTATGCAAAGGTCTTCTATAATTAGGCCAAATACAATCAATTCCTAGAGCACCATTGTTTTCCCCATGTTTCAAAGCAGTCATTCAGGACTGTTACATACTCTGAATTGACTGAGCATGGGAATTACTTTATCTCCAGGGGAGATGATGATCAGTATTTCCCACCCAGTTCCTGAGCTGTCTTTACTAATTTATCTTAATAACATCTTTGTGCTTTTACTCAGAAGGAAAGAGATCAAAGCAGAGAACAAGGCAGGCATACTCTCAAGATTAAAATTGGCCAGAGGCAATCAGCAGAGCAAGTAAACAGCTCTTCAGCACTCTGAAGAACAGCCTGGTCTAATGGGAGTATTTTTGTGCTCCTGCAAGCCCTCTCCTAGTTAGCCTGGGAGGTCGCAGCTGCTGCTTATGCTATTTCTTGTCATTATCCCATCCCTATTGCTCTTTTTCACCCTTGAACTTGGTAAACCAGTAACATTACAACAATGTCCCACTTTCTCCCTGATAAAACAGCACAGAACTGTATTCCTCGTGGGAACAGGGGCTGATCTTACAAGTACACCAGGCAGATCCAGACCTGACTTGAACCCTGAGCCCTGGCAGGCTGAGGTGTAGTGCTCAGTCTACCCTGCATAAAATTCGGGGCTTAAAGGGTCAGCATATTTCAGTGTTTTGACACTATCCCATTTCACTTCAGCATGAGCAGAGGACGAAGCACTCCAGAAGTGGGGGAGCCTAGGTTTTATTTGACACTCGGTATGTCTCACTTGGTACCTTGCCCTTTTTGATGGCCTTCTCTGTTCAGACCTTCTCACCTCTGAGAAATGAAATTGCGTCACTGTAAGTTGGTTCCACATCACATCTGGAACAGAACAACCTAATCAGAAGGAAAAATGAGAGGGAGATTGCACCCCTTGTCTTTCTGCATGGGAGCCAAAAATATTTCTCATGCTTATTTTCTTGGCCGTTTTTTTTGTATTGAGAAAACAGACCTAATGCAACGGAGCACAAAACTGTTCATTTTGTTAGTTTCCATTAGAGTTTGATTTTTAAAACAGATTTTGCTCCCAGGGAGCTCAGGAGCCACTGCAATCTAGTTTAAAACTGATTTATTTTTTTTTTTAATAAATTAATGTTAGGCCCCTCCTCTGCCCTCATCTTCCTCAAAGCCAGAGGTTGACAGAAGCAGCTCAACTTTGACTGAAAATCAATGCATATGAATACAAGGTCATGTGCCTGGGAACAACAGAGACACTCTTCCTGTGGAACAGGGAGACAGATTCTGGCAAGCAGCAGCTCGGAAGAGGGCACAGGAGGTCAGAGTGGAAAAGCGCCCAGGTATCAGTTAGTAGCACAGTGCTATAACCAAAAGAAACACTGCTACTACCTGTGTAGTAGCACACTGAACACGGAAGCTGTATGCTCTCTGTAGTTGGCAGTGATGAGACTGCTGCTGACACATTGGAGCCCAGACCTGGACTTTGAAGCTCTGGAGATGCAGGAAAGGCATTTGCAGTTTGTGCGTGCTGTCAGTTTTGCAGGCCCTCTCATCTTTCTTCTCTTCACAAAGCTTTGTGTACGCTGCAGACATCTTTGCTAAGAGTCAAACCGTGATGGAGCCCAACACTAGAGGAGAGAAAACTCCAGGAAGCTTTTGAAAAATAAGACTGAGCAGGTGCTGGTGTTCTTGTACTAAACATTCACCTGAGACACAGAGACCAGTTCAGCCTGTCGCTCCGCACATGCTTCTGATAAAGGAAAGAGGAGGAAAGCTGGCACTAGCTCAAAAGAGGTGAGCAATCCTATCTCTGCAAGACTTCCTGATATATGCTGCTCCACAGAGTTCTGCTGTGGCCCAGATCCTGCAGAGAGACAAGCTAAGCTTAACCTGAGAGATGGGTCACAACCTGACTGGAGACCAGAACTTGAGGAGTCCTTCATGAAAAGCCAGCTCCCAGAGCACAGGTGATGAAGGAGTGATGAATGGAGCCCAAGAGCATGTAGGGGGCCTGGGTTCAGGTCCATTCCAGTACAACCTGCCATCATGCGTGAGTCTGGCACTGGCTCCAATGTTTCCTTTAAAAAAAATTTTATTTCTAAGTCTCATTAACGTGGTACTGCTTTGGAAAACCTCACTTCCATCCCTACAGATTTTATCATTCCCTTACTTCCTGCTTCCTTAGATTCATTGGTGAAAATAGGCCAGAAAGGTAGAAACAGTAATTTAAAATTTTGCCCTCTCAAAACTGCTTCTGACAGCTAAGGAATATGCAATGACCAACATCTGCCCATAGCTTATTCACCAGCTAAAGGGCCTGTCAAATTTATCACACGATATCCAGCGTTCTGCCATGCATGTCAAATCAAACATCCACTGGGCTCATTGGAGCTACCACCAGGCTCATTGGAGCCTCTACAGAACTAGGTGGTCAGCCCTAATTATGATTTTCCATAACAAAGTAGCTTTAATATCCATGCAAAGCATGTGTCAGCCCTGTTTAATCAGGGAGGAAATTGGGCAGAGATGAAGTAGTCAGGGTAATTAGCTCTTCTCTCTCCCCTTGATATCCCCTCTACAGGAGAGTGTTTAGGGAATACTAAAAGCCTTTGCAAGTTTCTCAAGTCCGGAGAGTAACACCAGAGACGTCAGCTATGCCCACTGCACCACTGACACAAACAGAAAAATTGCTCCCTGCTCACTGCCCTGGTAGGGCTGATTTCACTCCCTTATGTGGAAATGTGGACTGCATCTCGCTTCCTCCTACAAGGCTGTTCACACGCAGCCTGGGGGGTGCAGGAAACCTCCCAGAGTCACAGGAGTGCCAGAACAGCTTGCTTTGCTGTGGGGTGCTGAGCAGCTTCATGTAGAAGAGCTGCTCTGTTCTTCTGGCATGTCCTGAGCCACCCACATGGACAGCAGAGCCCTTGTCTCCACCACAGCTCTGCACTGCTTTGAAAGCCAGGAAGAACCATCTCAGCATGGAGACTTCTCACATCCACCTCTGCTAAGAGGGGATGGCCAGTCTTTTGAATCCTGTGCTGCCACTGTGGAAAACAGTGTGTCACTATCTCCAGTTGCACCTCAGAACAGGCCAGCATCAACCTGCACTTCATCTGCCATACAGGACCGTCAGTGGTCCTTCTTGACCCAACAGTAGTGACCCACACAAACCTGTACTTCTGGTTCCCTCTTTGGCTGCCTCACTGTGAGGAGAACTGGGATTTAAAGGATGAACTCATACAAATGACTTCCAGATATTGCATCATCTTTTGGCTTCATCACCAAAACTGAAAAAAGCCTCATAAGGTAGCTTTTACTATGTGTATTTGTGCATCCTTCATCATTTCAAACAGCTATATAAGTTTTGCTCTGTAAGTATTGTACCAGAAGGTTTCTTTCCTAGCTGTTGGACCATTTTTATGGCACTTCATTGATATCTCAGTAACTTATGTCACTAAACATGAACACCAACACCAAACAACAGGTTCTACTTACTGCTCTGAAGAGTGTTTATACAATGGGAAGGTCACTTCCCTACTAAAATCAAATGTTATATTTCTATGACATAAAACTGCAACAGATGTTTCGGTCACAATGGGTTGGACAACTGGGAGCTCCTTCCAAGTTCTTTCCAAGATCTGTTTTGGTTGCTTGTTTTCTGAAACCTAGTTTCTCATAACATTTTCTTGGGAAATAGTGTGCTTGATTGGTTTTCTTTTCTTAATAGTTTTTCTTTCTAATGTAAAAAGTGGCCCTCTGGAAATCATATAATCTTTTGACTTTTTTCCCTACAGTATTAGAGAAAATAGGAGAGAACAAGGAGAAATAGAAAAATCAGTAAACTGGAGGAAAAATAATGAGGAAGGCTTCCACCTTGAAGAGCAACTAGAAGCAATTTACAATGATAGCCCTGGCGTTTTGTTTGACTTCTTTTTTAATGGAAATCATGTGCTTGCATATTATAATGCTAATAGTGATATGATATGCTGGATAGCTGTACTTGATAACATGCATATCTTTGCAATATGTGATAAACTAACTAACCTGTAAATTCTCCCCTTCAGTTGTATAAATAGATGCATACATTGTGTTTCAGGGTTATGTTTTCCAGTCACTTTTAATTTTGTCTTTGTTGTTTGTTTTTGATGAAAAAAAAAAAAAAAAGGGAAACAAACATCACCTACTTTACTCTTCTCCCCCCCAGCATTATTACAAAAAGCAGAACAGCTCTACAAACCAGAGCCATTAACTTTAATATAGTATGCCTAGGTACCAGATGGGGTTCAGCATCTTCAGAGAAAGAAAAAAAAAAAAAGAAAAGCATCGTACAAAAAATAGCATCTTTTTATGTAAAGATATCCCAGTCCTGAAGCGGTGGACCTCCTACTTCTAACCTTTTTCACCCCAGCCTGTACGCAGGACAACACAGGCCCCAGCATGCGAACTGCTGTCAGATTCGAGAAGGCAAGAAGCCCCTTGAGGTTGTCACCTCAACTAACTTCCAGCCACTGTTTTGCAACACGTATAAAAGCACTAACAACGCAGTAAGCCGGTTTTTAAAAAGGCAGCGGGGTGGTGAGGCAGGTCAGGCCCTGCACCGCAGCGGCTGCCTCTATGCTATGACAGGAAACGGGCGGAAGATTTGGGAGGTATTTTCACTCTCAGGCCTGCATGCAGTATTAAGATGCACGCAGTCACCTTAGGGAGGGAAAGAAAAGCATGAGCACTTTCTAAAGTCTGGAGCAACGCTGTGACCACGGCACGCTCGCTCCAAGACCACCCGGCCATAACAGTCGTCGGCCGTTTGGCCGGCCGCTCCAGGCGACCGTTACCACCTCAGGGGGAACGCCGCCCCCTCCCCCAGCCCCGCGGCGCATGCCGCCTCCCCTCGCTCCTCTCCCGTGGCTGCAGGCTTCGGGGAGCGGGCCGCAGCCCGCCCTTCTCCCTTGCCCCGGCCGCCGGCGGCCTCCGCACCCCGTGGCAGGGGGTGAGCCGTGTCGGCTGGGGCAGTGTGCGGGGTGGCGGCCAGGCGCAGGGCTGTGGCCCCCCCCTGCCCCGGGACACGGGGTGTAAGTGATAAAAGTGGCAGAAACGTCCTGCAGGCAGATCTTCCGACTTCCCCGTGCCAACATCTTCCTGCTTCTCTCAGAAATAGCAGTGCTACCTGCAGTCAGCAACCCTTGGAAACAACAACAAAAACAACAAAAATTGTGTTAATACGTACAGAATAATCAACTTAGCTTTAATCCAGGGATTTACAGAGTTTTAACTTAAAATGCACCTTTAACACATGAAGTTGCATGTCCATACCTTCAGACCCTGGCTCACTCTTGTTTCTGTCTTTTCTTTCTTCTCAAGATTCTCGGCCCTGACATGAAGGCCAAGCCCTTCGCCTGCTTTGACCTGATCCACTCTCTCCTCACTTCTCCAAAATCACACTTCCTGCTCTTTACAACGCCTTAGCAGCACCAAACCTGCTCTAGACTAGCGTTATGCTACAATCTCAAAAATACCTACCTGAAAACATCCGTATCTGACAGGTGTGTTAGTGTTTCATTAAAATCCCTGTTAATTTGCATTCCTGAATAGGCTGCTTGCTTAATGTATTCAGGGACATATGAAAATTCCTTGGTCATTTATAAACATACGAGAAACTCAACACCAAGAAGTGTTGTCCTAATTAGCGGTCCTAATGACATTTCCATGAGCTTTCCCCACATCCCTTTGCTCTCCTGTCATGTTAGATTATACCAGAAACTTTTACGACAGCATTTGTCTGTTGTTCCACTTTCGTAGGTGCCCATCTTGGAACGTGGAAGCGTATAGAATAAATCCCCAATGAAGGTCTCATCCAAGAGAGTCATGGAGCACTGGCCCAAATGACGGAGACTAGTTATTCATTACAGAACACAAATGATATATTTTTTGGAAAAAAAGAAAAAAAAAAAAAACATAGCCCACATGCTGGTTCAGAGACCTGGCAAGTTATAACCCAGGAGACACATACAAAGTGTGCGATCTCTGTCTGGCTCACCTACACCAGACAGCTCTGGCAGGACATAGCCTTCAAGAAAGTGGGAGAGGCTTTGGCCAGGTTCTAGCCCCAGCATTGTATACACAAGACTTTATGATCACAGACTTACTAAACTATAAAAGCTGCAGGAATCACAGAGATTTTGGATCTTCTCCCTTCTCCTACCCCAAGAGTACTATGAGATCTCTGCTTATTGCTGGCAGGAGTAGACTGAAGCACTGAAATATTTATATTTGCATATGTATTTTTTTACTCCGTCTTTGGATCAGATGGTGATTTCACTGGATATTTTGCCTCTGTATGCATGAAAACTAGAACTGTTTTGGAAAAAGTTTTTGGTCACTTTGAAATCCAGCCTAGTGTAAAAGATTAGTGGGTAGTGTCTTACGTTGTCTATACCACCTGCAAGATTGGCTATATTATTCATTCACGTAGGCAGAAAATACACCAGAATATAAACCTAAAGATGATTACAGCCTGATATTTCCTTTTTCTCCCAGCACTCCCAACTGACAGCTGCACAAGGAGGTCCTGCTATCTCCATGAGCAGATAAGTAATTTGTCAAAACCTGCAGTGAACTGAAAGCTTGTTTCTTCTGCTTGCAGAGCTCAAATTCATAGATGTACAAACATTGTTACACGTTGTCAAAAATACACCACCCCTTTTTAAATAGGTGCTTGAAAAGAAAGTACCTGGAACTCTGCACTGCAAACACTATTCTGAAAATTGAAAACTTTTGCCTACTCTTCCAAACCACCACGGTATCAGCTATGCCCACTTCCGTGGATTTTACACAAAGCTCGTAGCAAATTCTAATTGTAATAAGGGATAAGCAATGCCTATGCTAGACTTATCCCAGTTATGAGCTGCTACCCTGGTCTCATTTGAATTCACCACTCAAACTACCTTGGCTCAGGAGGATCTGATTGCTGAGGCCTTTTCTAAAGCAGGAGACAAGTGAATACACGGCCCACCACTTCGACAGTTCTGCTGCTGTTAAACGAAGCAATGAAATTTCTATCACAGTAGTATTTAATTCTACCTGTCACTACCATCCGCAAAGACTGTTAGAATATGTATCAGAAAAGAGCAAAGATTCTGATTTTAGTCCAAAAAAAAAAAAAAAAA
>VXAA01005066.1:0-10825 GCA_013399115.1 Anseranas semipalmata | reverse complement strand
AAGAAAAGAAGGGAAATAAAAAAAAAAAAGTGAGAGATCTCTGCCAGTCTGTTTTCCCTTTTCTTGGAAAGAAGAAATAAAAGATGTGGAGAGATCTTTCAGTTTTTATTTAGTTATACCCCTTTCTGTCACTGATTTTCTATGCCAGGCAAAGCAGATAAAGAGCCACTAGATTAATATCCATTGCTAGTCTGTTATGTTGGTTTGGAGGACTTGATTTGTTTGTACTGAGAGGGATTCAGAGACTACTATGAAGAGACATTCACAAGGTATTCAATTACAATCTAATTCTGCTCTTCCTAAATGAAATTTGGAAAGAAATTAACTCAGCACCCCCCAAACTCTGTGAAGGATGAGAATCCCAGCATCTGCCCCAGCACAATGACAACAGACGCATCATTAAAATGTCTCCAGCAATGTGCACAGCAATTGAGACTAGACTTGCAGCCCTGTTCCAAAAACAAAACAAAACAAAACAAAAACGCTGCTGTCATGCACAATTAAATTTTCTGGAGCTGGTTAGTTAATCAAGGCTTCCATGAGCATATTAAAAGATCTTTGTTAACTGCATCCACTGTGTAAGAGGCAGACTGGGGCTACAGCAGCTCTGCCTGTTACAGGACTGAAACCAGCCAGTCTGAACAAACTTGAGCTAGTTCAGAAACTCACATCAACTAGGACAAACAGCTACAAATTCGGCCCTTTAGAAAACAACCCGCATGGCTATCATTTGGGGGCTGCAGTGGGTGTGTTGCCAGAAAGGGGAAGGAGACTTTGAAAACTTGGAGTGATGCTAAAAAGAAATGTCTGCACTTCTGAATAGCTGCACACCGGGAATATCACTTCTGTCCCACTGGGAATACCACCTCTTTCATGCTGCCCCACTTTTTCCCTGCTCCCTCTTGGCATGGCAGTATCCATACTATCAGGGTGGCTAACAGGAAGAGAAAAAGGACATGGACAATGGACAACAAAGGACTTCTTCCAGAAGCTAAGTAGTGAGGTCATAGGCTCATTTTGGAGAGTGGAGAGAGAAACAAAAGCCCTGGAAAGGCAGGGAATCACAGACATTGCTATTTACTGAAGGTGAGGATTATCTCTTTGGAGAGAGAAGACAGGCATGTCCTCAAGCAGCTATCTTGTCTGGGAAATGACACAGTTCTAGACAGATCATTTTCAAGTTTATTTAACTTACAAAGAGACTGTGAAAAAACACAGAGCATCAGAACAAATTTAAACCATCTGTTTGATCATCTTGCAAACTGTAAACATTGTCTTTGAGAAAATAATCTTTCTTCAGAATAACAATGCACACAGATTCAGCTAAAATGTGGGTAAAAAGCAACTTCCACTATGTCAGCTGGAAATTACCCAGAGCATAAATCAATATTTAAATTATTTTATGTAATTCTTCATCTCTCATCAACTTCTTCCAGGAGTACCCAGGAAAGTACACTCCCTCCAGCTCCCTTCCTCACCTCCCTGGGCAATTATCCTATCCAGCACCATTCAGATTAATCACCACACTGTTTACCTACTTCAAGTCCTTGTGTACATGTCTTATCTTGTTCTATACTTCCTTTTTTTCCATACAGATTCTGTAGCCTCCAGGTTTATTCTTTCCTGAAAGTACTGAAGTTTTAAAAAACTGCACTGCAATCAACATTTAAATCAGATGATTGAATATTTTTGTCTAGTCTGCATACAATGTTTGTTTTAACTATTTCTTACGATCCATAATGCATAGTTGAGAGAACACTTGCATATAAAGTTGAGGCACCAAACTTGCTCATTCTTCTCCTAACTCAAAAGCCCTTGTCAGCAATTTCACTGGTTTAAAATAAAGGGATAAAGGAGCTCATGTGAACGCTCATAGCTACATCGATAACTCAGCCTTACACCGTTTCAAACAGCCTATTTGTTTCTCATGACGATAACATTAATTTCCTAGATTAAAAAATAAATAAATAAAAATACAATACACATACAATGTTGACATTAATCTAAAGCAACACTTCAGAAACAGCGCCAAACCTAACACATGTTAACAGCCCTGGATTTATAGATACTGACATTCAAAACAGTAGCAGAAACTACTTTCAGAATGTGATCAGTTATACCCACACACCCCACATCAAACCACACTAATTTAAAAATATAAATCTTGTACGAGCAGATAATTTTCAGCGCAGTTACGGCAGAGCCCAGCTGGGGTCTGCAGGCCAGACCCAGCCTGCAGGAGGTTTCCTTCTTCTCCCAGAGGGGTTGGGATACAGCTGCTCAGGCAACGTGCGCAGCACTCACAGCCCAGCATCTCCTCTTGGGCCAGACCAAAGCCCAACGGATGGGAGAAGGCTGTGATCGCCCACCGCCATGTCATGAGCATGACAACAGCCAAGAGTGGGATACTCCTGACTCCGCTCCTCAGAGTAGGCCACCATGGGTTGGCTCTTTCACCATCAGCCACAGGGTGTTCCAGTATGAAGGTATTTTTAAACTTTAGAGAAACTACCAAAACATTTTGAGCCATTATCACGCTGGCCTCCTCTCGGCCACTGATTTAATCATGAAGCTTTCAAGTCTCCCAGGGTTTGGTTTGCACATCCATACTCACGTAACCAAGAAAAAAAATGGCATGACATCATCTTAGCCAACAGGATTGTGGATATGTTGAGGTATTGTTTACAGCAGCATGAAATGCAGGGAGGGGGGGTTGGCATCTTTTTCATTGCTGGTCACATTCAGCCATCAATAAAGTAATTTGCACAATCAGACCTCTTTCTGAAGAACCTTTGAAAACGTATATTTACGTAGGAGAAAAAAAATAAAGACTACAAAGCCCATATTATTCATATTAAAAAATGACACAACACGGAACAGACACAAGCGTAAATTGACAACAGCACCACACACTAAGCGAAACCCAAGTTAAAGAACCAGAAACTGCAGGGCTGACCAGAAATTTTAAACAAGCCAACCAGTAAGGAACCTGCTTATTTTAAGTGAAGTACTGGGAGCTCCTGCTAACAGAGTGGCCTTTCCACTGAGGCCCTTCCTCTTCAGGTATTCCAAGCCTATACAGTTTTGCTTTTGATTATTTAGTTACAGACTATCACATTATTACACTCATTCTACTTATATGTACTGCTAACTAATTACCAATTAGTATGTTCATTAAACACTGTACTAGTTTCTGTACTACATTTCTCATACTGTTCGTGCAAGTGAGAAATGCACAGCCTCTACAGAGGTACAAAAACCAGATGTCTGTTTTGGTGAAACACAGATTGTTCTTGGACAGTTCTCTGTTCCCACTGAAAATAAAAACCATCCTACTGATTTTGTTTTGTGCAAAATTTGGTTTGCAGAACTGGTCAATTCACCTTTTAATAGAAGAGTTAATGGGAAGGAGCAGTTATCTACAGAAATTCCAGGTTGAGATTCAAGCGGCAAATGCAACTGGTCTGGCAGAAGCACTTCAAGGCCTACGTAAACTTTGACGTGCGGCATTTTATAAAAATTTGCATGTGAGCATAGTAATAGAACTACTGAGGAATTTTGGGTTATTTAATAAGTTGAAGCTGTCTAACGAGCACAGGGTGAAGGAGGATAGCAAACAGTTTTGGTTGAAGAAATTTTTTTCCTGTATGTGGAAAATGGAGTGGTGGCTCACTTCTACTGTTACAACTCTGGCCAGTGCAGATACCTTAGTCGCAGATGGTGCTCATGATCCTAAGCAAAAGATCTCACCTGTCTGAGGCAAAGAATAGCAGCCAGCTTTAAAGGAAACAGACGTGTGAAGAAGCACTGTCTCTCTCCATCACACTTTCTGCCATATTAAATTTTCCTTGAGTAAGGCAGAAGAATGCAATCCCTGTTGGAGGAATTAAACTTCTATAGCTAGGGAATTTTCTTGATATACTCTCAGCTGACCGTAACCATTTCATGAGCAAGACTGGTGTTTTGATGGATGCTTTCATTCAAACAGTAGCTCAATGCTTGAAGAAGGATACCCAGTGGCTGCAGTTACTAGAAGGAATAAAAAACCATCACTATGCCAAAAATGGTGGCAGCTCCGGCATGTCAAAATGAAATAGCAGAACTGGAAAAGTTTCAAAGATGACAGCAAGGATAATCATAAACATGGGATAGCTTCTTTATGGCTTTCAATAAAGACAAAACACAGATAAACAAAGCAGTATTGTAGAGGTCTAAGTGACTGAGTAAAAAACAAGCCACGAATTCAAATAAAACCTCTTTTTGCAATGAGGCAAAAGGCTGATGGAGCAGCCTCTATATGCTGTTCTTGCCAGCAGAGCAGCTCTTCCATCAACCTCTTGATTTGGCCAATTTAGAAGAACAAGACTGCTGGAGAGAAGGCAATGTAGTGTTTCTGTTCAACATGCAGGAACTAAAATTTTGTCTTCCCACAATAGAAAAGGAAGGGTCTTAACTTGCTCTTTTTGCTGTAAGCAGCCATGCACATTGCAGTAACCAAAACACTACCGTACCTGTCAAAGGAGAAGAATATGGCAGATGAGGCATGGCTAAACCTGAGATATCCACATTCCATTGTCCTTATACAATAAGACAAATCATCCAAATGTCTTCAATTGCAGCAAACACCCAACTCCTTATGGAATTCTCTAGTTCTTCTCTCCCAGGACTACTGTTTTCATCACAGGTTTCCTAGAAGGCTGGATGTAATACAGAATCACAGAATACCTAAGGTTGGAAGTTCTCCCTGAGGACGAGGGCCTCTGAAGATGAGGATTCTGCCAGTTGTCTGAAGAAGGCCTCAGCGACTACTTAGAATCATGAAACATTTAGGTTGGAAAAGACCTTCAAGGTCATGAAAGTCCAACCAATGACCAACAACCTAACGCTATCACCACTAAACCATGTCCCTAAGCACCGCTTCCACACGTCTCATCCATGGTGATGCTCAGTCATGTGAGCTATCTCAGCATACCTCTGTGATCCCAGTGAGACTGTAGTCCTATAACTAGTCTGTGTGCAGACTCTAGAGGTTGGCCCCCTTCAGCCCTGTTTTTCTCGATTCCCTTTAATTGCCAATCTGGTCTATTACTTCTTCTCTTGATGGTGGGTTAACATTTCCCTCCTCTGTCATTCCTAGCTTGAAGCTCCCCTCATCGTGTTGGCCAGCCTACTGGCAAAGTTGCTTCTGTCTCAGTTGGTCAAGTGGATCCTCTCTCTTCCCAGCAGTCCTAAGAGAGGGTTGCATGGTCACAAAAAACAAATCTCTCTTCTTAACAGTAGCTGCACACCCAGTAGTTGAATCCTATGATCCCATTCACTCCTCCTTAAGCAGCACCACCACCAGCAGGATCCAGGAGAAAAAGAAATGGGACCCCGTGCACTTGGCTTTCACCCCCAGAGCCATGTAGTCGAACTTAACATGCTCCATGCCTCCCTTGTCACATTGCCAGTGCCCATGTGGAAGAGCAGGATCTGAGCCCCCAGCAAGCAGCAAACCTCCCTAGATGCCAGGCTGGGGCAGCAGATGGAGTCTCCCACTGTCGTCATTCATTGCTTTCTCCCAGTAGTGTCATGGGGCTAGGTGGCCAAGCTGCATCAGAGGAAGCTTCCTACCCCTCACCTGCTGCCAGACACTGAATCTCTTCCCTAGCAGCAGATCTACACGGGGAGCAGGAGCCATGTTCCCGGGGCCAGAAATCATCAGCTCCTGACTTTTGCTGTAGTTGCAGTTCCATTTCCCACCCAACAGGTTCTGCCTGCACCTCTTTGGGTGCAGCTGGGGGTTCAGGCTTTTGCACCTACAGCATCCTGTAGGTCTGGTTGATCATTCTGGTCATCCCTGATGGCTCTGCAGCCACTGCTCTCCTCCCACAGCTCTGCTGCTTTGTAACATGACCCCTGCAGGCACCCACCTCTGGCAGGCAAAAGCCCATCTCCCCAGCCCTGGCGAGAGGTCCCCAGCGTCCCTCAGCCCCACAGAGCTGTGCTCTCCTTTGGGACCCCAAACTGAGCTGAGACCACTGATGTTGCAGAGGCAGTGGCCCCAGTGGCTGCTGGGGTCTGTGCCCTGTGGCACATCCTCACTGTGACCAGGTTGCTCACAGCAGTGTCCCTGGCCCTGTCCAGGGCTAACTGCTGCTTTATTCAGGGAGCTCTGGTCTTGGCCAGCCAGTGATTGTACAGGCTGCCCCATATCTGCTGGAAGGGCACGTGGCCACACCAGCCAGGAGCCAGCTGGAACAGGAGCTCAGAGTCCCCTTTTTTTCAGGACCAGGCTGCACCCCATTTGAGGCTGCAGCATCCTCACCTGCAGCAGCACCCAGACACTCCCCAGAGGGCTCTGGAAGTCCCCCACCAGCCTCAGAAGACTCTCAGAACATCCAGAGGATTCCAAAGTAGATCCCAGAAACTGCCTCAAATGTATGTCTCCAGCAACTCGAATCTGCCTCCAGTTGTTGTCCATTGTCCACTGAGGAACATCCATCTTGCTATATCAAATAATTTTAAAATTCTTTAAACAAACCTGACTATGCTCACATACTTCTTCACCTATTCAGATCCAAAGCCTACCTTAGTACATTGAGATTTTAATTCCATACTCATTGGATTGATAGAAATATAATTTACACCCACAGCCATACAGGGCCTTGAATGCACCACACAACTCATAACAACGCATACTCCATTAACACAGTAATGCATATGTTCCTGGTACTGATAACTAGAAATCACCTAGAAGTAAAATCCTGATTTCAAGCTGCCTGCATGCATCCAGACATGCATATATATATATATATATGCATACCCATATATGATGAGCTCTTTTGAACCCACACTTCATTTTTTCTGACTTGTGATTAAGATGAACGAATCTATTAACTTTGTATTTGTTATCTTCTAAACCATGCTAACACTCATCTACTGTGATACTAAATGGCAGGTAGAATAAAAATTGTATGCTAGAATAGAGTGACCTAAACTTGCCAAGTCAGGGAAAGTTTCCCTATTTCAGTAGATTCCCACTACAGGAGCTGTGCTGTCAGGAAAGGATTCACAGGATAATTCAGGCTGGAAGGGACCTCAGAAGGTCTCTAGTCCATACTCCAGTTCACAGCAGGGTCAGCCATGAGGTCAGGCCAGGTTGCTTAGGGCTTTACACAGCTGGTTCGTGAACATCTCCAAGGATGCTACCTGTTCTGCTGCTTGACTGATCTCACTATGGTCAGTTTGTCTTCACAAGTTTCTCTTTATATTGGGACTTACACCCAGTTTCAGCTCCTGACTTTTAGCTCCCTTCCTCCCACCATACATTGCTGTGAAAAGTCTGGGCTCACCTGCGTAATAACATCCCTGCAGGTACCATCAGGCTGCTGCTAAGTCCCCCCAAAGCCAGGCTGAACAAGCCCATCACCATCAGCCTCCCCTCACAGGGCCTGTGCTCCAGGCCCTGACCATCTTGGTGGCCTTCCACTGAACTCGCAGGAGTTTCTCAATGTCTTTCTTGTTCTGGGTGTGCCAAAACCAAATGCAATACTGCAGGTTTTGAAAAGTGTATTTCTTCCCTTACCCATTCCATCATTTTTCTTTTGTTACAAGTTCTTGCATAGCTCTGGCTCTCAGCCACAGCAGATCTGTGCAAACGGGTGCAAGTTCCAATGATGGTGGGAGATGGACCTTCAGTTCCAGGGGCTGTTTTTGATCACTGCTGCTCATCAAAGCCTCAGGGCCAGCAAACATACAGCAAAGAGCAGAGAGTATGTGCTGTGACAAAATAGGCAGAGCATTAGAAGTTTTGGACATGCTTTCTTCTTGAGATAAACTTGGCTTTCCTCACTTGTGTTTGTCCTATTGGGCATGAGTAACAAACAAAAAGGAAAAAATATAAAGCAGATGGGAATCCATGGCAGAAACAAAAAGAAATTTAGAAGATATGGAAGACAAAAAGAAACAGGTAGGGTATGCATTCTGATTTTGTTTTTAGTGTGTCACATTTTCATTCTGAGGCGTTTTCCATGGCTACTGCCAATCTTTTATCGAACTCAGATGCTGCCTGCTGCATAGAGCAACAGTGCACTCTGTTCTCCCATGAAGACTTGAGCTTTCTCCCTAGTTTGGAAGCTCTCCCCTTCACAGCCACTAAGACCGTTCCCACAGCAGTCAATGACATATGAAGCAGAGTAAGAGCTATGGTTCAAGAAAGGAAAATAACGTAACATGCCTATGCCTTTCAGCTGTGTTTTCAGGATCATTTCACTACAGCCTACTTCAGCACATTAAAACTGTGAATATATGAGAGGGAAAATACCTACAAGGCACTACCTACAACGTGCTAGAGGTTTTACTGATGACTGTTTTCACAGGCATACACACAACCCAAGACCACGGAACACCCCAAGCTCTCAGCATATGCTCATGACCTGTTCTTCCTCCTGAATGTAAACACATGACAAAGCTGTGCCATTTCAGTTCTTATTCGGTAGGAAATTAAAACATCAGATGTTTCAGAAGAGTAACAACTGGAATGGCAGAAAGGAAGTACATACATGCATAGGTTACTTTGATAACCATGGTTCTTAAATGGTTGTACTTCCCTGCCATATGAGACGGGAGAGTTTTCCCGTGCCATACGGTGAGCTGTAACATTCCAGATTCTCACCTCCTCTCATACTAAACATTTCAGTATCTTTAAGTTGCAGGAACATATCTGTAATAGATACCAAAGGACAGGAAAAAAAGCAAGTAGGATGTTAATGGCTCTCAAAGACCCACCGTTATGTATACACTAACTTATTTTTTCTTCAAGAGAGTTTGTGGCACTCCCTTAAAATCACAGAATGGTTTAGTTTGACAGGGACCTCCGGAAGTCACCTGGTCCAACCGCCTGCACAAGCAGGGTCACCTAGAGCAGCTTGCTCAGGCCCATGTCCAGGTGGCTTTTGAAGATCTCCAAGGATGGAGACCTACTATCAAGCACAGGAGAAGTTTCTCAAAAAAAAACCCACCACATTGTGTGTAGCATCACCCTAAGAGATGCCCCTCATCAGCTTTAGCTTTTGAGTGGTGAAATCTGATTTTAGCTTCATGAAAGCATGGGTGAGGCTGTAGGCAGAGAGATGCACAGTGGATAACTAGGGTGGAGCAGACCTTCAGCCACTGCTCCAAGACTCATTTGAGTTCTGATAGAACACACTCTGACCACCAACCCACTAAATTTTTTTCATAAAATGCCTGGACACAGGCTACTATCCTGTCAGATAGTCACTGGTTGTAAATAGCAGAACACCTAGACAGAACCCCTGCAGGAGAAATGAACAGCTTAAAAAATGTGCTAAGGTCTGAACCTATGCAATTAAAAAAATCAAAGTGCCATCTGATATCAAGACTGTGACATACAAATTAGACCTAAAAGCAAAAGGCTCACAAGAAAAAGACTTGAAGCAACTTCCTGGCTGAAACTCCTTCTGCTATTGAAATGAACATGATAGAGGAATTGAGAAATGCGGCTCAAAGACAATGGAAAGTGATATGCAGGCCAATATCTCTGCCAATATCTCTGCCTGATAGCCCTCTGCTAAGGGCTATCAGGAACATCGCATTTCATGACCAAGACTATAGAGTCCAGGTTCAAATAGGGGATCCACCTTGAAGCCCTCTAATTGTCTGTCATTCATCCCAGGAATTTCAACTGAGGATCACCTTTTTTTAGTCCCTTTCTAGTACAATGGGATGCTATTTAGCAACTACCTAAAAGTCCTCATCAGTCTTGAATTTAAAAAGGGTGGTGGGTCCTAAGCAGTGACAGCTTCAGTACTAAGGACTTTTTCCTACTGAGAATGGCAACAATAATAATGGCATTGCTCCTCACATATAGAAGCAAGGTCACCAGAGACATCCAGACCACCCATGCAGTCCTTGTTTGGAAAGGTCAAAGCCACATCAGCTCTGAAAGACTTAGACTCTAGCTTGAGCTAGGCATATTGGCATAACAATGAAATGTGTTGAGATGCGGTGAGGTATCTTCAGAAGAACGTTCCCTATCTTTATTACTAACAATGGAGAAAGTTGTTTCCTCTGAGAACTGAAGTATGCCCAAGCCAACCTAGATATGCAAATGGACCTGAAAAAGCGGCACTACTCTGAAGTTATTTTTGAAATGTGTCCCTTTCTCTCCTACTATGCAGCTGAAAGGACAGAGCATCACCTGAAAACTACTCCCTACTCAAACAAGAGCCCCTGTATGCAGGACAATAGACAGAAGACCGTCTTAAGTACAACCCATCAAGTCTTTCTAAAGACTGAATCAGTTGCTAAGACAACAGACCACACAGCTTTGTGTGTATCGTTTTTCTACAATTTCAACAGAAAGTTTAAAGAAACAATAATGGCACTAAACACACTGTCCATAAAAACTTCCACAGCATGTGAAGGAAAATGGAGTAGGAGCCTCTCTGAATAATGTAAAAACATTCTCCAACCTTAAGCAGTTAGTTCTTCTAGTAAATGTGCATACATGTAGTCATTCACAGACAAACATTTTGCAATTCTCTGAATACTATATAGACAATATTTCAAAGCTCCACCTTCATTTTGCTGTTTATACCAAGTATTTGTGTACATAAACAACATATGTATAAGTGTATGTGTGTTGTAATATTGTTGCCAAAGCATTTTGCAAGAATGTAGATCTATTGTTTTAATAGACAGAAATAGAACCATCTATTGTATAGCTGTCCTGGAATATAAAGGAACTAAGATGAAGTAGGAAGAACTACTCTAAGGTCTATGAAGAAGGACTTCAGAGACTTGGGGCGACTGGTCAAAGGTT
>VXAA01005065.1:2622234-2633558 GCA_013399115.1 Anseranas semipalmata | reverse complement strand
AGGGGAGGGGGGAAGCTGTGCGGTATTGGTGGGGGTGGGTCGGGATTTTTTTGTTGTTTTGCTTTGTTTATTTCAAGGTAAGCAGGTCCTGTGGCCATACAAGGTTCTTAAGGTAACTACCCAACACCTTAACTTCTGTCTGAACACGAGCAAAAGTCCTTATCTTTAACTCCTGTGTTTTTATCTAGGTAGCCCTTCTTGTATCACATAAACTGTAGTATTCTCCAACATTTTATTTTTAAAGGTGAAGTTTTATTGCATTAATCTAATCTTGAAATAAGAAAAAATATGATAATGCCAGCAGCAGCCTCTGTATATGGCAGTAAAGGCCTTGCACTGATCGTAAAAAGCAAATTCAATTACTGCTATAATGTTCATATCTGATAGCAGCTTGGGAAGTAGGAGAGCTGATGGCTACTGGGAAACGTTCTTTTAGTTAAAGCACTCACAATTACTTCCAGCACCTCTGTTGACTTAGTCATAGGCATATACAGTTGGATGTCACCAGCCTTCTGAAACTCTGTCCATAACAGGAGGGTAACAGTGTGCTGTACTACCCTTCTTCAGGGAAGGAAGCGATTCTTCGCCTATCCAGTACAGTCACCTGAGGAAAAATACTACGGCAGGACTGTTTGCGATTCCTTCATGGTGGACAAGACTATAGCTGCTGTAACTGTGGTGCAGCAAAAATGGGCCCTGCTAGATGGACATCTGAAGTTCATTCATCTCTGGAAAGTGACTAGCACATGAACAGAGTAGGGACTAGAGCCAGACTAAAAAACTTTCAGGAACATCAACAATATTGGAATTCTGTGATGCCTGACAACTCTTTAAAACCTATTTTCCTTTGACATTAAGCCAAACTGACAGCTAACTTGAAACAGAAATCATAGTAGCACGAAGTAATAAGTAGAAGGCATAGCATTNCATCAGTGACTTAGGGAAAACTCTCATCCTTCATTTTTCCACGGATACTTCAAGACTGAACTTAAATTATTGGAAAAAATGTCATTGGAAAGGCTGAATGCTGTGACAAAATGTAGATAAATCACCATTAGTTTTAAATAAGCAAGTCAGTATGACATCTTTCTTCATCGAGTGTACCGTAAAAACAACAACAACAAAAGAGTGTATGAGAGATGAAGGTGGAATTAGTTCTGGTTAAAGAGCTGTGAGTAGGTATGGCTCCCATCAAGACTGGCAACCTGATATGCAGAGGAAGTAGAAATACTCTTGCACTGTATTGAACTTCGGAGCTTTCCCAAGGGGGAAGAAATATGGGGGGGAAGGGGAGGGGGGAAGCTGTGCAGTATTGGTAGGGGTGGGTGGGGATTTTTTTGTTGTTTTGCTTTGTTTATTTCAAGGTAAGCAGGTCCTGTGGCCATACAAGGTTCTTAAGGTAACTACCCAACACCTTAACTTCTGTCTGAACACGAGCAAAAGTCCTTATCTTTAACTCGTGTGTTTTTATCTAGGTAGCCCTTCTTGTATCACATAAACTGTAGTATTCTCCAACATTTTATTTTTAAAGGTGAAGTTTTATTGCATTAATCTAATCTTGAAATAAGAAAAAATATGATAATGCCAGCAGCAGCCTCTGTATATGGCAGTAAAGGCCTTGCACTGATCGTAAAAAGCAAATTCAATTACTGCTATAATGTTCATATCTGATAGCAGCTTGGGAAGTAGGAGAGCTGATGGCTACTGGGAAACGTTCTTTTAGTTAAAGCACTCACAATTACTTCCAGCACCTCTGTTGACTTAGTCATAGGCATATACAGTTGGATGTCACCAGCCTTCTGAAACTCTGTCCATAACAGGAGGGTAACAGTGTGCTGTACTACCCTTCTTCAGGGAAGGAAGCGATTCTTCGCCTATCCAGTACAGTCACCTGAGGAAAAATACTACGGCAGGACTGTTTGCGATTCCTTCATGGTGGACAAGACTATAGCTGCTGTAACTGTGGTGCAGCAAAAATGGGCCCTGCTAGATGGACATCTGAAGTTCATTCATCTCTGGAAAGTGACTAGCACATGAACAGAGTAGGGACTAGAGCCAGACTAAAAAACTTTCAATAACATCAACAATATTGGAATTCTGTGATGCCTGACAACTCTTTAAAACCTATTTTCCTTTGACATTAAGCCAAACTGACAGCTAACTTGAAACAGAAATCATAGTAGCACGAAGTAATAAGTAGAAGGCATAGCATTCATAGTCCAAAAAAAAAAAAAAAGTGTTATTTAAAGAAAAAAGTTTGCTCCAATGACCACCAGAGGTTTTTTAAATATTTATGCTAAAGCTTACCTGTCCACTCTGTATGCCAGGTGTATCCTGTCTGTAGAATTGGATGCATCATTTCAGCTTGAATGCTTTCCTGATACAGCAGAGAGTTGAAAAGATGTCTTGACTTCTGTTTAAATCCTAGAACAGGCATCAACCATTAAACACAGTCAGATCAGAACATGGGCACCTGTGTTTCCAACTGGTGTGTCTAACCTCAGAAAAGATAATGCCTAATTTTTGTTCACTATCAACACTGACTGCTGAAGAAGTAGAAGATCTGGGTTTTAAGCACACATTAGTCTGGAAGAAGTCAGTTTTGTATCTTCTATGCGTAAGGTACTCCGGGCAGCACAACAACCATGTGAGAAGGGTGCACTAACCCACAGCATCTCTCCTCTTGGAACTGGCCATTCCTCGGGTTGGAATAAAGGAGCCAGAAGAAGGGAGATTTGTGATCAGTGCACTTATGCAAGAGAGGGAAGAGCTGCATTCTCTCTGTTCCTTTGGTTGTCTATTAATTATGCAGTCATTGAGTTGGGGAGAACTGAACATGCTAAAGCTAACAAAAAAAAATATATTTTCCACCTTTGACCTAAATCTGGTCAGTTTTCTTGGTAAGGTATATTCCATGTACCTTGAGTTACTGTCGTTCACACAGGTAGGATGGATGGGCCTAAATTCTGTTTCATGAAATATTAATCATTTTGTTTAACTCTCAGTAGTTAGTGAAGGCATGGGTATCTCTGTGTTGGGCAAATGACCAAAATATGACCAAATAGTCATGGTTATGCATGGAAAAGGTACAAATCAGTATATCGTAAGATGTATTACATCACTGTTCAATATTACCATAGGTCATCTATTATATTTTTCTTTAAGTAGATAATTCCCATTCATCTGTAGTGCCTGTACATGCTGTTTCTTATGTACTGCTGTGTGGACTTTTCAGAAAAGATAGCGTTCTAGTGATGAGCGAAGGTATCTGTATCTAGGGTGGCTGGTTGTTATGCTAGGCACCCGAGAAATCTCCGTGCATTGAAACCAAGGTTCAGATTGGATTAATTTCACACTCTTCAGTACGAGATGGAAATGATGTCTTATGTGCCACTTTTAGTGTAACGTTGCTGAGAAAGGCAGAAAACAGTGAGAAGGAGGGAAAGAAAGAAAGGCAATCTCACAAAGCATAGAAAAGAAAAAATTACCAGCAATTAGGGAGAGAAAACTAAATTGAGATATTTTATCGTAAACATAAAATTTACCCACTCTGTCTCTTGCTGATAACAGCACTTAAATTTAAAAGCTGGGGGGGAAAAAAGACAATTTTTCTCAGAACATATTTGAATCTTGAAGGTATGTTTTACCTCTAAGCTCATAAACTTCCCTACATCTTGTAACTTACAAACGCTTGTACTGTTCTTGTGCATTTTGCTCTTGGATCATGGGTAATCAATATTCTTACTAGTTCACTAAAAGGAGTCAAAATCCCTTGAAACAGAGCGTGCGCAATTCTAATGTTTCCAGTCCCATGCACAGTCCTATCGGTTCAGCTAGAGTGCTAGGTCTTCTGCTTTCCATCTGCACGGTCACAAGTTCCTACCTGAGCTATAGAGCTGCGGGGTTGCACGGGGGAGAATTTCAGATGGCTTCTGGCCCGTCCCGTTTGGAGAACGCGCGTACGGAACAACACGTACGCCAGCCTGAGCCACAGATGGCAGAAGCGGGAGTAGCGCTGAGCGCGTACTGCCGCCTCTGCTGCCCAGCTCTGGAGGCACTGAACTGACCATTGCTAAGTGTATGTCATTGGAGTCGAGTTAACGCGTGCTGTAGGAAAGGCTGCAATATTAGGATAGCCAGAAATTAAGAATATTAAGAGATCTTAGCCATTATTTATTTATTTCAGACATACCTGTTTGTTTTCTACCATCTGATTTACACTAGCTTCTACCTTCACCCTATCCAGGATAGCATTCTGCATTTTAATTGATGCATCAGCTGCTACACTAGTGCCATCAGCAGCTCTTTTATTTGCTATGTATAACTAAGAATACAATGCTGAAAGACATATTTCTGTATAAGATATATAACCAAAGGTATTTTTATTTTTCGCTGTAGTGAGAACTAGTTTCACATTCACTATAGAATTAAAAAAATACATTTGCAGATTTATTTTGGCAACAACAGTAGCAAAGAGCTGTCAACTAAAGAAACTGTTAAGTCTGTTTTTCAGGTGCACTGTGTTTTGGTAAAATGCCATAGTATATTGGTTATTGTTGAATATAAATGAAATGCTTTCAGCCTTAACTTTGTAAATAGATTTAAATTATCCATTCATCTCAATTACTACTAAAAGCAAGTAGAGCTTAAAATGCAATTGATACATTAATTTAATTTTTCCTTTTAACATGTCTGAAATTTGAATGTATATGTGTATTGACTTACGCTGAAGGATTGCTGGTGATGTGTTGCTTATGCTTCTTAATATTCCGTACACAAAGAGCAGCAGTGCTTCCCCAAGGAGCTTATATTTAGCTGGACAGAAAACATCTATATGAAGTATAATAAAACTTTGCATTTTTAAACCTTCTGGTAACGAGCAAGAATCATTTGTGTTGGCTGAGCCTTCTAAGAAAATATAATCAATCTGGCAGATCCAGAATCTTACATATGACTAGAAATCTTTTTTCCACTCATTCCTTTATATATTTCAAATCTTTATTATGTGCAAGTCCTTTGCCTTATATCTAATGGTGGCAAAACAAGAGAAGTATCTGGAGTTACAAAGCTGTGGGGAAAGAAAGGGACCAAGCGTTACAAACCTTAGAAGCTTCTGGAGATGAGAGACTTGCATCCCTCCAAAGCAAAGGACAGAGTACAGTGGTCATTGATTTTCCACACGAAGACCATTATGCATCCACGTGACAGTATATTCAGAAGCTTGCTGTCTGGTTTATCTGCTCAAGGGTATTGGTGCCTTTTCTCTAAATGAAACAGCAGAAATGGTGTTCAATCTCACGATATTTTGTGGTCTTTTGTCACTTTAGGAAGCCTAAACTGTGTTTGCAGATAACATTCTCTCCCATTTGCTCCTCCTGCCCACTGTCTTTACTGAGCATGGGAGGTCTTTCCTGGAATACATTAGCCAGTAGTAGTTGTAACATGCCCCAAAGTCCATTTCACTGTTTTCTACCCTTCAGAAGCTGTGAAACACTTTGTAGTAAAGTACTTCAAGGTGCAAGGATGAAAGCCTACTATAGCAGTGCCACTATAACTTGGGTGGATTCGGCATCTCCTCACAGAAACAGGAAGCATGCTAAGGCTTGTGCGATCTTTGTTGGCATTTGTAGACTGGTGCATCATAAGTCCTTGTTTGACTGTCACTGGAGCCCATTTAGAGCTACAGTTGGTTCACACAAGATTGTATGATCTTATTTAGCTAATACTGTGTCTCATTATTATTTGAGTATACTGCTGAATTACAGTAATTCTTTGTTAGAAGAATATGAACACAATAAAAGGTAGGATTCACTTGCCTTATGGTATCCCACTTGGTATCCACTTGAATCTCCAGAAGGTCACTTTTCTCTCAAAGTTCCTGCATCACATCAGTCCGCTCTGTCTGGATGTCTCTTACACCTTTAGGGCATTTGAAACAGCCGCTACAAGCTCTCGTATGGGCATCTGAATCTCACTGTAAGCATGCAGAAACATTTTTCTATTAACAACTTTTGCTCTTAGAACAGTCTGAACAGCAGCTTGGTTCAGGATTTTGACAAGAACTAAATTACTCTTTCAAAAGTAATGCCATCATTCCCCACCCTTTCAGAGGTGTATTAGTATTTTACATTCAGGAATTCATTGTGCTGGAGAGACCACAGAGTAAGGGGGCAAGGAAGTAGGCTGAAAAGTTCACTAATGGTATAGGGGCAAAATAGATGTTATACAAAATTGGGTAATCACCCAAATTTAGGCATAGTGGTCTGATTTGTTTTTTAAAAAAAAAAAAAGGTATTGCAGATAAATTTAAAATGTTTGGAAATTATATTTTACCATTCTAACCATCTCATAATTTTTATTACTCTTAGCTTGAAATGTCGTCTGCTCTCTGATTATAACTGAAGTACAACAAACATAACATTTTCTGTGTATATTCAAATGACTTGAGCAGATCCAGTTCACGTGTGTAGATATTCCTGTTCATCTAGATTAGAGAAATTTCCATGTACATACATTACAACTTTTTATATAACTTAGAGACGTTTTTCAGGCCTCTTTCTCTAATAGGCAGTTTTAAGTTATGGAATTTATTGTATCATTTGTAAATGAGGCGATCACTGAAATGTTAACATCTTTTATGATATTGTATTTATTAAAATATATTGGAAAGTTTCATAGGCAGTTTTCTTCACCTTTTGGGTGTTTACATAATCTGCCAAACTAGGAAAGAAAGGTTACTACAGTTATTATAGTGATTCCAGGTTTTTGTTTTTACAGAACAGGTGTGATAGCTCTCTCCGTTTTTTAGCCCTCACCCCACATCCTGTTACAATTGAAGAACTGTTGCCCTATCTGCTTGAGAAGCGGAGAAATGCAAAGGTAAGTATCCCAGAGAGCATACTCCACTATCCAGTTTGCATAACAATACTTTTTTTTAATGTATTAAAAAATACTTAATCTTGTGTGACAGTATGCTTAAACAACAGGTTGTGGCAGGGACTATAAAAAAAATGCTACTCGAGGCAAGGCAGGAGAAAAGTTCTCTTGATTTTTTGTAATCTTGTTTTGATTAAAGAAAGTCATCATGAAACCAGGTGCTAAGTAATCCAAAATAGGCAGCCTTCCTTCTACCCACCCTAGAAAGGTCTGGAAAGTCCCCCTTACTTGGGAAGCTTGCAAACCACTTCTCTTTTAGAGGTGAAGAGGAGGCACTACTGGACTTAAAGCATTTCCCCATCTCCAGAAATTTTCTACTTGCTTTAGATGGCCAAATTTCATGCCAGAAAAAAAGTTTTTCTTTTAGCAAGTCCATTCAAATGCATACATCTCCGCCTTGGTTTTCCTCCCATGTAGGCTATTTATAGTCATCCATCTGATTTTAATTAGAGGTATAGATGACCTTTTGTCCCCTTTTGAAGTTTGTACACACCTGTCTTACAGGTTAGTGAAGTCGGTTATCCTTCTGGCTACAGACAGGTCTTGGTACCTCATGAGATGTTTGTCAGAGTGGGTAGAGCTCAGTGTGAGATTGACAACAGGCGATTAGTAAGGGAGTCATGGCAATGTATGCTCAGGCTCGTACCTGCGATGTTATATTGATATGTTCACAATTTTGCTCCAGTAAAAGGGTTCTGGGGAGGTCTGTTAAAACACACACAAAAAAAAAGAAGCTATCTTCATTTAATAAGAGAATGAAATATAAAGATTAATTTGATGACTAGTTATCACAAGTACAAAATAGTAGATTAGTAATGTAGTAAGATAAGTGAGCATTACCAATATATTTTAACTAAAGTGACCAGTTTTGCATAACGTGTTGATATAATTCTCCTGTTTTATCTTCAGATGATAGATGTGGAAACTGATGAAAGAGTTACTTACGTTGTTTCATACTTTGTCCTCACAACAGCCAAAATACTGCTGTCATTTGGCTGTTTATGATCAAAAATTTTGTTATATATGAAATGATTATTCAGGTCTTATTACAGGCTTTAGTTATCCTTGTATCATTTGCCTGAAAAGGACATCTAAGCACAACAGCTGCAGGTCATCAATGATCATATGTAGTATGATGTAATCCTCCAAAATCAGTTTGCTCTCAGTTCATGAAATCATTTTTGAATGCATTATACATTCCCTCATTTTTTAAAAATAAATCTAAAATAACTGCAGAATGCCCTGTGTGGAGTTGGACTAGGTGATCTCAAGAGGTGCCGCCTCCCAACCTAAACAGTTAGGTGACTGTACAATTACAAAGTTTTATTGTTGTTGTTTTGTTTTGTTTTTTTTAACATCTGTAACTTTAAACTTTTTGACGGTGTTGTTAGTGCAATTTTACATATAAACGTACACAGCATTAAGTCCAAATTGTACAGTTGTGTAGCTCTATATGCAAACAATCATAATATGCTTTAAGCTAGAATGTGATCTTATTACTTGTCATTGTCAAATTACCTAAAATTGCTTTTCATATGACCTACCTGTCCCTTTACTTAAAAAGGGAAGTTCCTATGTCAGTGTGGGCCACAAACAAGCAGAGAAGCATTTGGAGAAATTTCTCCAGCTTCTTCTGAAATGAAGTATTTCGCTTCTCCTCTGGAAAAATTACATGATAGAACAAAATTAAGAAGAAAGCGCACACATCCTCTGCAACATTGCCTCAGCAAAGCCAGCCTGTTGTGTCATGCGCAGAAAACAGCCAAGCAGTAAGACTGAGATTGTATTGACAAGAACAAGATGAATGGCCCCCTGGAGACTACAGGGTTTGTATGCTGGTTTCCACCACCTTTTCATCCTTTTGTACCCCCTTTCAGTTCATATGCAGATTAACTCAAACCAAGTCCTCACTAAATACTCTTTTTCACTTTAGTTTTGGAAAGTAGACGGAGGATCTAAATATTTATGAGGCTTTTTTCCTCTGGTATATGATGCACTCTTGTTGAATGTTGAGGAATTACGTTAATGAATGCATGCCTGCACACACAGACACAGAAACCAGGCAAAAGGAAAAAAAACACACAAAGCGTTGTCAGCCCTAATGTCGGCACTTGCTAAACAGTTCCCATGAAAAAAAAAAAAGGCAAAGAGATTTAAAATCTGTTGCCAGGAGAAAAATAAATTGTACAGCTGAGCACAAAAGAAAAGAACAAAGTTTCATCTTTGCTTTCCTCAGCTGCAAATGTAACTCGTTTCAACTGAGAATAAATTTGAAATAAAACATGTTAATTGAAAAATGAAAGCTTGTCGAAAAAGTCTTAACTGGATTTGTGTTTCCAGTAATGAAAAGGCAAAGCTTCAGTGCTGCACAGAGTTTTCTTTAACACCAGCAGTAATAAACATGTATTTTTTGTATGATACAGGTGCAGGTAAGTAATCGGGGTTACAAGTCAAACGATTAAATGAAGCTTTCTGCTATGGTTTTGATGACTTCAGTAGATTTATTTAGGAGGTTTAGATATTCTGAGACTGGGGGGGGAGGCAGTCTGGAAACTAAACTGTAGACATTTTTAAAATTAGATATAGGATATACAGAGGCTATAGCAAGACATACTAGAATATGAATTTATTTTCAATATGGGTAGCTCAAAATTGTAAATTAAAGAATATTTGTTTAGATGAAAGAATACGTTACATTAAAATACTAGAACTGAACTAGGGACATAATTCTTTTAATACCGCATTGTCAAGAAGAGTCATCTTTTCAACCCTTAATCATCTCTACCCTCTTTTCCCCCCTCTGATGCACACTTAGCTGTGGTAAAAAAGACACTGCTTATAGAAGTGAGACAGCAATTCTACAATTGCCTTTCACAATCGTGAACCAGAACATGAGATCTTAAAATGTGCTTCTGTGCTATCATTTGAAAACTTAGCTCTTAAAGTGCAATAGTATTTCACTGTCTAGGCTCTGTTTTTGATATTTATAATATGCCTAAATTTGATAAAACATTGCCCTAATAAATATGTTCATGTTTTTATTGTACTTTATTTTTGAGTTGTTCAATTTGATATGTAATTAAATCCAATAAAGCTATCTACATTTCATTTAGTCTGAAGTTATTGTTTATGTGAGCTTCAAATATTAACTTTGCTATTTTCAGTGACTTTGCCTGTGATACCCAAGGGTTGAGTGAAACAAAAATTTTGCACAGGAAAATGAAGAATTTACAAAGATAATTTAAGCCCAAGCTAGACATTGTACACATACATCCATCAGCTGAATCCCAGTCCAGCACTTTGACATTAAAGATGAGCCTCTCAGAAGTTTATTTAGAAAGACTGGTGTGAGGAGCCAGAAAGTCTTGTCTAGGCCAACAGGACTTAAGGCCTACATATTAGCTAGTTCACATTCTTTATATAGAATATATAGGACAGAAACTAGGTACCCATTTTCTTCCTCTGAAACTCATTTGCATCCACAGGTTTCTAACTTACTAGAATAACCTCTGCTTCCAGAAGATGAAAGTGCACAAAAGCAATTGCACAAATAAACCAGTAACACTTTCAGTGGATTCTCAAAGGCAAAACCTTCTGTCTTGTGAAATTTTCCTTCAAGACTAAACAAGGATGGAGTGCATTCCTCGCTTCTCGGAAACTGAGAATCCTACAACGGATTCAGAATTTAGGTCTCAGTACAAAGTTCTAATTCTTGGGAAAAAAAATAGGTCATTGAGTTGGTTGTTTCTAGGGACCCAAGTCACAGTGCTGGCAGGATTACCAGACTGGTTGAGATTTGCAATAGTAGAAGTTCCCCTGAATTGTTTGCTAGGTGAAGAACTAACTTCACACTTCTGAAATTTCTTGGACAATGGGAACTACACAATCAAATTCAGAAATCACAGTATACATAAGGATGAAAAAAGCACAGGAAATTGCAGGTAAGCTCTCTCAACATTCATCCTTTGTGGCAAACACTAAAAATGAGCGATCTTCCTTTTTTCCTAAGGCTGACTGAAGTGTTGCCACATTTAATCTGAAGGCAGTGGGGTGCAGCCACATGTTTTCAAGAAAGTACTTTCTCAAGTCTGCTTAATCTTTAGGCTGGGATTTTTCCAAATGGATTCCTGCATAAATTTACCCTTTTTTTTTTTCCCTTCCCAAAAGATATTTCCTACAGCTGAATCACAGCACTTAAAAGGGAATCTGCCACTCCACCTAAACTGTGAGAAGTCTAGCTGTTTCCATACCAGTGTAACAGAATCATCCCACAGATTGGAAGGTATTACCTCCATGGATGGCAAGGGATTTTTTTTTTTTTTTTTTTTTTCTTTCGTGCATTTGATCTAAAACCTTACCGTATTCCTCTTTGGTTCTTTGCTGCCTAA